>JARHVA010002450.1:1387500-1987500 GCA_037957365.1 Torreya grandis
TGTATGTGAGTAAACTATACTCACTATAGGTAGGTAGGTAGTTTATTTAGGGTAGTAAACCTTATAATCTTTTAATCATAGTAGTTTATTACTCTCGTGTTGTATTTGGGAGATCCTTTGATAATGTTCTCTTAAATTGATTGAGACTAATATGAGCATGGTTTGCTTGTATAAATTAGAGAAATATAGTATTTTTTATTTAAATGGAATGAATATAATTTTATTACTCCTTTAGATTTGGTATCAGAGTTATTAAATATCTCTAGACCTATGTGAATGATAATCCCATGCTCTCATTGAGAAAAATCTTATAGGAAATTTTAGAGATTCATTGTGTGAAGGGAGAAGCTTGAGAGCACTCTTTGTTTATAGAAGAGAAACTAAAAAGAATTTATACAAAGACAGAGGAAAAATTGAGGAGCCCACTACTCTCACTCCCTTGACTATAAATTTCACTCGCTACATTTTATCTTTGCATTCATATTCCATTGAGCTACCTATAGATCACCAAGAGGAGGTGAATCCATTTAAAGGGAAGGGAATCGGTGGTATTTACTAAACCATATTTAAGAAAAGAATTATGAATCTTTGTATCTACTATACACCTAAAAAACATCCTTGAGTTACCAATATTCTAACTGGAAGTATCATAAGGAGAATCATTAAGTTAAATTAATATTATTTTTCCATTTGCACCCATTTCAAGTTGAAAATTTGGACTTTATAGTGGATACATGGTGTTTTTAAGGTGAATCAACAAGATAAATAATATGGCATTGATATAAGGTTGGTTGTTAGTTCTTAAGCTTTATTTTGAAAAAACATATCCTATCACTGACTTCAAAACCACCCATTAAATCATTTATTTGCTGTAAAATTATTTAAAATCACCTTGAAGCCTCAAAACCTCCATGATTTTTTTTATTTTCTAAAAATTAATTCAAAATCACCTATTAAATCCCAAAACCACCTTAAAAATCTTTTTTTTTCTACAAATTCAATAAAAAACAACTCATTTGACAAACCCATGGTATTGGGTAAGGAGTGGTTTTGATTTAAAATTATAATTTATGAGCATTAAAATATAAGTTTTATCTTTTAAAAAATTTCCATGATACATGAGCAAGTTGGTGTAAATTTAGTTTAATAGAGTAGAGGTGGGACCTTCAAATCCCCTAGAAGTATTTTTTTGCTAGAAAGTTTAGCAGCCCCTCCAACTTTAGTAAGCCCAATTGACTTAGTTATAGTTAGATAAGCTAGTAGAGAATATCATATTTCATATATATATATATATATATATATATATATATATATATATATATATATATATATATTTTTAATATTTTTGTTTTAAAAAGAGAAAGGGAAAATTCAAAAAAAAGGAAATCAAGGATTTTTTGTGAAAAGAGGCCAAAAGGACCAAAAACAAAAAAAATGCACAAATTTCAATTTTTTGGAAAAGGATGCATTTTACATTTCTAAAAACATTGTAAATTTCATTTTCAGATGGAATTACAAGAAATTTTAAATTTATTTATTGTAAAAAATTACACAAAATCATGATTTTTAAACTCAGTCATAGTGTTTTATCATAGTTATGCCTCTTACTCACATTTATGGGTAATTCCATCATGCTTGATTTATTGCATACAATGCCTAACATAGATGAAAAAATGACATCTGAGCATAGACCATTTAAATCATCTGAAAGAAATAAGGTACATACACTCATAGGCTTCCCTTCATTTACCTATTCATTTCAATTGAAAGGTATAAATTCTAATAATTAGAATTTTAAAGTATATAGTGAAGTTGCATTCACGTATGAATAATTCCATATAAGTAGGTAATAGTGAATGTATGAACCCTTTTAATTACTATATAGGTACCAATTATCAATTTATGTCATTTATGTTAATGCCTCTTTCATGTACCCGTAGGTATATATAAAGGGAGACTTATATAATTAGACTGATAAGGAACCAATCAATCACTTGCAATCTTGATAATGAATGTATAGGCTCAAAAATTCTTTCTATTGGATTCAAAATTATTTAAAGGTGATAATTATTCTTCTTAGAAGACAAACGTAACAACTCAACTAGAATTTTAAGAAATTTGGACTGTAGTATATGGATTATATACTCAACATGTAACATACATTGATCAAAAACATAATTTTGAAAAAACAAACTAAAAGGCTAAGCTGATAATCATGTTCAAAGTATCAGATGAGTTCCAAACACACATTTGTGTAGCTAAAATAAATAAGGAATCTTATGAAAAGATCTAAACTATATATGAAGCCAAGAATGAGAGGCCTATTTTGTATCTACAAAGTCAACTCCACTCTTTCAAATTTAGATCAGGTGAAAACATGGAGGCATTTTTAAGATGTGTTACAATGTTGAGGGAATCAATTCAATCCTTGGGTGAGATAGTTTCAGATGACTCTCTTGTATCTATAGTATTGAGAGCACTACCACCCTCATGTAGGATTTTTGTGACCACTTGACTATCACAGAATAGAAATCAAGTTTTGATAAATTGGTAAATATGTTGCAACAAGAGTCCTTCAATAGTAGGACAACCAAGAATAAAATGTGTTGGCTTCTCATCAATTTAAGGGAAATAAACCAATCAAATCTTTTTCAAAATAGAATCCAAGGTAGAATTTACAAGGAGGAAAATCACATAAATAATGTCTCATTTGTGGTCATCAGGGACATGAACTCAAATACTACTAGTTCAATACCTTAAATCAAGGATATTTTAGTGGTCATAAGTCCACTAATCAATAACCATCCCTCACAACATTCAATAAACAATAAGGATATAAAAAGGTAACCTAGAAGAAATCAAAGCAACAAGGCAATATTGTCAAACAAGAAGAACATGATGATGAATAAGACTTATTATACTCTATAGATCTTTACGATGAATCCAAATCATAAAGTGACATATGGTATGTTGACTCAAGTCCAACCTAACACATGATAGGTAGATAATACTAGCTTTTCAATTTGAAAAACATGCCAACAAAATTCTTATTTCTTTGGGTGATGGTAGCTCATACAATGTACAAGAAATTGGCAACATTATGTTACCCATAGGCACACAAAAATATAGAATCATAGATATTCTCTATGTACCCAATTTAACTATAAACTAATTATCATTCAATCAACTTAGGCCACAATTTAAAGATTGACTTCGACTATAAAGGTGGAAATAAAATGTGTTTGATTAGAGATAAATCTAGAAACTCAGAAAGTATTGCATGAGCATCTAATGTGAAACTTATGTTTCAACTTTATTTCATTCAAAAAAATAATTAGGTACTCATAGTAAAGGACATAAACTCAACACAATTGTGGTAGAGAAGATTTGGCTACATCAATATTTGATATCTCAAAATCTACCCTTAAAACATGGAAAGAGGATTGCCACCTCTTAAAAAATTAATAGACAAATGTTATGATTTCTTAGTAGGGAAGAAACATAGAGTTCCATTTACAAAAATTACCTATAAATTCAATGGTAAAATTTATCTAGTTCACACTTATTTGTGTGGACCAATGATACCTATCCATGTTGGGTTTAAGTACTCTATGATATTTTTTGATGATTATTACAAAAAAATGTGGGTTTAATGTGTGAAAACAAAGAAGAAATCCTGTTAAACTTTCAATAAATTTAAAGTGGTAGTTGAAATATAATATGGTCGATAAATCAAGACCCTCCATTCAGAGCATGGAGGGGAATCAAATAGTAATCATTTAAATAGTTTTTTAAATAAAATTACATTTATCATCAAATTACACCTCTACATACACCACACCAAAATTCAATCATTGAACATAAGAATTGTACCATTGTGGAAATGATGTAATGTATGACACATGATTTAGGATTAACAAAGGAATTTGGGTAGAATATATCAAAATGACTTTACATATACTCAATAGAGTATCAAATATATGTCTTGATGGAATAACTTGACATTAATCCTAGTCAAGGGAAACCCATATATCTCATATCTTAATGTTTTTCATGCCAATCAAGGATGCACATTCTCAAAGTGAAATAGATTAAACTTGATATGATAGCCAAAAAGTATATGTTATTAGGGTAGAATGAATAAACATTTTCTTATAATCTCATGGATCCAAACACTATACAAATATATGCTAGTAGGGATATTGAGTTCTTTGAAAATAAATAAGAAAAAACTTATTCTACAAGCTCACCTGATAATCAAATCAATTTCATAGTAAATGAAAAAGATGGTAATTTCCTAGATAAACATAATAATGATGATGGTAATAATGGTGTAAATCCACCACCTATAGGAACTACTTAATATATGCCTAAATGGTATACAAATACACTCAGAGATGCATAAATGGATGGTGTTTTAGACATATCCACCATTGGACAAAGGACTCATAGTATGGCTCAAGGAGAGGTCAATTTGGCCTTGTTGAGTACAATTGTTGAATCTATCAATACCTCTATGGTTTGGGAAGACCTGCATGCCATACCTTAGAAATATTCCATGGATTCCAAATATATCTCATTAATAAAGATTAAAACGTGGCATTTTTTAGGCCTTCTACCAAGAAGAAGCCAATCAAATGCAAATATATCTTCAAGATGAAGTACAAAGTAGATGTTATTCTAGACAATAACAATGAATGTTTTATTGTAAAGGGGTATGTTTGGAAAGAAGGCATTGACTATGATGAGACATTTTCTCCCATAATAGATATCAAAACTATCAAGATAAGTTTTACTCTAATTGTCCAATTTGGCTAGAAAGTCCATAAAATGGATGTGAAAAGTTCCTTCCTTAATGGAAAGTTATAGGAAGAAGTCTACATGACTCAACCATAAGTTTTTGTCAAATTATGAAAAGAAGATTAAGTTTTTTAGACTTATCAAATCATTTTATGGTCTTAAATAGGCTCCTAGGGCATGGTATATCAAGAGTGATAAGCATCTCCTAAAACATGGAATCAAAAGGAGTCCATATGATCCCAATATCTACCCAAAATAATAAGGTGGGAGATATTAATTATCATTTTATATGTCAATGATCTTGACATCACTAGAATTTCAATAAATATTATTAAATAAAAAAATAAAGATCTAAATCAATCATTTGAAATGATATATCTCAATATTTTTTATTATCATCTTGGTTTAGAAGTTTGGTGGATATAAAATCACATTTTTGTATCTATTATAGGATAATTATCAATAAATTTCACATGATGGATAGTAAAAAAATTGACACACCTATGGAGATAAAACTTTAATTATTTTGAGTAGATCCATCACAATAGGTAAATGCAACTCTATATCGATATTTGATGGGGAGTCTAATTTACATGACCTACATTAGGCTATACATCATTATGTTGTTAATTATATCTCAATGTTCATGTAATGGCCCAAGCTTAGTCATTTTAAATTATCAAAGTGAGTATTGAGGTACATCATAAGAACTATGGAGTTTGGCCTAGAGTACAAAAAGAATGACAACTTATTCTTGATAGGATACATAGATTCAAATCATGCACGAAACATTGGTGATAGAAAATATACTTGAGGATATGTATTATTTTTGGGATCTAGACTAATATCATAGGGGATTAAGAAGAAAAATTGTGTTTCAAGGTCCTCCAAAAAATTATAATATCATGTTGTAGGAGGATATATCTGTGAATTGATTGGCTGAGATGTATACTTGAAGGATTTGGATTACCACAAAATTAGCCAACAATTCTTCATATAGATAATGAAGGAGTAGTGAAGATTGTTCACAATCCATTATTTCATAGATCCACAAAAAATATTAAGGTGCATGTTAATTTCATCCATGAATATGCTCAAAATAAGAAAATCCAAATCTAATATTGCCTAACAAATCAATAATATGCGGATGTTTTCATTAAATTAGTTAAATGAGAAAATATTGAGGTATTCATAGAATTTTTGTCCTGCTCACTTGAGACAATGCTAAATTAAGGGGGAAATATTTGGGTGATTAATTCAACATTATAAATAAATAAAATAATATTAATTACTTAATATAAATAATGATTAATAATGTACATGAGAAAATTATACTCACCAGAGGTAGGTAGGTGGTTTATTTCAGGAAGTAGATCTTAAAATATTTTAATCATAGTAGTTTGTTACTCTCATGTTGTATTTGGGATATCCTTTGATAATGCTCTCCCAAATTTATTAGGAATATTAAAATCATGGATTCTTTGTATAAATTATATATCTATAATCATGTTTTAGTTGAATGGAATGAATATAATTTTATTCTTCATGTAAAGATAAATAATGTTTAGGTCCTACAAGACAATTTTTTTCTAAAAAATGTATTTTTAACTTATTTATTAGGTCTACCTTTCATTATTATTCATGGGTGACTTGTATCACCTACAACATACACACAATTATATACAATAATAAAATCTAAATGAAGGTACACATTTTCAATTTATTTACTTAATTTATTTTTAGTTATGCTCTTTTGTGTTACTATGTTTCTTTCCAAAAGCACCATCCCATGTTACATTATTATGACACATTATGAGCTTCAAGTGGGTCATATGTATACACATAATATATTTCACTTAATTAATTTATTAATGTTTTATATTATAGTGTATTTTCAACACATCAATATCCCTGAGTGCATGCTTTAAAGCCTACATTTTGAATAGGGTGGGAAAAAATCATGGTACTTTGAAAGATATGTTTGAAATCTATCCTATTACAACATTACTATATCATTTTGACTTCCTCTAGGTCTTTATATGTATATCCATTCCATCTAGTTATTACCTAGATTTTATAGCTTCCCTACATATTATGATATAGGCCTAACCAATACCATATTTTTTATACCTTCATACTTCTTATATTATAAAGAAAAACCCAATATAGTAATGATTATTTCATCTATAATTTATACTTTATTGGTCTAGTTTGTACCATACTATGCTAGCTAACATCTTTCAACTATATTGGCTTGGATAATACCATTGACTTAGAGTTTAGGTTTGGTTTTAGGTACTATAATAATGTATATAGGAGTAAAATTTCATTAATAAAATATCATATCACATTCATAAATTTTTCCTATGCTCACATTTATACCCTAAGGAAGTGTTGATGTCAACATACCCCCATTTATGAAAAATGTGGAACCTTCTTAAATTATGAAAATTTGTACCCTAAGTTTGAAAATTTGTCTAATTAGAGTACCATTAGAGTGTTTTTCACATTTAATTTATTATAATATCATCCACACATAATTTTTAAGGCATATTTAATCATGATTTTTATTTAATCTTGCCTAAAGTTACTAATATTTGATCTTTATGTTTCAGGTTGCACCTCTAATGAAGTCTATTTCAAATGGGAAATATCTTAGGTTCCATATATTAATGGCAATATAATATTTTACTAACATTTGGTCTACTAAAAATCAAATTGAAGTCATGTTTAGTCATTTTGAAACCCTCATTCAGATTTCCCTAACTCAAGTCCCTTTGAATCAAATTCAAATTTGGTGGGAAAAATTTACACAGGAATAATTTCTCATGCTATGGACTTAGCTTTATTTTTATCCTAAGGTTTAGTCACGTTTTTTGACATGACCAAATCTTGTTGTAAAAGTTTTATGTTTGGTCCCTTTACTTTCCTGATCCCCCTTGGTCAATTTTATCATTAGCAAGGTCTAACTAAATAAAGGGTCCCATTTACTATAGAGGTAGCCTAAAAGAATTACCATAAAGTTCTTTTCATTTATTAATACAATAAACCTTAGGTTAAAACTATATTACATTTCATTGATTATTTTTTAGGTCCCCTTAATTACGTCTCAAAACTTGGCTTAAAATATTTTTCCTAAGGTCTTTCCCATGTTTATTAACATGAAATAAAACCATAATCCAAAACATTATGCTAAGTTATTTATTTTCATGAACACTAGCTTAAATATCACTTTTATTCATAAGGTAAATTATCCACGTTTTCATAGACAAAAAAAATCAATAGTTTAGGATTAAAATTGAAAATTTAAAGCCCTAACCATAAGCTAAAGGTTGAAAATCTTCAAAATATCAATGGTACATGTTTTCTTGGGCTATATTGATCCAATGGTGTGTATCAAGTCAAAACTTTAATGGATACTTGGGATAAGTGAGAAAGTGAAAATTTCACAATATAAGCCTAAGAACACTTAGCAACCAATGGAATTTGACCTTGTAGATTAAGATTGAATAGAGTGAGTTTGCTTAGATGAGGATGATCAGATGGTGCATGATGAATGTTAAAAAGTCAAAAGCCTTTTGGATGAATATGGATATTACACATGGTATATATGTGAGCCAAAAATTAAACTCTTTAATAGATTACAATATGTAGATTATCATACACATTCTGATCAATGGTCTATGGAGTAGGAGGTATAATTCAATATACCAAGATCAATGGAGCATGATTGATCCATGAAATCAAGATCAATGGTGACATTTAATAAAAGCTTAGAGTGGATGAAAAATTTATAAGTGTCTCAACCATGGGTAATGTAACAAGTAACCAATAATAATTGAGTTCTCAGATCTAGATCGATGGTCCATATTGATTTATGTAAGGATTATCCAATGGTGCAAGATTAAAGTACAATTTTAAAAAGGAAATGGTCACTTTTTAAATATGAATGAGAAAAATTACATGAAAATTTCACATGGATCCCATGGTAATGCCACATTAGATTCATGTAAGTATAATATGACAAGTGGAAGATCTTGTAGACCTAGGAAATGCAAGGGTATAAATATGTAGACTAATTGGGATCTAAGTAATAAATTTCATGAAAGTTTAGATAGATACCACATTTAAATAACTTTAAAGATATTCAAGAAATCCTTAGAAATTATATAATCCCTAGTTTGGCCTTGTATTCACCATAATGAAGCCAAAAAAGATGAATTATCATATGTGTAAGCGTAATTCGATCCAAAATTAGACTACAGACCACTAATGTGAAATTTGAACAAATCCATGGATAATAATAGATCTCAATGGATAGAATAAATTATTTTATAAATATATTTACTAAATATCAAATATATAATTTCAAAACAATTACACTCACTCATCTAAACACAGTCATGAGATTACTTCTGGATAAGATCAAGGGTTTGATCATGTAGTCTAAGAACTTGGAAAACCTCCTTAAGGATGAAAAAAATATAAAATACATGATGGAGAACTATTTTATAACCAAAATATCCTATAATATTTCACTTAGTCCCCTAGGTCTCAACCCTAAAAAGGAGCAAAAGCTAAGGAAAGACTAGGATGGATAATAGTAAGATCATGGACATGATCCTAATAGTAAAATAAAATATTACTGAATCTACGAACATCAAAGAGACTTTAGGAATAAATGAAAAATATCTTATAATCTTGGTAAACCAAGAAGATGAAATCTTCATGGAACCTATTGTTAATTTGAAGTGAATTTTTGAACAATATCAAAGAGCAATGAAGATATTATAGCAGCAACATGAGACTTCAGCAATACAAGGGTCCCAAAGATTAGTCAAATTAAGAATATTATTCCTATATCTAAGCATTATATATTCTAAAATTGAATATTATTTTTGTAAAGGCATGTGCATCTTATAAAACACATTTTGTATAGATCATTTCATTAGGGAAAGTCTAGTGTATTCTAGAGTATTTGTTGAAAGGACAACTATCCTAATAATTGTACTTTTGTAATTGGATATGACTGACCAACATAATTCCTTGAATTATATAAAAGGATTAATACCAATTAGAAAAAAGGAGGGAATTATTATAGATAAAATTACTTTGTAAACTTGCAGCAAGCAGTACAAGTAAGGATTTTTTCAAGGTTTGTCCAATATTTGTTTATGTGTTTGATATTATGGCTTATCTCTCACTTGCTTCATTCAATTTACAAATTTTAATTATTATTATGAATTATTTATTTTCACCTTTGAATTCATGATTTTTAAATTGTAGCAATGTTAGGTTATTTTAAAGTTCTTAGGTTTATTTCATTTTATTTACTCTTTTTGCATTTGGTCTAGTGTTGATTTCTTGCAAGAGTAAATATTTAAAGTGAATCTCATTCTTATTTACATTATTTCACACCATCTTTAGATTTTTTCATGACGTATGATAGGATATGAGTTTATGACACTTCATGTCATACATTGATTAAGTGCATGTCTAGATGAAATTTAAACTTTAGCATGATGTTTGGAATGGAGATCAACATCTTTCTTCTCTACCCTACCCTTCTTATTGCTCATTTATTTTAATCCATTAACTCTAATTTAATTATCATTATAAATATCCATCTTATATTAGTTCTTAGATTATATTTTGATCATAATTCAGTATCCTTAGCATAAAATACTTCATAATTTAAATAGATTATTTATTTGGCCATGGTGGCTCCCAACCACCAAATTAATATAAATTTGTGAAATAGATCACTTCTTCCTCTATTCCATCAATATATAGTAGGATTATAACAACCTAAAACTCATGCATTGAATTCTTAGGAATTCAAAAATGAGAAGTGTTTCTTAAACACTCTGGGCACTTATGATACATATTCAAGCGTCAATAGGAGGGGATTTTCTAGCACAAGGAGTGCCTAGATATATTTTTTTATATTTGAAGTATTTTTTATCATTCTTGTGAATTATGTTCAAAGTTTGGTGTCATATTTACATAATTGTGTCAATTTTTGCTCAATTGTGTTAATATTATTGATCTTTATGGTCTTAGATCAATCTTCATGATTCCTTTAGACAAAGATGGATGTTATTTGAAGTTATATGATTAATTATGGTAAGTATGGCTTAAACATTGTCAATTCAATAGTTTTAAGGTT
Source organism: Torreya grandis (assembly GCA_037957365.1). Lineage (NCBI taxonomy): Eukaryota > Viridiplantae > Streptophyta > Pinopsida > Cupressales > Taxaceae > Torreya > Torreya grandis. The sequence goes on from JARHVA010002450.1 coordinate 1,398,470, forward strand.
AGTAATAGTTGTTTTGATTAAATATTGATAGATCCTTTACAAATTTGAGTTTATTTGAACTTAAAAATGTAAATATATAACATAATTATGTGTTTGGATACATATTTGAGTTAACTTATTTAAGATTTTTTTCTTTATATAAATCCTTGCAAAATGTTCTTAATGTTCAAGTTTGATCATTATTCCCTACAAAGATAAGATTTACACATCATATTTCAAATAAGATTCAAATCCCACAAGTTTGAATTACCAAGAATCAAGACAAGGTCATGTTTAAATACTAGAGAACCTTTGCTTTCATAAATATAGGTGAGACATATGTAAGCATAGACTTTCAAAGTCTTTGTCAACTTCACCATTTTAGGGACTCATGTGTTCAATCCTTATCAAGGTATGGATTGTATAGGTGGTTCTTCAATAATTATGTTAGCTATGGTACATGACCTTCCTCATAATCTTGAAAAGTATTTGCTAACATTTAGTCACAATGGCATTATAACCACAAAATAACACATTGAGAGTTTTAAATCTACTTTAGGATTGTTGAATATGACTCATGAAGATGTAACACATAGACTATTCCATTTTAATTTCAAATATGTTGCATATGAATACTTTCTAAATCTTATTGAAAACTACATTACCAGTTGGATTGATTTTAAAAATGTTTTCATTGATCATATTGGTTAAATCATAGTCCTTATGTCATGTACCAAAAATTCACCATAATGAAAAGAGATGCAAATTAGCCCATAAGAACCTTCAATGCTAGATTTTATAATATGTTTAGTATGACCATATCTAATTATAGACCTGATGAGGCACTAGCTTTATAAATCTCTAAGGATGCCTTGGATCCCATGATTTCTCTATTTATAAAGAGAGTTATTAGGCCCATGAATACATTAGCTTTAACTTATGTCAAGGTTGTGATCATTAATGACCAGATGAAACCCTAAAGATAATTGGCATACTCCATTCATGATGTCAATCCACATTTACCTATTATGAAATTCATTCTCAATACCAACTAAAATGTGCCTACCCTGAACCAAATTCCAGTCTTGAACTAACTACCTTTGAGTCATGCACATCTTACTTAAAGCCTTGGATTCCTAAATAATATAGCCAATGGATCTCATCCACATGATCATGAAAATTTAATGCATATAGATAATTAAAATACTCAATTTCATAGTTTTGAGGCATTAAATAAGGAGAGTGATTCTATCCTCAAAATGGTTCAAAATCTTAGCATTGAATTATTTCAATTGAAAAAGAAAGTAAGCAATATTGGAGAGAGATATAATAGGAATTTGTCATTTCAAAGTTTTAATAGGCCCACTAATATATTTTATAATGATATTTACCAAAACAATAAGAATAATGAGCCATCTACTAGCAAAAATGTGCCTAATATAAATCTTGTTGATGTTACTCTACCTGACTATTGTAGAGTTTATTGTACTTGTAAGCATGTATAATTAGACTATGTTAAATTTTGTAATGATTTTAAAGCCTTTAAATAAGAGCTAGATACTTTTGAAGTTGTCCCTAATAAGGATTATGATGCAAGTACATCTTGTTAATCAAGGTTATCTAGATCATCTGATTCAACTCTTATGGTGGAGACATTTGAGTTCCCTTTCTAAGGTGAAAATGAGCCTGAGGATATTCATGAAGAGATTCATGATTCTCAAAATTTTATAAAGAAGACTTATAATTTAAGAAAAAAGGAGTATAATTAACAATTTACCACTTCAAATCCTCCAAATAACTTTGACACTCCTCTTGATACTACCTTAGAAAATAATCCAAAGCCTCCTAAGGGGAGTAATTTTAATAATAATATTAGTAAATCTCATTATTCTAATAGGAATAGATATAATATTGTAGAGGACATGAAAAGGATCAAAGCTAACATTAATTTTCATAATTTGATTTATATTATAGAGACAAGGGGTTTTTTTTAGAATCTTTGTCCAAAAATATTCGTAAGTTTCAAAAGTCTACACATGCCAATGTTGTAATACACAAGAACAAATTAAATACCCCACCTTTCTTGTTAATAGTAAGAATCTTTGGTAAGAACTTGCATAATTATTTTTTATATTTAGGTGCATCTACAAACATCATGCCTATAGGTATTTGTGAGAAACTTGGTTTGGCTCTAATTAAAACTAATAGGGTTGTAACTTAGTTAGATAAGTGAAGAATCAAAGTAATTGGTGAGTTGTTAAATTTCACATGCAGATTACCTTAGAGCCAAGGATATAATAGTTCATTGATATCCAAGTGGTGGACATCCTTGATGCTTATGTGATAGTTCATTGATATCAATAGATTTTTCACATATGTGATTGCCTTGGAAGGGAGTCCCCAACCAAATTAGGATATAAATAGAGCCTAAAATAAAGCACATGATCATTATGTACAACACTGGTAGTGAAAGGTTAACATGGTAGACTCTAATTTAGGAGTGTACAATCTTGAGACTTCTAAGGTATGTGACTCTTAATTTTCTCATATTGTGCCTAGACTATGGAAAGTACATTTTGGTGGTGTTAGGTGTAAGTTTAGATATGGAGTAGGAATTGTTCTAACTAACCTTATTGGTAAATAATATCATGATTCCTATAGAATTTAGTTTCCTTACACTAATAATCTTGTAGAACATCAAGCTTTAAAATTAGGATTGAAAATTTCCATCAAGTATAAATTCAAAGAATTGCTAGTAAATGGTAACTTAGAGCTAGTGGTTAATAAAGTAAAAAGTAAGTACCAATGCAATTTGTCATATCTTAAAAGATAGAGGTTTAGATTCTAGGATTTGATTGAATCTTTTGATGATTTTAACATTGTTTCCATTCTTAGGAAAGAGAACAAATCTATTGATGAGCTTACCTTAGTAGCTATTAATATTTGTTGGAAATATTGTCATTGATGTCAAAGGTCTAGCATTATTTGTGATAAAGGCCCCATTACATTTAATGATGTTTGTAATAGATATACCTTGGATAATGTGAGTTAGTATTTATTTAATATTAATGAATATATTTTTGGTTGCATATGAGACAAAAGAAGGGCCCATGGAGAAGTCAAAGAGCCACGAGATAAAGACAAAAGAAGGATGGGATGCATTTTCCCATGAATAGTCATCTTGGGGAATTCTTAGATTCATCAAGTGAAGACAAAAGAGGAAGTGCACAATTTATCATGAAGGGACACTTTGAGGAATATGAAAAGTCACCAAGATAAGGACAAAAGTTGGAAGGACATTTTTGGTCATGAAGGGTCACCACATGAATTTTTAAAGGCAAGAATATGAAGGGTCATACAAGTTTGGCACCATTTTCCATGAGTATTGAAGGGTCACAAAGGGGGAAGGCCAAAGGTCATTTGGAAAACTATAAATAAAGGATTGAGAAGCCATTTGTAATATGGAAGATAGAGGTTGATTTGATATTGTAATATCTAGCTTAGAAGAGCAATTGTGAGAGATGAATATGATTTGTATTTGTTATATCTAGCTTACAAGAGCAAAGGTGAGAGAGAGGAAAGAGATGTTGTATTGAAATATCATTTGTTGAGATAAAAACATTGAGAGATAGGTGTGTGGTATACATAAAGGGGTTGGTGATCCTATGTGTTGGTGCTCACGAATTGTTTCTAGGTTGGTTCTCAGCAAAGGGTTTGGTGCTCCTGTGGGTTGGTGATCATGAATTGTTGTTGGGTTGGTGCTCAGAAAAGGGGTTGGTGCTCCTATGGGTTTGTGCTCATGAATTGTTTTTGGGTTGGTGCTTGGCAAATTGTTTGGTGCTCCTGTGGGTTGGTGCTCAGCAAAGGGGTTGGTGCTCATATGGGTTGGTGCTCATGAATAGTTATTTGGTTGGTACTCAGCAAAGGGGTTGGTGCTCCTGCAAGTTAGTGCTTGCAAATATTGTTTGGGTTGGTGCTCATTCATATACTTGAGATTATTCTTTGTGGTTTTTCCCACATTGGATTTCCATGTTATATCTGGTGTCTCTCTCTATCTTATGTGGTGTTTATTGTTTGATTTTTATTTCATATCTTGAATGTTTAATTAAGTTGAATTTGGTTAAGGGAAAGTTTTATAGGATATATGATATATTGATTCATCCCTCCCTCTAAGTATATCCTATGCTTAACAATTGGTATCAGAGCAGGTTCCTTTTGAAAAGTTTTATAGCTTGAAGGTAGATTGGGAAAGCATGATGGCTAGGTCATAGGAAGGATTTTCTAAAAATAAGGCACGTTTGTTTGATGGGATGAATTATGATTTTTGGGGCATGAGAATGAAGGTTTATTTGATGGCCCTTGGATTCGACATATGGAAAGGAGTGGTGGAGGAATATGAAGATCCACAGACATCTGCAATTACTCTAGTAGAAAAGAAGGCAAGTGAATGTAATGTTAAAGATTTAAATGTTATTTTACGTGGTTTATGTGAATCTAAATTTGTTAAAGTTATGCAATGTAAATCTGCTCATGAAACTTGGGTAAAACTTGAGAATATTTACAAAGGTGATGGAAAGGTTCAACAAGCTAAGCTTTAGACTTTTAGAAGGTAGTTTGAAAGTTTGAAGATGGAAGAAGAAGAAGATATAACAAGTTATTTCTTGTGAGTTGATCATATCATAAATCAGATTCAAGGTCTTGGAGAAATGTTGGAAGAGTCAATAGTGGTACAAAAGGTTTTGATATCTCTACCAATGAGATATGATGCAAAGGTTTTGGTAATTGAGGAGATGAAGAATTTAGCCAAGTTAAAGATGGATGAGCTTCATGGTATTCTCACATCATATGAGATGTAGAAAAAACAAGATAAACCCTCAAAGAGAGAAGCAACTTTCAAGACATCAAATAAATAAAAATCTAAGATTCAAGAATCAAGTGATAGTTCCAGTGATGATGAAGATGACAATGGAGCACTTTTCATTCACAAGCTGAAAAGAGGAACAGGTGAATATCAAGGAAAATTACCTTTTAAATGTTTTAATTATGGAAAGATTGGACATTTTTTAGCTAGATGCCAAAATAATGGTAATGATGATGAAGAAGAAAAACCTACATACAAGAATAATTTCAAAGGCAAATCCAAGAAGGGATTCAAGAAGAAGAGCCTATATTTTAAGGATCCTAGCTCAGTTAAAGATAGTGGAGTCAGAGATTCATAATAAGAATAGATTATATTCATGGCCATACATGAAGATGATCAAGAAGAAGAGGAGGAGGAAGCTGAAGTGAATATGGAAGGAGAACTCATTTGTGCCCTTGAAGAGTTAAAAGTTATTGAGAAGAAGAATCGAAGATTAAAGTGCCATATCAAGAAAAAAGAATAGGAGTCAAAGGAAGTGATTGAAGATCTACAAGCACACTTTGAAGAAGCCAAGAAGAATGAAGATCTCATAGCACAGTTGGAAATAGAAAGAAAAGAATGTCAATGGTATGTTATTGAAATTGCCTCTTTAAAAGAAGACATTGAGAAAGCAGTCAATGATAAAGTAGTTAGTGATTCAAAATTTGAGGATAGCACTAACATGCTGAATAAGATATTGGAAAGTCAAAAAGCAAATTTAGATAAGACAGGGATTAGTTTTGAAAAGAAAAAGAGCTATGCTGAAGCTCTTACAAAGAGGAAACAAAAAGGGGAGAAGTGAAAAATGCAAAGGACATTTCAATCAGAGAAGGCTAGAGAGAATAAAGCTACAAAAGATAATCAAGTCAAAGATATATAGACATGTCTTATTTTTATGGCTATTGTTTTTATTGTAATAGATATGGTCACAAGAAATTAGAATGTAGAAAAAGAGCTAACAATTTTAGAAATAAGGAGAAGGAAAGTCAAGTAGAGTCAAGCAGAAGACACAACTCTTTTGCTCCTCTATCAAGCTTTGATGAAGAGACCATAGTATGCTACAAGTGTAACAACTTTGAAAATAGCTCGATATTGTAGAAGCATGTTCAATTCAGTCAAGAAGGATAAGAGTTTCAAAGCTCCATTCATCAAGAAGAAGGTTCAAACATGTTCATGGTAGAAGAAACAACCTAAAGATTTTATGATGGTTCAGATAGCCTTGCATGTAAGAGGTAAAGATCAGCCATGGTTAATTGATAGCAAATGTTTGAGGCATATGACAGGAGATAAAATTAAGTTCATAACTCTAAAGAAGATCGATGGTGGTATAGTGAGATTCAGAGATAAAACCACTGCCAGGATAGCCAGAAAAGGTACTTTGAGTTTGGATTATGGTAAAACTAAGACTAAAAATGTTTTATATGTAAAAGGTCTTAAGCATAATCTATTGAGTGTTATTAAAATATGTGATCAAGGACACACATCAAGGTTTCATGCTGAAGGTTGTGAGATTAGAAGAAAAGATTCAAATGAGTTGATTGCAGATGCTTAAAGGATAGGGAACAATGTATTTGTATTGTTAGATATCTTCTCAAATGCATGATCAAAGGACACATTCAAAGATCTATGAGAGGAGTTGGGAGTAATTTCTATTACTTCCTACCATTGATGTTCAACATTAGTTGAGGCAGAGCTAAGTGTTAGATCCAAGTAGGCCCTTTGCCATTGATGTCAAAGGGGGAGAATAATAGGTACATGTACAAGTGCAAAAAATAGGTATAGGGAATAGTTACATGTTGCTATAGTAAGTGGGAGTTACTGTATGTTTTCATATGAAAGTATGTGTAGGTGATAGGATGTGGTAGTTTTAGGATTGAGGTTGCCATCAATGACAAAGGGGGAGATTGTTGGAAATATTGTCATTGATGTCAAAGGTCTAGCATTATTTGTGATAAAGGTCCCATTGCATTTAATGATGTTTGTAATAGATATATCATGGCTAATGTGAGTTAATGTTTATTTAATATTAACGAATATATTTTTGGTTACATATGAGACAAAAGAAGGGCCCATGGAGAAGTCAAAGAGCCACAGGATAAAGACAAAAGAAGGATGGGATGCATTTTCTCATGAAGAGTCATCTTGGTGAATTCCAAGAGTCACCAAGTGAAGACAAAAGAGGAAGGGCATAATTTCTCATGAAGGGACACTTTGAGGAATATGAAAAGTCACCAAGATAAGGACAAAAGTGTGAAGGACATTTTTGGTCATGAAGGGCCACCACATGACTTTTCAAAGGTAGGAATATGAAGGGTCATACAAGTTTGGTGCCATTTTCCATAAGGATTGAAGGGTCACAAAGGGGGAAGGCCAAAGGTCATTTGGAAAGCTATAAATAAAATCTTGAGAATCCATTTGTAATATGGAAGATAGAGTTTGATTTGATATTGTAATATCTAGCTTAGAAGATAAATTGTGAGAGATGAATATGATTTGTATTTGTTATATCTAGCTTAGAAGAGCAAAGGTGAGAGAGAGGAAAGAGATGTATTGAACTATCATTTGTTGAGATAGCAACATTGAGAAATAGGTGTGTGGTATACACAAAGTGGTTGGTGCTCATGTGGATTGGTGCTCATGAATTAATGTTGGGTTGGTTCTTGACAAAGGGGTTGGTGCTCCTGTGGGTTGGTGCTCATGAATTGTTATTGGGTTAGTGCTTAGCAAAGGGGTTGGTGATCCTATGGGTTGGTGCTTAGTAAAGGGGTTGGTGCTCCTGTAAGTTGGTGCTTGTGAATATTGTTTCGGTTGGTGGACATTCATATACTTGAGATTTTTCTTTGTGGTTTTTCCCACATTGGGTTTCCACATTATATCTGGTGTCTTTCTCTATCTTGTGTGGTGTTTATTGTTTGATTTTTATTGCATATCTTGAATGTTTGATTAAGTGGAATTTTGTTAAGGGAAAGTTCTATAAGATATATGATATACTGATTCACCCCCCCTCTTAGTATATCTCATGCTTAACAGTGGTTAATAAAGTAAAAAGTAAGTAGTGATGCAATTTATCATATCTTAAAAGATACAGGTTTAGATTATAGGATTTGATTGAATCTTTTGATGCTTTTAACATTATTTCCATTATTAGGAAAGATAACAAATCTACTGATGAGCTTACCTTAGTAGTTATTAATATTATGCAAGGACAAGACTCATATAAGCTTAGTATTAAGTTTATTCCATGTCATGTAGTCCTTGATAATGTAAACCATCTATAGGTATTTATTGACGAGCAATAAATCCTAGACTTCATGAATAGCTCAAGAGAATTTGAAGCTCATGTCATAGATGATGTAAATGGAAATACTCTTAAAATTTTTGGCAAACTTGATGACAAGGTCATTTAATTGAATGAAAATAATATACCCAAAGGCATGATTACCTTAGAAAGACTATTTGACATAGACAAACTAGTTGACTATCAATATTCCCAAAGTAAGTGGGAAAGATTATAATACATTTGATCTTAGACTTCAAGTTAAACTTTACATAGTTAATATTGGTACAACCTATACAAGAATTGAGTCCAAAATATCCAAAGAATTTTTGACCAAATATAAAGATGTCATAGCATGGTCCTATGATGACCTAAATATCTTTGATCCAAAGGTCATAACACATACCATACCTTTTAAGGAAAACTACAAACCTCTTAGACAAAAGAAGGGGCCTATCCACCCACTATTAGAGCCACTAATATACAAAGAGGTCAAGAATCTCTTATATGTTAAGATTGTGTTTCCCACTAGACACTCCACTTGGGTATCTAACCTAGTACCAGTTTGGAAAAAAATGGTGAAGTTAGATTGTTCATTGATTTTATAAATATTAATAGAGATTATAAAAAGGATAAATACCCCCCACCTTCTCTTGACCAAGTAATCCATATTATTTCTAGTTCTATTATGATGTCTTTTCTCAATGGTTTTTTAGGGTATAACTAGGTGTTAGTGAACGAAGAAGATAGGATAAAAATTATATTTACTACTAAGTGGGGCATCGTTGCCTAAAAAATAATGAAATTTAGACTTATAAATTTAGGAGCCACTTTTCAAATGGATATGGATCATGCTTTCCAAGGTCTTGTAGGAAAGGGCATTCTCATATACATGGATGATCTAACTGTCTTTTCCAAAAATAGGGAGGATCATATTATGCACCTACAATAAGTATATGAATGATGTAGAAGGTATGGGATTTATCTCAACAAAAATAAAATTATATTATGTTACTAAGGGAAAACTATTAGGACATGTTATCACTAATGAGGGGATCTCTATAGACCCTAATAGAGTAGATATAATATCTAATATAGATCACCCTAATAGTAAGAAGGAATTAAAATCATTATTTGGTAAAATATACATTTTAAGAAAGTTCATTTCTTGTTTTATATAAATTGTGAAGCCCGTGAATGATATGCTAAAAAAGGATGTTAAAATCACATATAATGAAGAGACCAAGAAGCCTTTCAAAGACATCAAAGAAGAAATTGGAAAAGCCTTGGTCCTAATAAGTCCAGACATTACTAAAGATTTTTATCTTTAATCCTTTGCTTTAGATCATACAATAACTACAATTTTATCTTTAAAGATAGATGGATGAGACCATCCAATAGCTTTTATGATCACTAACATTAAAAATGATCATTTTAACTACTCATTGATTAGAAAATAATCATGTGTTTTAGTTAAGGCAGTGAAAAACTTTATGCATTATATTCTTAGGATAAGGTGAATGCAATCCTACTAGACCTTGCGACTAAGCTCATGTTAAGTAGAAATTAACTAGGAGAAAGGAGAGGTAAGTGGATGTTTGTGCTCCAAGAATATGACATTGAGATGAAGACTACCAAATTGGTAAGGTACCAAGGTTTAATTTAGTTGATTACCAATACTATTCCCAAGATAAGTGTTATGCAAGTAGAGCAATAAAATTTTAGACCCAATGATTGGTATGATCCCATTGTCCACTTACTAATAAATGGTTGTTGTCATGCATGGTTAAGTAGAGATCAAAAGAGATACTTAAGACTCAAAGTAGCTCATTTTTTTTATCAAGGATGGAGTTTTGTATAGGAATAACTATCAAGGCATTTACCTAAGGTGTGGTTCCAAGGAAGAGGTAGTCAAGATCTTAAACAACTTTCATGAAAAGCTAGGAAGTGGACATCCATATAGAAGGAAAATAGCACAAAATATTAAAGGATAGATATTACTAGCCTAAAATCTTAAAATATGCTCATAATCATGTGAGATAATGTTACTCATGTCAAGTATTCAACACTAAAGATCCCAAGGCATCCATGCCACTAAATCCAGTAATGATTGTTAAACCCTTTGCCTAAAGGGGACTAAATTTTATGGGGGTCATTAACCCCAATTCCTCTGATGGTTGCAAGTATGTTCTGACTTCTACTAACTAATACACAAGATATACTAAAGTAGTGTCCATGAAATAGTCTAAAACTAAAGACATGATAAATTTTTTAAAAGAAAACATATGCATAAGGTTTGGGATACTTGTATCTCTAGTTTGTGATAATGGATCTACCTTTGTATCCATTGAGATGACTAAATGGGCATATGATAACAATATTATCATTAATTTCTCATCAAACCATTATCCTCAAGGTAATGGAGTGTCTAAATCAATGAATAAGAACTTGATGAAGGCTATAAAGAAGCCTATAGTTGATAAACCTAGAACATGGCACAACATACTTAATTATGCGATTTGGGTAGATAAAACTAGAATCAAACAAGCTCTCAAGGCATCACCATTATTGTTAGTTTATGATCAATAACCCATCTTCTCGATCACCCTCCAGCTACCAACATATAGGGTCATGCAAGAATACATGGAATATGATTAGGAATTTTCAAGATCAAGGTTGTTAGACATCATGCAAATGGAATATGTGAGAGAGGAGGCTTTTTCCAATTTTAGTAAGCACCAAACCATATTAAAGAGGTTGTTTGACAAACATTCAAAGATAAAGGTTTTAAGATAAGGGAATTTATTTATTCTTTGGGATAAGGCCTTAGAACTAAAAGGAAAGCATGGCAAGTTCACACCTTTATGGATTGGCCCATATCAGATTACTAAGATCCTTTGGGATAACACCTTTAACTTAATGACTTATGAGCAGAGTCTACATTGTGAACTAATGGGAAATACCTCAATCATTATTTCTTTGCTATTTCACGTAGAGTATTTATGGAATGACTACAAGACTAGTTAGAGTTAGTATAGGTAGTTCTTAGTTTAGCTTCCTTCTTATTCTTTATTTATTGTCCCTTCATTGTACATAATATTTATATATATTTGTTTTCTTGGTTCTTTTGCTTTATTTTGGTGTGATTTCTAATTAATTTGTTTACTTTCCCCACTTTGTTACTTGATTTTGATAAGTCTGTTCCAAATAGCCCTCAACTCAAGATTCATATGATTGTTCAAGAAATCCAAAATTTAGCAATGTGTATATAACTTCTTAGCACTGGTTGATCATGCATTGTTAAAATATGAACTTAATGTTATAGTTTGGAAGAACTAGTAAAGACTAATGGTTAGGATAATTGTTCCTTGGGATTGAAAGCATTGTTCTAATCTAATATTAGTATTTAGAAGGATTACACATGTAGGGTGAAAGAGTAGATTATTAGGATATAATAATGCTTGTACTTAAAAATAATTAATTTCTTGGGATAATGTTTATATCCAAGGATGATTGTCATAAGATCAAACACTTGACCAAATCCCAAAACCTGGCTAACCTAGTTCCTAAAATTTGTTAGAAAGTTCAAATGACTTAAAAAATATAAAAAATAATAACCTTATTACAAAATTCAAGATATTTATAAGTAAAGGTGATTTTGGTAATCTCCAGCAGGGATATGGACACCTGAATGTAGAGCAAGGCCTTGAGTGGAGACAAAAGCATCTTTATCATGGCTATGAATGCCTAGATGGTTGTAAAACAATGCCCAAGCCTTCCCTAAACTAAATCATTATTATTTATGAACATCCAAATATGATGTAAATTAATGTTAATGCTTAAATTCATGAATTTGGAAGTTGTCCTCTAAATCCTATGGTAATCAATTTTTGGAATCAAAGCACATAAACATCATGGCTATGTCTTGATGTTTGATCCTAATTTTTCATGTGAAATATTTGTTCTAAGCATGAACTAATCTTAATAATAGTGTATGATCAAATGGAATAAGTATCCTAATTATTAATCTAAACCAGAGTCTATGAATCCTAAAATATTACTATGTTTCCCCTATAATTCACTATTTTTTGACGTCAACATACCTACATTTCTAAAAAATGGGGAACCTTGTCTTAAATTGTTCAAATTTATACCCTAAATTTTGAAAACTCATCTGATTAGAATACCATTAGAGTTTTTTCACATTTTCTTTATTTTAAGATGATTTACACTTTATTTAGTTGGCATATTTATTCATATTTTTAATTTAATATTTCCTAAAGTCTTTAACATTTGATCTTTATGTTTTAGGTTGTAGCTCTAATGGAGTCCATTTGGAATGGGAAATGTCTTAGGTTCCATATATTAATGACAATCTAATATTTTACTAATATTTGGTCTACTAAAAAAAAATTAATTCATGTTTAATCATCTTGAAACCCTCATTCAAATTTACATATCTCAGGTCCCTTTGAATCAAATTCAAATTTGGTAGGAACAATTTACATGGGAACATTTTATCATGCCATGGACTTAGTTTAATTTTTATCATAAGATTTAGTCATGTTTTTTAACATGACCAAACCTTAGTATAATTTTTTTTTTGTTTTGTCTCTACTTTCTCAATCCCCCTTGGTCAATTTTATCATTATCAAGATCTAACTAAATGAAGGGTCCCTTTTATTATAGACCTAGCCTAAAATCCTTACCCTAATGTTTGGTTTATTTATTAATACAAAAAACCTTAGGATAAACCTATATGTTATGTCTTTGATTATTTATTATGTCCCCTTTATTATGTCTTAAAACTTAGCTTAAAATATTTCTCCTAAGGTCTTAATCATGTTTATTAACACAAAATAAAACCATAGTCCAAAACATTATGCTAAGTTTTTTATTTTAATGAACACTAAACTAAATATCATTTGTATTTTCAAGATCATTGATCTGTGTTTGCCCAGATGAATGAGATCAATGGTGTAGGATTAAAATTGAAAAGTCAAAGTCCCAACCCTAAGTTAAAGGTCAAGCATCTTCCAAAGATCAATGGTACATTTTTACTCAGGCCAAATTGATCTACTGATGCATATCAAGTCAAAACATCCTAGAGCATCAAGACAATAAATAAAGTGACAAGTTTCACAATCTCAACCAAAGAACACTCAGCAAAAAATGGCATTTGACCTTGTAGATCAAGATCTAATGGAGTATGTTTACTTAGATGAGAATGATCACATGGTACGTGATGAATGTTGAAAAGTAAAAATCTTTAGGGATGAATTTATAGACAACATGTGGCATAGCTTGAGGCTATAAATTAAATCATGATAATCTTTCAAATATCAATGGTGTGTAGATGAACGTATACATTCTAATCAATGATCCATAGAGTAAGAGGTATAACTCAATAGATAAAGATTGATATAACATGATTGATCCATGTAATCAAGATTAATAGTGTGAGATTAACATTGACATTTCAAAAAAGCTCAGAGTAAATGTAGAAGTGATAAGTGTCACAAATATGGGTAATGTACCAACCAACCAATAACATTGAAGTTCTCAAATCAAGATCGATGGTCCACATTGATCTGTGCAAGGATGATCTAATGGTACGAGATCAAAATAGAGTTTTCAAAAGCCAATGCTAATTTTTTAAATATTAACGATCAAAATTACATGAAAATACCACATGGATGCCATGGTGATGCCACGTTAGAGCCACGTAAGTATAATATGCCAATTGGAACATCTTGTAGACTTGATAAATATAAGGGAATAAGTATGCAATACAATTACCATATAAGTAATGAATATCATGAAAGTTTAGATATTTACCACCATTAATGCAATTTAAAAATATTTAGGAAATCCTTGATAATTACATAAGTGATAGTTTGGCCCTATATTTAAAATAATCAAGCTAAAAGGCTAAATTGTCATTTGTGTAAGGGTAATTCAATCTAGAATTAAACTACAGACCACTAGTGATAAATTTGAACAAATTCATGGCTAATGATAGATATCAAGGGACATAATAAATGATTTGATATATATCTTAATTGAATACCAAATCCCTAATTTACAAACTATTAGCATGGCTCATTTAAACATAGTCATGAGATTACTTATGGACAAGATCATGTGTTTGAGAACCTATCCTAATAACTTCAAGACCCTCCTTGAGGATGACAAAGATTTTCAATATAAGATGGAGCACTTTTTTAGAACCATGATCACTGATCCTACTACACTTAGTCCCATGGGCCTCATCCCTAATGAGGAGCAAAAGGTAAAGAAAGATTTGGATGGATAACAATAGGATCATGGACATGATCCTAACAATAAAAGAAAAGATTATTGAAGTTAGGAGCATCAAAGAGGCTTTAAGAATAAATTATAGAGATCTTGGAAGCTTGATAAATCAAGAAGATGAATGCTTCATAGAACATGTTAATTTTAAGCTAATTGATGAACAACATCAAAGAGAAATAAATATCTTACAGTAGTAACATGAGACTTCAACAACACAAGGGTCCTAAAGATTACTCAAATAAGAATATTATTCCTGTATCTAAGCATTTTATATTTTTAAAATAGAATATTATTTTTATGAAGGCATGTGCATCTTGTAAAACACATTGCTTATAGATCAGTCCATTAGGGAAAGTCTCATGTATTTTAGAGCATTTAAAAAAAATAGAATTGTGTTAACACTTTTACTTTTGTAATTGAATATGATTGATCGACATACTTCCTTCCATTCTGTAAAATGAGTATTGTCAATTACAAAAAGGGATGGAGTTATTAGAGCTAAAATTACATTGTAAACTTAGAGTAAGTAGTACAAGCAAGGAATTATGCAAAGTTTGTCTAATATTTGTCTATGTATTTACTATTATGGCTTCTCTCTTACTTTATTGGTTTAATTTCCATATTTGAATTATTCTATGAAATATTGATGTCAACCTTTGAATCAAGAGTTGTTAACTTATGCCAATTCTAGGTTAGTTGAAATTTATTAGGTTCATTTCATTTTCTTTACTCTTATTTCATTTGGACTAATGTTGTTTACTTGCAGGATTAAATCTTTAAAGGTAATCTGGCTCTTATTTGCATTATTTCACACCATCCTTAGATGTTTTCTTGATGTGTTATAGGATTTTAGATTATGATACTTCATGTCATAAATTGGTTAAGTGCATGTCTAAATGAAAGCTTAGGATAAATGATTTTAAGAGACAAGTGTGTATATAACATGTGGAAAAAGGGACAATAATCTTATGAATCACTAATGGTTTTCCCACCCCTTTCCTAGTGCACTCCTTAAGGTATGCACTCAGAGAGATTAAGACACGATTGATGGGTTCCTACAAGATAAAAGTGTCAATAATTGATAAAAGTTTGAAATTATTATGTGTATACATATTCCCCACTTTAATTTCATCACATGTCATGTGAGTGCAACATGAGATGGTGCTTTAGGAAATAGAACATGATAATACATAATGTTGATGCTAAGTAAAGTGTAGTAAGTAGAAAAATAAGATAAATGAAAGGATAAAATTGAAAAACACATATTTTTACTTACCTTAGTGCATTAGATAAGGAAATATAATACAAGAGAAATGAAGGCATCCAATATGAATAACACTATGCAAACATGTAGAAGTTAGTGCAAAAAATAGCCAAAAATCAAACTTTTTTAGAGTATAGGCATATGATAGTGGAAATAATTCTCTACATCATCATGAATACAAAATATTTTATGGTTCAAAAAATGGATGAGTAAGAAAAAAGATAGAGGTAAAATAAGGAACCTATAGGAAAATAAATGAAAGATTTAAATTTGTGAAAAGTGGTTTTAAATAGGGTGAAATGAAAGTCATTTTTTATTTTTGACTTGTGAAGGAGAGAAAAAGAGATCTGAGAGACCAAACGAGCTAGGATGGTGAGGAGATGACAGACTAGGTGAGAGGGACTTTCAGAGGTAGCAGTGGATGCAATACAGGTAGGCAATTGAGAATATGAAGCTATTTTTTTAATATTATAGTGTTTTAAGTGTCTTTTTAGAAATTTATAATTTAAGCATTTCTAGATGTCAAAATGAAACCAAATCATATGCTATGGGTAGGAAAAATTGATTAGAGAAATGGGTTTGAAGGGTTTGGGAAAAGAACTAACATAAGTCACTTTTTTAACAAAATTTAAGGGGTTGGTAGTGAAAAACAACTAGGTCAACCCAGGCAACCCAGTAGGTTAAAAATTGGAAAAATCCACACTATCGACCTAGTAGGTATGTGTCGACCCTGTACATTTTATAGACTACCAACCTAGTATAGTTTGCCAACTAATCTGAAAATTCTAGAATATCAACATTGTATTAGGGAGAAAATAAGAGGGTTGACTTATATTTTTAAGTCAACCAAGTCAAAAATAGGGAAATTTTGGTCAAACTAGGCTGACTAAAGAACCAAAATAGTATGGAAAGGTGTGCAAGTGGCTCAAAGAGTGCTAGAATTACCCAAAATGACCAACTAAGAGTAAAAAAGGATGATTAGGCTAAAAATAGGTTAAAATGAATAAATTAAAGTGGTTTAGGATTTTTTTATTAAAATGGTAAAAATAATGTATTTTGACTATACATGACATGGAGGATCTAAAACATATTTTATTATTTCCTGATTGCAGAGATGACCCATATTCTAGTGATTAGAAGATGTGTCATGGCCACCAAATCTAGTATATCATCTAATGATAGAGGATAGGGTGAAACTAATATTTTTAGGCATAGGGGGCCTAACAAAGATATACAGGATACCCTTGAGCTCATATTTGTTAGTCATGTTTTTGGGACGCTGGGAATGATTGAATAACAGATTTAAATGGGAGGTGAAGGGGGATATGATAGAGGTGGATATCATCCTAGAGTATGTACATGCCATATTGAGATTATTGATATCAATGATACCTATTATGACTAAGATATTAGATAGTGATAAGGAGAGTAGAGACTTATCTGTATGCACTACAAGCTCTAAGATGATATACTCACGTCAAAGAGTGAGTATTTTTGACATGTATACCTCACAAGTTTCATATATTTGGAAGGATATGATAGGAATTGTAATATCATGAGTGTTATGTCATAAGTTAGATTCTAAGGTACCACTATTCATGATAGCCTTGAGCTAGATGATGCTAGAGGAGAGAGTACTATATGATCTAGGGTCTATTATATGGGTTAACTCATACATGACATGTATGGAGTGTTAGTTAGAGGGAATAAGTTTATTAGACCAATCATAATACTGATGGTATGGATCTATGAGAGGTTTCCCATGTATTGGCTAGTTGTGTTGCCCCATGTGGTCAATGATAGGTCACCTCGAGTATTAAGATGGAGATAAGATCAGTCATCTCAAGCCATGACCCACATGATAGCACTACAAATAGTGATATGGACAAACATAATATGGTAGCCTTATGGGCAGATAGTGACTACATGGCTGAGATGGGACACAATTGTACTAGCTTTAGTATAGATGGAGGTGATAGGACATTATAATTGGTGGATGGAGCCACATCTAATGGCATGAGTACCAAGGCAGATAGGCTTTCATCACCCAATGGTTCCAATAGTGGTGCCCATGGTTTGGGCTTGACATGTTAGAGAGCCATGGGGGAGGGGAGGGTTAGGGCCACTAATGGTGAAGCTGACACTCAATCCACATTATGAGAGACAATAGACTGGTTGAGTAAAATAGGTAGAGGAGTAGGAGGATATGGTCGAAAAGGTATTATTATAAGAGGTACCACCACTAGATTCATAGTAGGATGAGTAGTAACCATTAAAGACATGACATCAATGGAGGAAGTAGGAATAGGATATATTAAAGATCATGGATGTCTTAGAGGACCTAACAGGTGGGCTAGAGTAGAGTTGAACTATAGAGAGGCCACTCAAGCATAAGTTGAGATGGAATCAAGTTATAACTAAAAAAATTGGGTTTAGGAGGTGACCAATAGAAGAGGTTCTTAGAGGCTGCATAGATGGGGATACTATGCTTAGAGGTTGAAAAAATGGCAAGACCATAATGGTTAATACATAGATAGGTAATAAAATATGATTAAAATATTATGTAAGTTTATTTTGAAATATACTAGAGATAGATAGATTTTGAGATATAATAGTGATATAATATCTATCTGGTTTATTTTTTATAGGGGTAATAGAGGATGATGAGATTATATGGGGGTCCCTTATGAGGGGATCAATTTATGATATCCTAGATGAGGTACTAGTGTCATATAACCCCATGAAACTAGAGGATCCCAATGAACCATCTACCCCAGCTCAAGTGAGCTAGTTTAGATTAGATGGAGAGGTAGTGAGGTAGATACGAGCATATAAAGAGAGGGTAAACCCACTAGCAGAGATGGGTATAGTCAAGACATGGGCATGGTAGGCCTTAGATGAGGAGAGGGTTGCACATCTAGCTATAGTGACACATATGATATAGGTACATTCCCAAGATAGAGAGATACATGATCAAGAGAGAGTGACACATTTGGCAACCCTGGCCTAGTTGGTAGAGGTGTAGACTTAGGTAGCTCATCTATAGGGGAAAGTTTTGGTACTAAGATCTCATATAGCCTCATTATAGCATTCTATTTAGAGGGTTTAGACTAAGACATCTACAAGCAACATGGCTATGCCATGAGATAGATAGGATGGGTCTCAGCCATAGAGTTGGAGCATTGTATATGATTGTATTATTGTATTAAAACTCATGATATATATATATCTGTGTGTGTGTGTGTGTGTGTGTGTGTGTGTGTGTGTGTGTGTGTGTGGTTTATTTTAGCATTTTGGATATTGGTTATATGTGTTATCATTATGGGTATGGTTTTTTATGCTTTAGATATATTTATTTTTAGCACATTTATTTAGCTACTATTTTATATGTTATAGGAAATATATGAGGTGTGGTTTATTTTCTAACATTATGTAGAACACATGCATGGTTAAAAAGAAAAAGGTAAAAAGGACTTGGTAAAATATCATCAATCAAAGATATGTACTACACACTATTTCAAGTTGGTAAATGTGTAATAATAAGAACATGACTAAGTATAAAGAACCAAAGGGGTGGTAAACAAGATGGTAAAAATGAATTTGTTCTTAAACCAAACAAAAAATTGGCACCAAATTAAAACAAGTAAAATCACACTAAATCATGTTGAGAAGTATGAAAATAATGTAATAAAATGGAAGTCATGTAAGAAGACAAATGGTATAAAAAAATAAATTAAGTCATTCAATCATACTATATCATGTTGGTAAGTATAAGAGAAAAACAAAATTGGTGAAAATTTGTCTTAAATTTATCACACTAATTCAAGCTGGGTCAAGAAATGGTTGTATTTTTACATGCACTCAAAAATAGGAAAATAGGAGTGAAAGAGAAATGAATTATGCATAAAACATACTAAATTAAGCTAGGAATCATGTCAAATGATGTGTAACTTCATAATCAATCACATCTTATCTCATATTTGACACATGTAATTTTGATTGTGACTTGGATTATTGAAAAAAATTGTTAGTGCTAGGGCCTATCCATGGTTTTATACTAAAATTCATAAAGGAAACACCACTGAGGTGGAATAACTAAATAAAATTGGGTAAATAAAGGATATGGGTAATATGAAGCTAAAATGTGGTAAGTTTTTAGGATGGCTAGGTCCTATCCAAGGTCTTACAAAGCAACTCACAAATGGAATCCCCAAGGGGAGTGATCAGTGAACAAAATAACATTTCTCAATAGGAAATATCAAGAATGTATGGCATGTAAAATGGAGTGTAAAAATCATATGTTTAGGAATCTTATGAGAAAACCTTAGGAGACAAGAGGTATACTAAGGACATGAGAAGACACTAAGTGACTACTGACCATCAATGTACAAAGGAAACTTGTTCGCTATAGACACTAAGTTGTGTAGGAAAATAAGCATGCTACTAAGATCAACTCATGAAGGTAGATTGGTACCAAAAAATTAAAATGGACCTACCTTCCCATAATATGTTCTCTATTCCTCAGGACCCCTTATAGATCCATCATTCTACTGTGAATATTGGTTACTTACATGAAAAAGTAGGTATCATTAAAAGATTTTTTTATTCTCCTTTTCTAATATATTAGCCTACCACACCCCAAAGGACCTTAGATCTATCATGAAGCCAAATATGGAGTTTTATCTTCAAATAAAATAAGGAGATGTTATTTGAATCATGTATTTTAGTTTAATTTAAATTTTAAAAATATTTCTACCTTTTGTTTAAATGATTTGGCTTTTGCATGTTTTTATAGATTTTATGATTCCTCCTCCATACAGAATTGGAATGACCAATCATTAGAGATAGATTGATACACATTAATGAGCTATAGTCTTAGGCTAAATGAAGCTAAATAACCAAAGATAAGACTAACTAGGACACTTAGGCTTAACAATGAACCAACATTTGATCTCAAGTCTCAACTAGGTATATGCTTAGTTTATAAAAAAGGGAAAGAAAGGGAATAAGGAGATCTAAATTAGATCAGTCTAAGTAAATTATAATGAGATGAATTATTTTATAACTAATCACATGGTAATAGGAAAGGACTTAAAGGGAATTAGGTTTGTATAACAAAGTCACAATGATAATTAACCATGAAAAATAGAGATAAGAACGTAAACAACCATAAAGAGACAAGAAATAAATGTGAAATAAAGAAATAAGGAAAAAGAGAGAAATGATAAATAAAGACATATAAAACATAAATGATAGTATGAGGAGTATAGAATGTAAATGTAGAATTACCATGTAAGAGAAATAAGAATTTGACACAATGTCAAATGATATAATAGATATATAAAAAATAAAATTGGAGTATACATCCAATCCAAATGTAAAATCACCATGCATGTGCTCATAAATACTAACAAATATACCCACGCACATTATAGAAAACATCAGATAGATCTATATGAAGATAAATATGAACTACTGCTAGTGTCTCATCTATCTTAAGTGAGAACTAGGAAAATACCTCTCATCTAATCTCCTCCATAAAAAAGGTAGGAATGCTAGATGTATCATGTTAAGGAGGGAAATTAGGCAAGGGATGCTCAAGATAATGTATGGGAGTGGGATCTATGGGAGATTCATGAATCACTAGTGGAGAAGTATCTATAGGTGAGGGAAGATACATAGGTGAAGGAGTCATGGGTGGAGGCATAGAAGTGATGAAGGGACCACAAGAGGGAATGTAACCATAAGAGGTGAAACCATGGGAGAATAAGGAGGATCCTTATTATGGGAATGACCTATGGAAATAACCATATAAGGTCCAATAATAGCTATAAGGTGATCCTTAAGGTGTTATTAAAAGATGTGGCAATGATCAGTGTGATGGATGCCGCATTGGTGCCACAAACAATACACCTCACCATACTTAGGTATATATTTAGGTATAAATTTTGGGGGAGGTACGGTTTTATCTAAGGAATGACAAAAATAAGAAGGATTCAAAGTATCAATTTATTGTCATAGCTTGAAATAATGGGTGGATGAATGATTATCTATTTTTTAAAAGAAACAAATATGCTTATGAGTGGTCTTCATAAAATCACTCATGAGAGGAGGTGTAATAAGAGTGGAAGGAGATGGAGAAGACTCATCAGCACATTTGGTGGGAAACAAAGTCATATTAGCAAAATTAAGAAAACCATCACCAAGGGAGGGTGGTGGTGGGGAAGGAATGGAACTAGTCTCAATGGAAGGAGCAATAGGATCAGAATCAGGGGTAAGCTTAGCAATAATGGAAGCAAGAGCAAGGTCAACTATATCAGGAGCAAGAATGAGATAAAATATAGTAGGAATAAGAATGGTTTCCAAAGTGGGTTCCATTATGGGAGGAGTGGGATCTAAAAAAGGCCTAAGAAGGGTCACACTCATCTTAGGGGTAAACTAGCTATGATGGTTAGGGTATCTACCAAAGTGGTAAGGCCCAGTCATAGCATGATCCATGAGCATACTCTTACAATGATCCTCAAAAATTGGAGGTGTCAGTGCCATCTCTACCCTATGATAAATAGGAAAAATAATAAATTAGGAACTACAAATGAGGGAAGATGGGAAGATGTACAAAATGACAAACAAAGAAGAATGATATTAGACAATCTAAGCATTATGAGCCTAAACAAGACCACCTAAGAATATATCATCTAAGGAATAACCATCATCATAATCTAGTGTGTAAATATCAATGATGCAAGTAGGGATGACCTTGTCATTTAAGTAAGTATGATGGATAGAATGTCGAGTCTTGTTTAAGACAAAAAGAATTTCATCATAAAGAGGTTTGTGAGAATGAGGTTGCAAAGAAGCCAGAAGCTACGAGATGAGATGAGGTGAGAGATCAAAAGTATTAATATTTAGGTTGATTTCATTAGGCTCATCATCATTAAAATCTAATATGTTAGGAGGGATGTTCCTAATGATTTTAGGATGCCCATTATAACCTCTAGTTGAATTAATGGGGAAACTAAGGTCTTGAAACTCATAGAATGGGCCACTGTGTAAAGTTTATAGAGTAGGAATCTTGAATACATCATAGTCTTGGAATTATTCAAAATTTTAAGGGTTAGTGTCACCCTAAATCCTAGAAATGGCTCCATTATGAGGGAATTTAATGCATTGATAGGTATAAGACTTAACTACTCTCATATAGCAATTTCAGGACCTACCAAGTAAGATGTTATAAGAGAGGAAAGTTAAAGATCATCACCTTCACATTAATGGGGATATGTGGGATGGTAATGGGAAGCTACACATAACCTAATAAAGGCATTTTCCTTTTATCATATCCTTGGCATGTGATGCATATAGACTTGAGATTACATTTTGAATATCCAAGAGTCTTAGTGAAATCAAGAGAGGAAATGCAAGTGCTCAAAACCTCATTAATCAATACATGTTTGACTTGGATATCACCTATTTGGATACTAATAAATAAGGAGGATCATTCATGTGAAGAATAATCTCATTGGTAATCATAGAGGCTATAAGAAAATTTAAAGAAAGAGAAGTGTTCATTGTTTCATCAACATAAATGAACATCTCTTCACATTATTATAATATACTATCCTTGGATCGAGATAAGGTTTCTTCACATCTTGCTAGAGGAGGATGAGGGATGTTCATTTTGAACAAGAGTTACATAAGATGGTTTCGGTGATATGGAGAAGTCCTCATAAGCTCAAGGAATGGAATTTGGGATGGGAGATTATTGAAATCCATAATGGTATCCCACTCATCATAACTCATAAGAAGGTTATTAGATATAGGTGCATAATGATTAAGAAGGTCCTCAAAAGGAGTTGAGGTGCATTAGAATTTTTGTTGATAAGAAGGAGAAGGTTTAAAACAATTTTTTAAATTGTGTTTCAAAGATGAAATAGTTAGTTAATGTTGATTTTGAGAATTGGTAGAAGTGTTAGTAGAAGCTTGATTATCATTAGTGTTAGAAGATAAAGGGATGGTAGAAATATAATAGAAAGTGTTATCCAAGGGAGAATTAGGAATTGGATCATCAAATTTTATAAGTTCATCTTGCCCCAACTCATCTAAATGATTTGAAGAAGAATCTTGGATAACATGATATGTTTGAGATAATGGAGGAGTGTAGATAGGTTGAGTGTTAGTAAAAGCAACCACCTTTCACATATTAGTCATGTTAACGACATTCTCTTTGGAAGTGAGGTCAACAAGAATTTATAAATTATTGGTGGAAAGGGTGGGCTTGTCTTAGGTGTCTTGATTAGGTTGATGATTAGGAAGAGGGCATTTATAGATATCCAAATGAGCATTAGCTTGATTTAAAGCTTGAGATTTAGTGTGAGATTCATAAGCCTTAAAATTAATATCATAGGCTTGTTGACACTTTTGAATGATATAATCATGATCAAAATTAGGACAAAGAAGAAAATCCATGGATAAATTATGAAGCTACCTATAGGTCTCATGAGAATTACCCCAACTAGAATGAAACCAACAAAACTTGTTAAGATCATACTAGGATTTCATAAGATGATTAAGGTCAAGTTCTCATGGAAGAGGCCTAGGTATATGCTTGAGTAGTTAAACTAAGGATAGAGGTTTGTGAACATTAATGTTATTTGGTGAAGATAAATGAGGATTGGTATATTAATAATAAGGGGGTGATGGTTCTAAATATTGGTTAGGAATGATAACTTGAATAGCATGAATGGTTTCATAAGAGTCTATGACACTATCATTGGTAGCATTACAATTTTTTGTTCATAAATAAGAGACGAGGACCCATAGAAGGTTAGGGTGGCTCAAATTGATGTATAAGGAAATCTTGACATTTAGCTTGGTTGATAGCCTCCTCCAAAGTGTGGAGAGAGAGTATGGACCTGATATTTTAACTTGGTAAAAATATCATTAGTGAAGAGATGGAAAAGGTTATCATCAACCATGTTATGTTCACACTTGTTTGATAAAATTTTCCATCTTTAACAAAATGTTGACTAGTTTCATTTTCACGTTATTTAGAATTTATGAAGAGGGCTAAAGTGTTTTCAGGAAGATCACTAGTTTAGAATTCTTGAACTAAAGCATTCACTAAATCCTTGAAACTAGCAATGGAATGAGTTCTTAGTTGATTGTACCATTCTAAGGCATCACCCATGAGGGTTTTGGATAAGAACTTGGTAGTAGAAAATGTGTTTAATTTGACCCAATCCTTATAAAGATTTCCAAATGTTTTAATATGAAGGGTAGGATCAGTCGATACATTATAAGAAATTATAGGGGTGATACCTCATATATTTGAGTGGTAAGAGGCTCATTTTAAAGATGCTTAATGGTTTTATTAACTAAAGAAGGTTGAGGGATGAGATTTCCTTGGGAATATTGAAGAGGAAGAGGGGAAAATTTTTATTTATGTGTGTCTCAATTCATTGGTTGAGGATGATTTTGAAGATGAAGAAGGTGATTTTGTATTCTCATTATTTGTTTTGTATTATGAGCTTGAAAAAAATTCATTTGATTAAGTTTTTGTAACAATAGTTGGTGGGTTTAATTGGAATTAATTGAACCATTAGAGTCAGTATTGGAATTGGCATGAGTGGCTTGGGTACCACTATTAGTGTTGATAGGGGCTTGAGAGGAACCATGAGAATGAAATGCACTAGTGGAAAAATTTGATTGTGAAGCAAAAGATGGACTAGTAAATGAATGAGAAGAGGAAGCACTAGAAGCATGATTACCTTGCGTAGAAAATGATGCACTAGTAGAAGGATTGAGGATAGTAGATCTCATAAGAATCCCACTAGATGTATAACTTATCATGTTAGTGGTGATACTAGGCATGGAGGTATAATAAGTTAAATAAGAAGAGTTCATGGTATGAGAATGGGTCATAATTGAGGGAAGAGGCTGAGAATCAAAGAAAGTGATACCTCCAAATCCATTTGAGAATGTGGGATTAGGTTAATGAGGCTATTTAGATTTACCACTAATCATAAGGTGGTAAATGGTGGAGGGATATTTTCCTTGATGTTGAGGAAATTTAGAGATAAAGAAGAACATTTTAGGGGTATACTTTGATTTGAGTTGGTCTTCTAGGGACAAAAGAGGATTATGTTATGAAGAGGTATTAGGAGGGGTCTCATAGTTCATCATACAAGTAGCTATGTGAACATTACTTTCATCTAGGATATTAGCCCTACTCTATGTATGGGAGACCCTATGAGGGTTGGTAAAACTCATCATGTTTTTTGAATTCAACTTAGTGTTGTCTTCAAATAGAAAATTCATGATGAAGAAAAAGGACTAAAATTAGGTAATATAAATGCAAAATCAAGGAAACAAGAAGTGAAAAAAGTAGTACAAGTATGACCTAGCTTAAAAAAAGGGTTTTCAAATAGTACAAAGTCAATTAGGTTGATCCAGTATAGCAGATAGAGGCTAAAAAATAGTATAGGGTCAATTGGGTCAACCTAGTACATCAAACAAGGAAAATTATAAATCCTAATATATATTATGTCGATTTAAATGACTATGTATTGAGAATAATTTTTAAATTAATTTGAAAATTAATAATTTAAGGGAAATAAAAAATCAATTACATCAATGAGGTTGATCCAATTGAGGCATACAACACAAATCCTTACACTAATGCTGGCTAATGTAATTTTTTGTAATAAAAAATATAATTGAGTAAAGAGTAAGCAATAAACTTGGGAAGAAATCAACCTAAATGTTATTACATTATTATAATATGGTTTTGAATGTGATGGTAAGTTAGCTATAATTAAGGAACTAAAAATCAATCTAAGGATAGTTTCAAGATGAAGGGGATGAAAGGGATCTATATTGGAAATGGTATGGGCTTGGTATTGGGTCCTAACCTTCACTTCACACACCACAATGATAAGGGTGTCAAGTTTTTATCCAAAATATACCATTAACCATGTGTTTATACTTGGCTAGAAAAGCCAGTTGGCTTCCCCTTGGTGATGAAATCCAAGTAGGCTGGCATTGGGTAAATAATTGTTAAAATTCTTATTTAAGATGTGATTTGGTTGTGTGTGCATAAAATAAAAAATAGTGAAACTAAATGGTAAATTGAAAACCACCTAATTATATTATGTTATCTATTCTAGTTATGAAAATAATAAAGAATGAAAGTGTGAGCTAATTACTAGCATATAAAGGTTAATTCCAACTTTGAAACATGATGAAATGTTGATGCAGTTGATAGTGTATGCATAAAATATAGAATGGGGTCGATAGTTTCACCTCTATACTATGTAATTAAAGGTATAAAAATGAATATGGTTAATAGAGTCAATATAGTCATCTAGATAACACATAGAATATAGAACTAGGTCGATAGGGTCAATCTAGTTGACTGTATAAGGGCAATTTTAAAGACTACAAACTTGTGAAAAGAAAAGACTATGGAAAGAGAAAAAGGATATAAAGGAACTTGAGTGATTTAAATATGTATATAAGTGAGATTAATATCAAATAACCTTGATAAATGCTTGAAAATTTTGCTAACAGGGTTGAGTAGGTTGATCTAGCTTTATAGAAGCTTGTTGTTGAGTGCTTGAATTGTATAGGGTTGACTGGGTCAACCTAGTATGTTGAATAAGATGCCTAAAAATGTACAAGGTTGACTGGGTCAACCTAGTAGTCTAAACTAGAAGTCTAAAATTTTAGAAAATTGTATTGCATCAATTGAGTT
Organism: Torreya grandis; assembly: GCA_037957365.1. Classification (NCBI taxonomy): domain Eukaryota; kingdom Viridiplantae; phylum Streptophyta; class Pinopsida; order Cupressales; family Taxaceae; genus Torreya; species Torreya grandis. Next base: position 1,425,954 of record JARHVA010002450.1, read on the forward strand.
GATCTAGTAGCCTATACTTGAAAGCTTGCCCATAGAAAGAATAGAGTCATATGGATGTGACTGTGTATTAAACTTGTGCATAGAAGTTAGATCTAGGTCAATGCAGTCAACCTAGTATGGAAAATATATGATAAAATAAATAAAATAAGTGAACAAATCTTGTAAGGATTAGTTCATGTTGGGTTCACCAGAATGTATGCAATTAGAAATGCATGGTGTCTATAAATCAATCCTAGCTTAGAGAAGATAAAGCATACCTACACTTCCAATAGGGGATATATTTTTTAGACAATAGCATGACCAATATGTGGATCCACTAGACCTAATTAGGGGATCACGTAACATAATTAATTATGATGAGGGTTCTAAAGCCTCCAGTACAGCATAATCATGTAATAACCCTAAGGGGGTCCTAGGTTTTAATATTTCACCTATGCTAATAACAATAAATTAAATCTAATCTAGTTCTTACCAAATCTTGTGGCATAAAGTGGGGGTTAGAAACAAAAAAAAAAAACTAAACATGCATATAATACATATATACTCATGTCAATGTATACAAAATTCTAATGCATGGAAGAGAAGCACAATTGCATTATCTATCCACTCTTACAAAGGAGAAATAAATTTAGGAATGCTTCCCTTGAAGATGAATACACTGAGTCTTAATCTCTCCCTTAACAAAGGTGCTTCACAAGAAATTGTTATGGTATGTAAGGATAACAAAGACAAATCATCTCTAGGGTACACAACCTATCAATGCATCTAAAAGATTTTTCCACAAGACAATATCTATATCTCCAAAGAAAATGTGGAACCTTAAGCTTTACTTCTCAAGTAGAATGGTTAATGAGTATATTTTAATTCACACTTACTTCTTATTTGTTGGTTTCTTTTCAAATTATGGGAAATGAACTTGTATATATAGTTAGATCTTACCCTAGATCCTTGCAAAAATTTCAGCTGACAGGGTCGACCTAGTACAATTTTGGATAATAATTCACTAGGTCACGAGCTAGGTCAGCCAAAGGTCAAAATAGATTCTAAGTTAAAATAACCCAAAACCTAGTTAACCATGTCCATCTAATTGACAAAATAGGATTTAAATAAGGAAAAGGATGATATAATATGTAAAAATTCTAGAATGGGTTCAACTAAGAAAATCAAGCTTATGGTAAATGGTTTTAGGAGACAAGTGAGTACATAACATGTGTCAATAATGACAACAATATTATGAAGCACTAATGGTTTGCCCACCCCTTTCCCCATGTACCCTTTAGGCATGCACTCATAGAGATTGAGACTCAATGGGTTCCTACAAGATATAAGTGTTAATAATCAGTAAAATTTTGAAAATATTATGTGTATATATGACCAATTATCTAAGAGGTATCCCACTATTTTAGTTATGAAATATCTTAAGAGGTAGATTAAATTAGGCAAGCAAGTTAAAAACCACAATGTCTTAGAGGATGGGGAAACTAAGACAATCATGAAAGAAAAGCTTCAACACTTTGATAAATACCACTAAATTTGTACGTATACCATCTAATTTAAGTAATCTTTTAATATGTGGTTCATACTTTAATCCCAATTTTTTAGATACAACCTTGGGTATCACCAAAGTGTTAGCTTCACTATCAACTATGCAATTGTGAATTAGTTTATCCCTCACAATGAGAGTAAGGTAGAAGGGTGGAGGATTATTAGATTTAGTAGATGATTCCAAAATTTTATTAGGATCATTGATAATAGAAACATAACCATGACCAAATCTTGGTGACGGAGGACTAACATGGATAGTGGATAGTTTTTTTTGTAAGAGTTCTTTTTGGATAGGCATGTGAAGGACATCTCAAAGGGAAATAGATGCCTTAGCATTCTTCAATAAGTCCAAAATGTTTAGATAAAAATTACATACATTTTATTGAGTCATTAGAGGCAAAGAAGTGTTTGGAATTTGAGGTATTGAATCACTTGAGGTAGACCTTCCAACACTATGACTTGAAGGAGGTGATAGATTTGTAGTGACTGCCATACTTGCAATCAGACCTTGTTACCTTATAAGAGTAATATTTGAAATTATATTCAAACCATTAGCATCTCCTAAAGCCTTAATCTTAGTTCTAATGTTGCCTAAAACATAATTTCCTTTTTTAAGTACAAAAGTGTCTTCAACTAGGAAGTTGATAAAAATCACTCCTTGAGGTTGCCAAACCTCCCTTGCTTGTATCAGGACTTCATCTTCTACCGATAGTAGAGGAGTGACTTATCCTTGAGTAGCTATAGATTGCTCTCCACCTCATTGGTATCCATGAATTTAACTTGTTTCTATTCTTCTCCTTGGATCAAATTGTTATGCATTGGTACCATTGATCTTGTATTGGAGGTTGAAGTAGGATTGTATGCATCGGTAGGCTTGTTAAAATTAGGTTGCATTTGACCTCTCCCTTTCCAAATTTTTTGACCATGTTACTGATGATATAGATAGGGATTTTGATTCATACCATTTTGCATTATTTCTTTCCTAAGATGAGCTTCTAAAAATTGAATTTTTGCATCTTTATCCATGGCATCATCCACTTATTAGGAGCAATCTTTGACTTGACATTAGCATTAGGTACTTGGGAAACACTTGGAGCAGTAGCATAAGTGTTTGGTAGTATAAGCATACACAATTCTAGAGGTAACTTTCCTTATTGAATGAGTCCATTCTCAGCTCTAATGTCAAGGTCTTATAATTTAGGTAGAGTGAAACCACCCATGGATTATAGCATGATGGTTATCAATGCCAATGGGCCTCAAGTATGTCGTAAACACAAAGATATCAAGTGGTGTCATAGGAGGAGGTAACCTATGCCAAGTATTTTAGAATATCTCATTAAAATCATGCATTATCTCCTTAGGGGATATTTGGATCGCATTTATTTGGTGAATGAGTGAAGTGTGTTCATTCTTATCCTCAAATATTGATGTTAGTAACATTTTAAAATCATCCCATGTTTTGATGTAACCACCGAGCAAAGTCCTATACCAATCAAGTGATTTCCCTCTAAGGGACATGGCAAGGAGTCTAATTATAATGTTGAACTCAATGACATTGTGAAAACTACATAAATTTGAGATATCCCTAATGTGTTCACTAGGAGTGACATGACCTTTACCATTAATTGTAGGAACATGCTTTGTAGCATTAAGGGGAATGTCATCATAGGCATTAATATGGATTATATTTATAGTGTTAAAGGATATAAAGGCATGTTACCTAGCCATGTTTTCTTTAATTTCTTCCTTACTCTCTTGATATTCTTGGCTAGAAAAGTCTTTTTTCTCTTAAAAGGGCATAATAGGCTAAATATGTTGAACTTTAAGAGGAAGTTTAGGTTAAACAGGTTGATTGATGGGATTAAAAACTATACTATAAGATGACCTACTAAGGACCATGAAGTATTAGCACAAATATATGACAAAATAATTGTATAAAACTATATTTTACCTTTAATAGAGTCACCAAATGTTGAATAGCACACCATATGTAGATATGATGTTATCAAGACTAGTATTGACCTTGATAAGTTGTCTTTAGGATAATGGTTCCACTGGGCATGTTATAATTGTTATCACCAAATATCCAATCCTATAGGAGGTTATTCAATCCTAATTTAATATTTGGGTAACATGGAATACCTCTAGGCCTATGGGTTTCCTATAGTAGAGGTAGACCTCTAGGTTTAAGGGCTAGCTCCTTGAATTGACCTTTAAGTGTTTATTACCTATACTAATTGATTGATTATGGGAAAATGGGTATAAATATGCATGAAATTAAAATATTATAAGGGGTGATACACCATGAGTATCTCCAAAATATCATCATACTCTTTCATTAATAAATAATACCTATAACACTAGTTTCAAAGTCATAAGAGGTTATAACATTAGTATTTCAATATAGAGGTGATATGCATGAGAAAACTCAAGGTAAGTGGACTAAAGGTCAGTTTTAGACATTAAGGATACTTTTACACTTTAAATGATATAAAACACACTAGATACACTCCACATGACCTATTATAATGAGAACTTCTTGCACTAAACATGAAAGGATAATGAGAAGTAAGGATAAAAGCTTATCACTAGACCTCACCATACATTACTTCACATACTTAGAAAAGATGTTTGTGAAATCAAAACTAGATTGAATGTATTATTCAAAGGAAAATTACAACATCAAACTAAAATGGCTTTGCCATACATGGTGTGGAATTAGAAAACAAGAGCCAAAATGGCTAGTACTTATGGAATGTGAGAGAGGAGAGAGAGAAGTAGAGATAAAAGGTCACAATGCCACTTGTCAAAGCATAAGAATCAGTCATGTTTCATAGGATTATAGTATTAAATATACCATGAAAGTTATATTTTCACAAATTTCCCTCAAGGCATGAAAACTCCTCAAATTTGGTGTATGACCCTTTAACCACCTTCTTGAGAATTGCCTTCATCATTTGGCCTTCCTTGAGCACTCCAAAGTAGACTAGGAATAGATGCCACATGTGAAATATGATGGGGGGTTAATAACAAGCTCTAAAATGCATTTTCTGTGTACCTAAACACTAATATTCTTCTAGATAAGTGTTTTCACTTCCTACAGTCACCATCATCCTTCTTTCACTCATTCCTCATACTTGTCATTCAAGTTGTCAGGATCCTCTACTACCCACTAAGGGCACACTTGATTAAATTTGTATTAGCAACTAAACACAAAATTTAACTAGAATGATAAGTAACTATAAATATGAAACAACACAAGATATGAGAGATAATACACAATCTTGTATTAATAATCATTCAGAATAAAATACAATAAAGAAGATGCCACACTTCTTCTTCCCACACCTCTAGAGCTCCCACACTTCTAGGGTTCACCTGTAATTCTCCTTCAATAGTTCACTCTCTCATCATGGTCACAACAATCAGCTCAAACATAGAGTTGTTGTTCACCTCCACCAGCCAGTAACAATGCTGCCAGTACACCAAGTACACAACCGTACTCCAAGTAGATCTTCCCTTCTCTTGCTGCCACCTGCAAGTCAACAGACCTTACTTACCATGTATATGTCTCTACACCTTGAAGAACCCTTGTCCTTGCCTCACCAAGTCCTCATGATTCTTCAACCAGTACCCTGGTGGATCTCCTAGTAGAACTTGCACAACCTGCAACTCTCCCTGATCATACACACTCAGCACCCCTTTGAAACTAGGAGGAGCTACTCTTGCACTCTCTTCAAGCACAATGGCTTTCTAGCACACTTTTAAAATACATCCCATGAGTCTATTATATAGATCTCATGCATACAATAATTATACTTTCTTAATTACAATAATTAGACACGCAACTCAAGACTATAATTAGCCTCTTAACATGCAAACAACCGGTCAGTTAACAAACTGTTCGTCAACTCACAGTTTTGGAACCGCACAGGAGACTGACGTCAGTCCCTATCTACCTAGACGTGACCAACGTCGGCTGATCCTGATCGATGTTGGTAGCTTCCTATCTCTCCTCTGACCGACGTCGATTGGCCTGACTGACATCGGTGTCTGTGACACTTCAGCAACTCCTCCTATTCACATCCTAGTGAAGCTTTTAACTCAACATAACACAAGTGACCTTAAATTTCCCAAAAAAAAATATAAAATGGGTTTTATGACACTTATAAATATTATTCATATCCTTAAATCCATTAATTATAACTTAAAAGTCCTCCCAATTGGACTTATCACCTTCTCACTTAGTGATCACATTCCATTCACTATGCCAGTATGGATTGCCTAAAGTAAAAGAACTAGAAAAGATACTTATGTTATTTTTTAAATAAATAAATGAGCATTAGGAGTTATATTAGTCACACTTTATCTCCTAAATTTATTCCCAGCTTTCAACTCTCCCTTGAGTTTGAAAAACATCAAAAAATTTCAAGAAAACTAGTTATATACCCTACCCATACAAATTATGTCCAAGCCAATTTGATGGGAAGGAGATTGGGGAAGTATTATGCAAGTAAAAATCACTTTCCTAACAAAAATATCTCATCTAGATTCATTTATATCCACTTCTTTCCCATCAGGTCTCTGTCAAGAGTTTTAAAGGGTTTTAAGTAGTTTTGAGTATTAAGGATTTTTCATACAATATTCACATTCAATCTTTAGAAAAAATACAATATAATAATGATTAGGACCCTATTAAACATTTATTAACTCCTTAGGTCTCCATTCTAAGTGTCTATATAGATATGAGCTTCCAAAGATGCCCTCTTGAGCTCCTCCCTACATTATATGCACCCTGAGTAATTCTTAAGCTAAAGAAATGACCTTACCATGACTTTATATAAAAAATAAATTATATAACTCATCTTGTAACTCTAGATAAATTTAATTCAATGCCTTATAATATTCACCTAACCCTATAAGTGGTATTAGACCCCCTCTAGGTAATAGACTTAATCTAGGCCTAATAGATCTAACTAGTATTTCATTGCTTAAGGATACTTTGTGTAGTTTACATCACCTTTGGGGTAATATCTATTTTTCTTAATGTTAAAATCACCATTATACATCACTTTTTATTGATCCAATAGTCCCTAGCTCACCTTCTCATCATTTACTTACTAAATCTATAAGGTGTATCTCTCTAGGAATGCCCTCTATCTAAGATAGAATAAAGGGAACTTCCCCTATTAACTTAGGGAAAAAAAGGATATGAGAGGCTTGGTTAGGTTATGGATACATTTTTTACTAGTTTTAATTATTATATCACACTCCTAACACCTCCAAACCTTCAAAAACCCTCAAGGTAGACCATGTGAACTCACTAACTATGTAGGGTTTGTAAGCATGGTTGTAGGTTGTATGTTAGAACCATCCATAATATATTTTCCTATGATGATAATCATTTATAATATACATCATATTTTTTAGGTTTTTATCACACATGTCAACACTCCTAACTTATATTATCTCCCTCAATTCTCTTTTATTCACTTGACTAGGCCTGATTGGCAAACTATGTGACTACATTGTTCACTCAAAAAAAGGGGTATACCTATAGGTAAACATTTCATACTAGACATTGTATCATGTTTATATTTTCCCATTTAAGTCATAAAGGTCACTTTCAACTCATTTTTACTCACTTCATACTTAAATAATTGTGACAAGACTAAACTACCATATGTTAGTACACTATCACACTATAGTTAGACTATAAATAACCTTTCTAAGGGCAAAAGAGGTCATGCAGGCTATATTTAAAATATTATACCCTGTGTTACACATCATAGAGCCTATTTGAGGTATTTATAGTCATTTACAACTTTCAAGTGTTCATTTTTGTAGGTTTCCCATCTTTAGGTTCATATCATGAGCTTGCTGGTACCTACAGTCAAACTGTAGGTGACCTTTTTGAGGGCAAATATACACTTGTAGGTGATGATATAGGCCAATACCATGTACTTCAACTCTTATCAATTTTATTTTAACCACTAGTGTCCTTCTCATCTCAATAGGGTCAATTTCCATGGAAATGTGTTTCTATCATGCCACCTTGGACTGTGAGGTCATAGAAATTTCAAAACTCTATAGAAAACACTGAAAACATGTGGTGACCAATTTATTGAGTTTCAAACCTCCTTATGTCACTCTTTATTATCCAAACATTCATGATGTTTTTCAATGCCTTGCCCCTATATGTGGGCAACATGATGAAATCACTTGGACCTAGTTAGACCTCATGTCACATTACTTTATGATGACACCAAGTATCGACAAAGCTCTATTTTAGAGGAAATAAGGTAATTTATCCTTAAATCAACTTCCTCAAACCATGAATATGATTTTCAAGTCTGCCAATAACATGATGAATATACTATTTATGCCATTATTTCCTTCATGTTATTAGGATTTTATGATGTTAAAATAATCTTGAAACATCTACCTTCAACTCTACCCAGTCTTCTATTAGGAACACATGTAGGTGTATGTGTAGGCTACAGGATTGTATATATGGAGGATATAGTTATCATAATCAATTATATATCATTTTATCATTTCAAATATCTTTATCATGTTTAAAAAGTGTTTTCAACACCTTGAAATCTTATTCACTCCATGATAATTATGGATATTTAAGCTTTAAAACTCGCATTCACCTGACTGTAGGTGAATTTATGCAAAGCACTGACTATAAAGGATTGTGACTATGTTTTCATCACTAAATGGATTTTAGGATACATATTCACAAAATAGATTATTAATCATGAAGTGAGGGGATAAAAAACAACACATCAACTTGAATTTCCATCTATATGAAGTTTAAACTGGGATACAAGCTCCTACAACTGGTGAAACTATTTGTAAACTAGCCATGAAACTTCCACTAGTAGAATGGAATGTTTTTAATTTTCAACTCACCTCCAAACATGAAAAATTATTGGAATACATGAGATAAATATTTCTGCATCTCCTCAAATCACTTTAATTAAGTGATTTGTATGGACCAACTCAAACATAATTAAAACCTATAGGGTGTGTATATAAGCATGCAAAAAGGAGCAATCAACTTCTTAACATTGGTTCATAAAACATAAATCATAAATCCTTTAAATCCTGCCATGAAATGTAATTATACTAAAACTAATATCTAACACTAATTTTATTTGACTTGCCTCATTCTCTAATGGTCATACTAAACCAAAATAGGTTAGTCATTTATGCTTGCCTAATGGAGCGATGGAGAAGTGAAATAGTTTTAGGCCAATTTTGAGATTTTTAGGATTGATCAAGAATTTAAATTATTTTAGGGAAGTTTAAGGGTCATTTTATAATACTATCACATGTGCCAAACTCTTATAAAAGTTGGAAAACTACCAAAATGTCATCTTTTCTAACTATTTTCTTGATTTGACTTAGGAACCTGCACATTTTTAGTTAAATACTACCACTTATTACATATAAGATGTTGAAATGCATTTTGATACACTTTTTTGTTATGGGAAATGATACAAACCTCAATAATGGATCAAATATGACCCTATATGACAATATATGGTACAAGGACCAAAATTTGACTATGACCAAGTAAATAACACATTAAATGGCATTGCTAGGACCATGACACACCCTATAAGACCCTAATATACAATATAAAAGTTTTTAACTATAGGTTGGTTGACCTATTTTCACATGTGGTCAAAATATTCAATAGTTATTCATAAGCTCCAAGTGTAGTTATTGGCAAGCATAGAAGAGACAAAGGGGGAAATACTATTTCTTCAATTGATATCAAGAGTTTGATAACTTGGTAAGTAATAATAAGATTCAAATTTTAGTTTAATACTATTTTTGGTCTAATGGGGATCTTGGTATCTCTAAGTTATTTTACAATTTCTAAGAATAGTTTCCAAAGAGGGAGAATGAATGGTTGCAAAATTTATAGTATGTATGACCCTGTCATTAATGTCAAAGGGGGAGAAAGTTTAAGTATGAACTTGCAATATGTATGACCTTGGGTTGAATTATATAATTCATTTTATGTCCTATCCTTATTTTTTATAAGTTTTTATAGTCATTTAAATTGGTTGAAAGGTTGTAGCCAAAATGGCTTGTCAGGTTCTGGTTTGACTGTGTGTAGTGAGGTCAAAAGATCAATCTATAAAACTAATATTTGACACTACACCTTATTATTATTTTATTTTAGAGTTTTATAGATATGTAAAATTATATTTTTAAAGTGTCAATGGTCATTCTAAGTGTTCTTTTTGGTGTTGAGTAGTAAGTTGTTCATGAGTGGTTTTTAGAATGTTTTAATAGTTCTTAGTGAGTCATTTTACCCTAAGTTGTGAAGTCTAAAGTACATGGTGATGTTTTTAAGGTCATTTAGTTTATTTTAATTTTATTTAATATCATGTTTATGTGAATAAATTATGTACATGCTTCAATTTTGTTTGGTAGATTTTTTGTAGGTTCATAAGCCTAATTATGAACAGTGTTGCAAGGAGTGTTCATGAAGGGATTAGTGTTAAAGAGTGTTATAGACATTAGAAGATGTTTATTGGAATATATTTTATCAATGCATGAAAGGATATTTTTCATCATTTAATTTAATTTTTTAAATAATAACATAGGGTAATGTGTACTAATGAAGGCCTAATTGATTTAGATCTCCTTATAACCTAAAATAGGTTTTGGTCTTTTATGTTGTGGATGACCTATTATAATGATTTATTAATGAATGAAATGTATCATAAGACCTATTTTAAATGTAATACATTTTTTTAAGTGTGTATGGCCAACCAAGAGGTGTGTGAGTTATATGATTGTATAAGAATAAGGCCTAATAGGCCTAATTGGAAGTAAGAAAAGATGAGAGTGCAAACAAATGAAATAACACATTGGTAAGTAGAAGGAGGTATTGTAGACCATATGAAGATTGTATATAAATTTTTATGAACATTTTAAAATGGTTATATGTATGAAAATCAAGGTCATGTGACTTAATCAATTTTAGAAGAGGGCTAATTGAGCGAAGAAGCCTAGAAGTTACTTTGAGAGGGATAGAAGAGTGAGAAACACTAAAGAAGGTGATCATCATCTATTGTATGAGAAATAAGGTGCTATAAATGTGATAAAATGTTTCAAGTGGATGAGTTGGTTCTGAGTCATCTGGGGGGTTGGTGCCTTCTTATAATTTAGTTCTTATTAAATCCTAGCCAGGTTGGTGGTTAGCTAGTTGGGATTGGTGTTCCGTGTAGAGTTAGTGCTTCACTAAATTGTGATATTTTGAATTATAGGACTATAGTCTATTTTAAAGTATTAGTGGTTTTTCTTCACTTTGAGGGTTTCCCACATATATGATGTGTTGTCTTGTGTAATCTTATTTCATGCTTGTATGTTTGATTGCTTATGCATTGCTTGATCTATATGTTGATGTGATGGTTCATGTATGCTAAAGAGGAATTGAATTAAATTTTTTAAGAGACCAATTCACCCCCCCCCCCAACTTTCAGTCATTATGGTTCCAAAAACCCAATCAAATAAATTTATTTGAAAGGAATGAAAATATTTAGATTTAAAATGAAATATAATCAATAATATAAATTTGCATAATTTAGTATGTGTAATAAATATAGTAAGTACAAAGAAATGAAGGGACAAAGAGAGAATATATTATTTAATGTTATATTTTAGATAATGGAAATGGTCAGGAGTGATCACATGGTTGTGTTGGAGATCTGTATGTTTTTAATTTTGTATTCTGGTAGTTTTTAACCTTCATATAATTGTATCGATCTAGGGCAATAATGTTGATAGTTATGTATGTATCTAATACTAGTGTCTAGTGAGATTTATACATAAGAGTGAACTCAAATTTATACTAGACCTACACTACCCCATATCTAATCATTTTATGTCTCCATTTATGTTTGCTTATGTGCCAGATATAGATAACAATCAACCTTATTTATTTTTAATTTTACCTCTTGTAACCTAGTAAAAAAGGGTTAATAACGTGAGTCAAGATAGACCTATAAACCTTGTTATTGCTAAGTGATACCTACATATACAATAATCCTAAGAAGTATTTATACTCACAAGAAGTTCTCCCTCCTATGCATGTGTGTGGACTTGTAATAATACAACTATATGATCTTTATCCTAGTAACCTTTGGTAAAAGTGATGCAATAGTATATTTTAAATTTTGAATAATTTAAATATTTAAAATAGTGTTATAGTGTGATTTAATATCTGGAGATAGATAGTACTTTATTATTGTATAGTTGTATTATAAAATTGGAATGTGTCATAATTATACAATAGCCTTTATATATATATATATATATATATATATATATATATATATATATATATATATATATATATATATATATATATATAGTAATCCTTTTAATTTTAATTAGAACCTACTGAGATTTGATAAGATGAACATAGGATGGGAAAATATGTCTAAAAAAATATTCACAAAATTAAAGATACATAAAAAGATAAATTTGGACAATTGCATCAAGGCTAGACACTAATATTGATGTTAGTGTCTATGATGGATGCAAGTGTCCAGAGGCTGAACCATACAAAATATAAGAAAAATAGGTAGGGTTATCTATTATACAATTTATGAAAGTAAATAAACATATCACATATGCCCAAGGGGTAGGTAAATAAATTTAATTAAGATGGAACCAAAGAGGTCCATGAGAGACCGCTATACTAGATGTCTAATTCTTAGTAAAAAATTATGTACATACAAGAAGAATAGAAATATATGTACTTGTAAAAAAATAGGTGTCTAAATAACCACTCATAAGTGACCCTAGGTCCATTATTTTAAATATTTTTCATTAATAAATATTCTTCTAGTTCTAGGTAAGCATTGAGGGAACCACTAAGAAGGGAATGAAACCAAACAAGTACACATTCCTCTAGATTGTTAAGAAATAATTTGTATAACATTGGATTACCATTTTAAGAATTCATAGTTTCTAAAAAATCTCTAATATGTATGTAAGGTTCCCCACTTCCATCAAATGTATAAAAATGTAGGCATTTGAAAGCTAATAGGTAAAGGTGCATATAAAATATTTTTCAGAATAGGACTACCATGGACTTCATTGGAGTTAACCGAAACATGATATGTTTTACTCTTTAAGGATAATTGATGTACTTTATATTTAAAATATCCTACAAAATTACATTAAGGATACAAATTATTTGTAAGGCATGTCGAGGTTCTTAATAGGTTCATTTAAGGGTTAAATTATATTGTTAATTTTATTCATTGGAAAACTAGTTTTAAGAGGAGGAAGAGGAGGAAGGATAATATCTTCATTTATATTATGAGATTCAGTTGATATATATAAATCATTTGTTTTTTTTTAATCAATAACATTAAAAAAGGCATCATTATCAAGAGATGCATTGTCATCATGTGATAACTATATGCTAATTTCAAGACATTGTGGCATATTAGTAACATCATGTGTAGATAAGCATGAGGTTTAATTTGAAGAAATATCAAATGATGTATTAAAATTAATTTAATTTATTTCAATTTTATCTTATTGTGTGTTAATGGAAGAGGAAGTAATTTCATCCTCCTTGGTTAACAAAGGGGACAAACTATGGAATGAAGGATCAATATCTACTAATTAGAAATAAGAAAGGATGGCATAATTACTATTTGTACATTTTTGCACTTTATGGGAAGGAAAAATGATAATTAATTCATGAACACCATCCTTATTTAGTCATATTTTATTTATATTGATTTTATAATTGAGGATGCAATAAATTGCATTATCAAGGTGGAAAGAGAAGTTAGGTGTGCAAGGATAAGGTCCCCCTTTTTGGATGGTAAGTATAAATTTAAGAGAGAGTAGATATTAATTTTTTTAATTCTATTTTTTATCTATATTATGAGTTAAGGAAGAATTTAAAGTATTATCTTGAGCATAATCTATAGGTAAATCCATAGTAGAAGCTAAAGATGAATATGAAGAGGAATCTAGATGTGAAACCAAAGAATGGTCTAAAGCTAAAACCAAATAGGAATATAAAATTAATTTTGAAGATAATTATAGAGTTGACTTTTAAAATGAATCTATAGGTGACACTAAAGATTAATCTAGAGGTGACTCTAAAGAGGAATCTAGAGGTGACTCCAAATAGGAATCTAGAGGTGACTCCAAATAGGATCTAGAGGTGACTCTAAAGAGGAATCAAGAGGTGAAACCAAATAAAATTATAAAAGTGACTCTAAATATGAATATAGAGGTGAAACCAAATACTAATCTATAGGTGAGTCTAAAGAGTAATCTGTAGGTGACTCCAAATTGGAATCGAGAAGTGAAACCAAATAAGAATCTATGGGTGTGTTTGCTTCTATGGACTCATGTCCCTACATTTCATCAAAATCAATTTTTCTATTGATTTTTATATCATTAATATCATAATCATCTACATGTGCTTCTTCCATATGTTTTTTATTATTAAATTTTTTCCATTCATCATCATAACTAAAAGGCATAGCATGAGTATAAAATAACTTATATATAGGATGAACATCATTAGCATATTTAATTTGACTATCCATAATATGCACAATAAATTTAAATATAATAAATGTAACAAATAAATTCATCATGCTATCAAGTAATATTGAATGTAAAAAGGAGCTAATGATTATAAATATAATATAAGAAAAAATTAAGTTATAACAGGTTATCTAGGTAACGGTTTCAAAGATTATGGTATCTCAATTATACTTATTTGTTCTTATATTAGTGTTGGCCCAATATTTTATATCACTAACTACAGAGGTGAAACCATGATTTTAACCAACTATATAATTTATTAGGGTACAATGAGAGTAACTTCCCTATGTGATATTCTCCTCTTAGGTAGACCACAAATCAAATGGCTAAAGAGGCTCTTTATGGAATGAACAAGGGACCCTAATTGTTTCCAATATACAAATAGGTATGGGAGAACTTAAATTCATATTTGGTGTTGTATAATGGATTGAGTATTGGGGTAGTATCCATCACACCATGATGTCCATAAAATAGATCACCACTTAGCCCACAATGATAGTCACTAAGTATTTTTACAACTGTCAAAACATAGTTGCTAAAAATAAGTAGCAAAAAAATAAAAATTAAACATAAAATAAAATTGAAAGATTATTATGTATAGAGATTAAAAAATCAATATGAGGTCAAAATAAAATGCTTCTGTGTCAGATTTTATCCAAGGTGAAAAGATAATTTCTTTAGTGTCGAATTAAGATCCAAGGTCAAATAAGATTGACTCCCAGTGTCAAATTTATATACAAAGTTGAAAATGAAATCACATACATACAATATTACAATACAAAATCAATATAGTGTATCCATAAACATATGAAAATGTCCTTTAAACATAAAAAATCATGAAGAAACTAGTAAAATTGTCAAACAATATAACATAAATGTCTAGAAAAATCAGTAACTACCAGTCATTAGTTTCACTCGCCTTACTAATACTAATGCATTATTTAGAGATTAGGACAGTATGTGACACTCTTCTCCCCTAAAATAGGTCATCATTATGATTAATTTTATTTAAAACAAAATTTATAAAAATAACAATAATTTTCAACATAAAATTATTCAAATAGATGAGGAAATAACCTATACAATTCCTCATAGTCCTCTTATGTGGCACTATCTTTAGAATTTTGGTCCCACTAGATCATGCATTGTGATAATTCCCTATTATGTAAGATAAGCTTATGAGTATAAATTATTTTTATTAGTTTTACTATGACCACCCCTAGATCTAAAACTTGTAATGCATTTCAATCTAAAATATGTGATGGATCAGTTATATATTTCTTAAGATAAGATACATGAACATCATTATGCATTTGTGATAAATATATGATCAAATAAAGATTATACACTATAGGATTTATCACTTACAAAAAATCAAAGGGTCCCACATATATATTAAATAATTTTGTTTATTTTTCAAATGTAATGAAACTCTTTTGGGGTTTGACTTATAAAAAAACCTTATCTCCAACTGAGAATTTCCATGTTGTCTTTTTCAGATCAGCATAACATTTCTACCTATCATTGGCTTCAAAAAATATCTATCTTATTATTTTCACCTACTCCTTCATTTTAATAAGTATATCAGTTTTAAAGACCACTTTATACTCTAACTCATCCCAATTGATTAGTTTTATAGCTCTTTCCATATAATGTTTCAAAATGAGCCATCTTCAATGTTGATTAGAACGAGTTATTATAAGCAAACTCAACCAAAGATAGGTATTATTCCCATTTGTATTATTTGTATATGTAATACATTCTCAAAATATCCTCCAAGATCTAATTTACTCTCTTAGTTTTTCAATCTAATTATATATGGTAAGTTGTATTAAATTTTATATACGTACCTAAAGCTACATTATGATTTTTCTAAAACATTAAGGTTATCTTAGGTTCCCTATCTAAAATTATCTTTTATATAAACCCATGCAATACATACACTTCCTCAACAAAAATTTTTGCTAGCATAGGTGAATTATCTGCCAAATTACCTAGAATGAAGTGTGCTAATTTATTGAGTTTATAAAAAACCACCAATATCATATCATGTCAATTCCTTGACATAGGTAATCCTTGGATAAATTCCATGCTAATGACTTATCACTTCCATTATGGTATGGAATGTGGGTACAATAACCTAGCAAGATGCATATTTTTAACATTGACTCACTAACATTCCAAACATCTATAAAAAAAAATTGTTGCATATTTCTTGATTCCTTTCCAAAAATACAATTGTCTTATCTCTGTTAAAATCTTAGTCACATTAAGATGTCCTAAATATGGTGTATTTGGAATTCTCTCAACATGATACCCCTTAAATTTTTATTATTAAGCACATAGATTCTTCCATTTTATCTCAAAATCCCATCATTATCAAGTTGAAATCCAATATATCTAAGATCTTGTAAATTATTTGATAGTACTTTCCTTAACTACTCATAGAATTCATATCTTAGTGACAAATTTACTACCTAGTTTTAGAAGGTGCTCCAAATCATAGCCAAAGTTGTAATGTACCTTATATGACTAAGGGCATATGCAACTCTATTTTATTTATCATTAATATAAATAATGTCAAAATCATAATCTGACAAGAATTGTAACCATTGTATTTGATGAGCATTGCGGTTAGGTTGGATAAATATGTACTTGAATTATTAATTTTGAGCTCAAAGGGTTTTCCCAATACGTAATTCATCCTTACATGTAAGGCATGCACTATAGAAGCTAATTATAAGTCATGTAGGGCATAATATATCTCATAAGGATTCAAATTTATTTATTCATAAGCTATAATTACATCATCCTTCATAATAATTCCTCCCAAAGCATCCCCAGAAACATTAGTTATCACTATAAAATGACCATTTGGATCCAGAATCCATGACATTGGTGTTGAAGTAAACCTCATTTTAAGAATATAAAAGGCTTTTTTACACTTATGAAATCAAAAACAATGTTATTTTCACTAAAATGGGTGATCAAATTTGTTATCTTCGAGAAATTGGGCATAGATTTCCTATAGTATACTACTAAACCCATAAATCTACACACCTCATGCACATTCCTAGGTGTTGATCATTATTTAATGGATCTAATCTTAGTTGGACCCATATAAATTTATTTTGTATAAATAATGTCCTAATTATTGAAATTTTATTTGAAATGAGACACAAATAATTTCCCATATAGATTGTGTTTTTACAACTATTACAAAACTAAATGTAAATTATTAATATGATCCTATTCACTTTTTGAATAGATGAGGATATCATCAAGAAATACTAGCACAAACTAATCAAGGTAATCTCTAAAAAATGTTAGAAGTGAATTTATTATCCCAAAAAGAAGCACTATAAATTCATAATGCCCATACCTGATCCTGAAGACTATGTTTAGAATGTCTTCCTCCTTTATCCTTAACTGATGATACCCAACTTGGAGGTCAATCTTGGAAAATATTATTGCACCATAAATTTGATTAAAGAGATTATCAATTTAGGTTAAGGGATACATGTTCTTAAATGTGTCTTTATTTAACATATTAGAGTCTATGTACAAGTAAATGGTTATGTCCTTTACAAACACTATAGGGCACCCCATGGTGATACACTTGGATGAATTAAAAAGTTTCCCAACATCTCCAAAATTTTGGCTCTTAATTTGATTAATTTAGTTGTCATCATCTTATAAGGAGCCTTAAATTGAGGTTTTAATCCTAGAATTTTACCAATGTAAAGTTAAATTCCCTTTTGGGAGGTGAACTCGATAAACTATCTAGAAAAACATCCTAAAATTATTGTAGAAAGGGGTAATCTTCCATAGAGGGTTACTTAGTTCCTTCAAATTCATTTACTTTAACCAAGAGTACTTGACATTATTTTCACTTAGCCTTTTTCAATTGAATGGTTGAAATTTGCCTTAATTTAGACTCTCTCTTTTCCCCCTAAATTTGCGTTTGATTTCCCAAATCATCTAAGCATTTAAATTCCTTAAGAAAGTAATCAAGCTTAGCTTTGTGCTTAGAGATCTAGTTCATTCATAGGATCACATCATATGATCCTAGTTTTGATGCATAAATATCAACTACCATGTTAAATTTGGGTAATTTTACTTCATCCTCATCTAGACACCTATCAACCTTGACCTTGGATTCATTCCCATATTGAAATGACCAAGCATTTTCCATAAAACCAAATTTCCTAGATAATTTACAACACTTAAGGAAAGATAAAACATTTACTATCTCATGTATCTATTCATATGGAAATAGGATGTCCAAAAATATTACCTAATAATTCAATGGGAGATTCTTTAAATTTAACTTTAAAATTATCAACTAATTCATGAATTTTTTATTGGAAGGTTATTTGTTGTGATGTAGAGGTATATGAGTTATTATATTTACCATCTATCTTCCATCGAGTACAATCCTTAGAATAACGGGGCCTTCCACATGTAAATCATCTGACAAGTGGTCCCTTCATCTCAAATTGATTGCCTCCTTTGAATCCTTTTTTAAAACCATTTCCATGTTTCCTATTCCCTATAACATTATTGAACTCACATTATGACTATTGAATTTGTTCTTGGAATTCCCATTCCATTACTAGTTCCTTTTCTTAAGGGTTATTTTAAAACTTTTTCTCTGACCTCAACAAGTGATTTTAACTTTTTTCTTATTCAACTACTTTCTAAAATACTTGGTATTTTTTTGATGGCTCATGGACATCCAATTTGAGGTTTTAAGCCCATGATGAACTTATTAATCTATAAACACTCATCATTTTTCTACTCTGGTACACACTTTAAGAGCTTTGTGAATTGTTCCTAGTACTCATTTACTAATAGATCCTCTTGTGTTATATTTCATAAATCTATTAATTTTTATCAAAATAAAAGTGGGGTAACCACCAATATCTAAAAAAATCCATGAACTACTCCCAAGTGGTAGTGATGGAGTCAAGACCCATCTTTAGCTTCTTATTGACCCACTAAGTTGTTTCTTCACCAACCAGTTGGTAGGATCCCCAAATAACCTTGGTTACCTTAGAATAATTTTGAATCTCAAAATATTTTTCCATATTTGTAAGCTAGGATTCATCTCCATCACCCAACATTATACCATCAAACTTGGGTAGATTCACTTTCTTCATATATCACACAAGCTCTATAGCTACTTGAGTTATTTCTACTTATTGTACCTCAACATGCCCCTAATCTTGAGGTTTTTACTAACCAAGTAGTCATTATTTAGGTGCTTCTTATTCATTTTCATCATCTATTACATGAACTTCCCATTTTAGGGCCACTAATATATCTTAGGTTTTGTTCATAATAGTGAGTATTTGATCGAGTTTTGTAATTTGTTTAATTGTCAGTTGATTAGGTTCAACTTGATGATTTTCATTAAAAGTCCACTCAACATCCAATCTACCTCACCAATATCCTCACTAAAAAATAATAAATAACTTAATGTTAGTGGAATCATTACATCTTGGCATGTAAACCTATGCTCTTATACCATAATGTTACAACCCCATTAGGTTACACTTAAAGTTATGCAAAAAAATTAAAACAAATTTTACTCATAATCATCTTCATTCATTATCATTATGTACTACTTTTTTACTTATAAATACATATATAATAGTAAATATAAAACTACAATTAACCCATTGGTTAGGATGTGATATATTAGCTTCCAAACAACATAGAATAGTATAAAAGATAAAATTTCCTTCATAATGTATAGCATAGTGAAAGGTACACAAGTACACTATAATAATCCACATTTATAGCTATACATAAATATATAGCCTATGTTGATTAAAATGTTTATAATTATGTACAAGTTATACAACCATTGATTTATTTAATAATAATAAGTCAGAATGTACAAAATATTACATTAATAACTAAATATTATAATACACGTGATATGATGTACAACAATACATTTGAGCTTCATAAAACAACTTCATAATGAATACAATATCCATGAGTATTATTACAATAATTTTGATCAAATAAAGAGAGGGAGAGCATCATCAAGGTGTTTTTTATCCAACCATAGACCATTTATCTCCCACACACCTCCCCATTAGGAGTGGCCCTTCCTTTCATGGAGGGCCAGATAAAAGCTATGTGGATATCAAGAATTCAATCAAATCCCATGTGTATTATAATCACTAATACATGCAAATATCACATAGACCATGGAAAATAATTCTTTCTCTAATATGGCATCACCCGTACACATGTAAACTATAAAGCAGTGTAACTAAAATGTCTTAGCTATAACACTACTTTGGCCAAAGTTTTCATTATAGAATTTAGATCACTCAAAAATCCAAGTAAATTACACACACACTCTCTCTCTCTACTAAATAAACTTAATTTGTCATATATACTAGACGATATATATATATATATATATATATATATATATATATATATATATATATATATATATATATATATATATATATATATTTCATGATAGAAACCTCATATACCTATCATCTAGTATCATAAGAAGCATGTTCTGTATAATCTCATAGCTAGTTTTCAAGGCATAATAATTACATATTTACCACATACAACTACTTAACAAATCAAGATAATTATTTCCTTACTCTAAGCAATAAAGGGTAAAAACATCCATCTTTTATATAAAATCACATTTTTTTCTCATGATACAACTATTATTAACATATTTAAGGAATACAAGTTCTTATCAACCAATAACATTCATAATTCCTAAATACAAGTATAACTACATGCTTAGGTTACAAAAATCCTCATAATAAATACATTATTTCCATATCAAAGGAATTCCACCATTTTCATCTACTTAAGAATTCAACACATTATTAAAAGTGAATAATAAATAAAACTCATGTACATGAAACTATGGTTAATTTATAGGTTTATTATAGACCATTCTATCATTTTTTATCCCCTCAATCCTTAATGGCTTATCTTGACATTTACTAACATGTTATAATATTTGTTTTCATTCCATGGTAATTAATCAGTTCATATATATGTATGTACACTTATAAATACTACCTTTTTCATTATCCAAAACAAGGTTAACTATCATTATTTCCTTCAAACTATCTAATGGTTTATAAATTTATAAGTGTATTTATATATTTGAATCTTTTGAAGCCCATAATTTTCCTCTTGAACCTAAATTATTATTGGTTGTAACATCAAATTATCAAATACACTAACTCTATAAAATATTACCTACTAATCATATTACATAGATACAATTGTGTATGTATTCCCTTTTGAATACGTCTCTAACATGGTTGAGTATCAAGATATTTGTTCTTGTCTCAAAACACAATTAGACACCTGTGTATGTATATATAAGTTTATATATATATATATATATATATATATATATATATATATATATATATATAATTACAACCTTCTCTATAAGTTATATTCACATGTCTAATACTATCAAAAAAATTAAAGGTATAGCTATAACTAATGTAAAAATATTATGAGACCACCGATTGATAAAAATAAATGAACTCACCATACCATTATTTTAGTTTCATACCTACATATTTATGCCTAGGATTATATTATTTCCTTTTGGATACACATCTGAAGCTTACCTAAGATCCAAGAGACCATCTAATCTCAAAACAAAATCAGAATTCACTTTTACAGCTCATAAACATAAAACACAGGTATGTACCCAATATAATATCTAAAGCTAGTGTACAAAAGATAAGAGTGTTTATATTATTCCCCTTCTCTCAAGTAAAAGCCATGGTTTTTACCATACTAAACATGTATTTCCCAATTGATAACTTTAAAACAATATCCAAGTTCACAATATTTATAAGTTGATTTAATGGATACCCAAGTGCTAATTTATTTATAGTTCTAAATCATTAGGAGTTTGTGTAGGTTTTAACCCAGTTCACAAGCAATACTAGTTTATGTTCCTTATGAGAAAAATATCTAAACACATTAAAACCATAACCAAAAAACAAGGAATCATTTTTACCTCTCATAATTCATCCTACATAGGTGAGTAAATGTTGTAGTTATTTTCCATAGGAAGAGAAATAACTAAGATATACTTTAAACACTAATTAAGGCTCTAATGTCACTTTTACGAGCCTGTGGATGAAAATGAGTTCCATCCCTGGGTCTATAAAGGTGAAGACCCAACTTAAAAAATAATATCAACATATAAATTCAAATGGATTTAACACTCACTAAAGTAAGAGTGACATTCAAACTTTTCTTTATAAATAAGAACTCAGTCCATATGTAGATATAAGTAAAACCCTTACCAAAATTCTATTTTCAAATTGAAAACCTTACTTGCCTATTTTCTTTGATGACTACAATTTCAATTCCAATGTTAACAATCCTTGCTAATGCTCTTGTTCCTCATTTCACGATCCATTGTTCTTCCATTTTTATTTCTTCTATATCCTATTTCCTTTCTTATCAACATTTTGTATGCCATGTAATTTCTCCTAAAACTATATAAGTTTACCATAATGGGATTTGAATTCATAATTTCATTTTTTTCTATTTGTATTTAACTTAAATTACATAACCCTATTTTGTCATGGATTTTGCGTGCAAAACCCCTCTTTTCACCAAATGGTGAATTCAACCTAAAATGATAGAAATAAAAAACTTGATTTCCTTCTCAAAATTTTCCATAATGACCCAATTTCCTAAGTTTTCAAAAACTATTTTAAGATAATTTTTTGGGTGAATTTTTTCCCATTTTCCTCTAGCCACTAAAAAAAGGTGGGAACAAAGACATGCTATTTAATAAACATCCCATACATCCAAATATTTATAATGC
Source organism: Torreya grandis (assembly GCA_037957365.1). Taxonomy (NCBI): domain Eukaryota; kingdom Viridiplantae; phylum Streptophyta; class Pinopsida; order Cupressales; family Taxaceae; genus Torreya; species Torreya grandis. The sequence goes on from JARHVA010002450.1 coordinate 1,448,986, forward strand.
ATATAAATAAGTATATCACCATTCACAACTTAGTAACCAAAGTTTATCCCACATAATGGTTTCATAAAGATTCACACAACTAATGAATATTAACAAAATTAATGAATTTAATTTAGTAAGAACATCCATTCTAACCTAGTTATTCCACATCAAGATAAATAATTAACTCAAGTCAATGCAAGTATGCAATATTAATAATAAAGATAACTAATAAAAATCAAACACTCATCACATTCATAGAATATCATTAACATTTAATTTATCTCATTAATTAAAATTATATGTGTGTGTAGGTTTGTCTACACTCTTTCTACTCCTAATTCCAATATATACATCCTCTTCCCCTATTATATTCTCCCTATGTTCCACTCTGTGAGGGTCAGATAGTCCTCCAAATAACTCAGTCAACTAAAAAGTAGTTAATATGATCTTGAAACATAATAATAAAGAACTCACAATATATATACATCAAATATATTATTGTATATTAAATAAAATATTAAAATGAAACCACATCCATATAATATTCCAATACATAATTAATATAGTGTATCTATAAACACATTAAATGTTCTTTAAACATAACATATCATGAAATAAATTAGTACAACTTTCAAACAATACAACATAAATGTCTATAAAATTAGTAACTCATAATCATTAGTTTCACTTTCCTCACTAATACTAATGTAGTATTTAGAGTGGGATGGGATGTGACATTATACCTACTTATAACACCTTTACTCTCATTGTTCCACTTCATTTCTATTTCTTTCGAATGGTTGAAATGTCTTATTGTATTAAGATATATTCTAATTTCTTTTCTATTATTTTAGCTTAGTTAAATTGTATGTTAAATCAGCCAAGAATACCCTACCTCTTATATATAAAGAAAATTATTGTAGGTTATGGAATAATAAATAATAAGGAATTGATAGGTAGAGACTAGAAGAAAGTATTATAATATTATGAGAAAGAAAGTATTATAATACTATGAGAAAATCTAAAATAAAGTAAAGTAATAAGACTTGTAGAAATTAATTTTATGTTATAGTTGAATTAATAAAATTTTATCTGGTTTAAATCTATCTCAAGTTAGGAGGGGAGTAAAGCTCATGTACAATTGAGGTAGGGCCCACTCACAAGGTGTTGGGAAATTTTTCACACTACATATTTTTTGTGCCACGTGCTTACCCAAACATTAGATACTTCATAATTAACATATCATGCTAAAGGATATCGCACTCATGAAAGTTTTAGAGAGGGTTTTTTGATGATATAACTAGGTAACACAAAGGTAAAAGTAAAATATACATTGTATAAAGTTTGAACACAAAGTGAAAATCATATTATTCAATCATTTATAAAGGTCTCAATCTTATAAAGCTTTTATGGGAAGTTTCACAATGAGACCAACTAATTTATGGGTTCACCTTGTAAGATAACTAACTTTTATAAACTAACATTATTTAATTTATTTACTATCATTATTAACTACCAACTAAAACATAAAGTAAATTTGATGTTCGATCAACTAGACCCAACACACCCCTCTTGATCCAAAAAGGGGTATAGAAGATTATTCATAACTATGACTGTGAAATCATCAAAATTATCTATTGCACTTGTAACCAACATTCTATACATCATGGTATTGATCAATCAATGCCACTCCATATAAAATCTCACTACATAAGTTTTCACATGCATGATGAACATAATCAAGGTCTGCTCATCCCCTTTGACCATTCTATATCATACTATAGTAGAACATAATTAAGGCATGTTTAACCAAATTGATCCACATAATATCTCACACAAAAACCCATCCAAGTGTCCATTCAATATTTTTTATGGCACATCTCTTCGATGTCCAATAAATGCTCACAAAACTTTTCTCAACACTATGGTCCTAAAAACTCTTATCTCAACTCGTACAATCATTAATGACTGATTGAAGGCCATGTAATATATTCCCTTCATTATTTTAGAGGTGAGAAGCCCTTAAAACAAAAACCAATTAAAAATTACTACGTATGTTCCTCATGAATATCAATGAAGTAAAGAAAACTAAAATTAAAACTAAAAAAAATACACTATTTTTACCAATATTGTTATTATATCATTTCACCCAAACTCTAAGAAAATAACTAATTGGATAAGGTAAATTATCTTCTAGCCTCCAATTAATCCTCCAACATCAATTTTGATACTTCTACTTTGTCATTAACAAGGATCCTGATGAACCTATAATAAATATCTTCTCTGATATCACAAGCATTGGATGATATCATTAAATTCTTCATTTTTAAGGTGTCAATTTCCACCAAAAATGCACCTTTATACATAATTTTCAATATACTTGTTGTAAAAATCATATAAATAAGTTTCAAATCATAAAATTGACCATTCTAATTTTTATATAACATCAAACAAGCTAGAGATGGATTAGTTACATGACCACCTTTGCATAAAAATGATTCTAGATACAAAAGTATTACAAAGTGTCATAAATGTTAAAAATTATGTAATCACACCCTTGTTACTCCATTACATTCACTTTTCCACTTAAAATCATATGCTAAAAATTTTGACAAAAAATAAATTTGATCAAAAGAATGCTTTAGAAGGATTTGAACCTTAGACCACCAGCTTGTAAAGGATCTCACATAATATTTTCACCAATTACTCTATAACAATTTTTAAAACATTAAAAAAATATATGTTATTTAAACTATAAATTTTCTATATGTAAAATTTTAAAAAAATATTTGCATGTAATAATTTTATCACCCGTGAATATTTTCTTTGATTCAAAAACATTATTGTTGCACCAATTTTATAGGCCTCATGTAACCCTAAGGAATTAAACTTAAATACAAATATATAATTTAATGTTTTCTTAGACTCTTCATGCCATATTCATTACTAGGCACCACACTAATGATGTAAATTAGCCCAAAATACTCCAAATATATTTTAAAATCTGTAAAGACACCACAAATCAAGGTTGAGGCCATATAAATATATATTTACTCAAATTTTTGACTTATTAGTATTAAATAAACATATTCAAATTAGATTGGATTCCATTCCTACATATGGATTCCATAAAAGTTTAGGTAGAGGTCATAGAAGTTCAAACATGGGTTTCAAAAGCTTTCAAACTAGTTTAAGTTGACTTTCAACACATAGAACTGCTTCAGAAAACATCAAAATGCCATGGAAACTTATGTTCAAATTTTAAGGTTAGATCAATGCTAGAAAACATGTTGAACACCATACAAAGTTTGTACAAATAAATTTGACACTACAATTTAAATTTGGGTCATACAAGAGGAATATATTTTTATGAGTTTTAATGGTAGACTTAAAAAAGATGTTTTAAATGTTTGAACACTAAAAAATCATATTTTGAAACCTATTAGGTTGTATAGAATGAGTTTTGACTGTATAATGCAATGAACAAGATTTTATAGGGATGAAAAATCAATTTTTGAAGATTGGAATAAAAAATAAATGCTTAGACCTTGATATTGTTCCTCTTCTTTATTAAAATTTCAAAATTGGCTTTCTCTCTCCTCCTTCATGGCTTCTCCTAATTTTATTTTTGTAGGGTTACCCTCAAAAAATTTCCCCACTTTATTTCACTTGAATTTGAATTAAACTCCACTTTTGCTAGAATTCACATTCACCAAAAAAATATTTTGAACTAGCTCTGATACCACTAATAGGACTAGATAATGCATAGGTAAAATTAAAATATACATTCTAATGTTGAATTTAAATTAAAATCACATAATTCAATCATTTATAAAGGTCAGGAGCTTATAATTTTTTTATGAGAAGTTACACAATGAGACAAACTAATTTATGGGTTCACCCCATAAGACAATTAACTTTTATAAACTAGCATTATTTAATTTATTTACTAACATTATTAACTACCAAATAATATATGAATTAAATGTGACTTTGGATCAACCAACCCAACAAACCCCCCTTGATCCAAAAAGGGGTATAAAAGATTATTTAGAACTATGAATATAAAATCATCAAAATTATCTATTACACCTATAATTGACACGTTATACATCATGATACTTATCAATAAATTGTGCTACATATAAAAGCTCATTGCATGACTTATGGCATGGATGATGAATACAATTAGGGTCTTCTCATCCCATTTGACCTTTCTATATCATACTATATCAGAACACAATTAAGGCATGTTCAACCATAATGATCCACATAAGGTCTCACATAGAAACCCATCCAAGTGACTATTCAATATTCTATATGGAACATTTCCTTGATGTCCAATAAAAACTCATACAACTGTACTCAACACTATGGTGATAAAAAATCCTATCCCACTTCATATAATCACTAACGACTGATTAAAGGCCATGCAGTATTTTCCCCTCATCAGTTGAGAGCTTAGAATCCCTTAGAACAAAAAACCAAATCAAAACTACTATGTATGCCCCTCTTGAATATCAATGAAGTGAAGAAAACTAAAACTAAAACGAAAAAAAGTAGACTATTTTTACCAATATTTTTATTCAAGAAAGTTACCCAAAATATGAGAAAATTGTTAATTGGATAAGGGAAATTATCCTGCAAACTCTAATGAATCCTCCAACATCCATTTTGACACTTATACTTTATCAATAATAAGGATCTTGATGAACCTATAATGGACAACATGTTCTCTGAAAGCACAAGCATGAGATGATATCATTAAATTATGCATTTTAAGTTGTCAGTTTCCACCAAAAATGTACCTTTATACATATTTTTCAATATATTTATTGTAAAAACCATATAAAGAAGTTTCAAATCATAAAATTGACCTTTCCAATTTGTCCATAAGATCAAACAAGCTAGAGATGAATTAGTTACATGACCACCTTTGCATAAAAATGATTCTAGATACTAAAGTCTTAAAAAGTGTTGTAAATTTTTAAAATGATGTAATTACACCCTTTTTAATCCATTAGATTCAATTTTCTACTGAAAATCATATTCCAAAAAGTTTGACCAAAAATAATTTTGATCAAAAGAATGCTTTGGAAGGATTCAAACCTTGGACCACTAACTTGCCAAGGATCTCACAAAATATTGTCACCAATTGCTCTACAAGAATTTAAAAAACATTATCATAAGATATGCTATTTAAACTATAAATTTTCTATATGGAAAATTTTAAAAAATACTTGCATGTAATAATTTTATCACCCATGAATCTTTTCTTTGATTAAAAAACACAGTTTTTGCACCAATTTTTAGGCCTCGTGTAACCCTAAGGTATTAAACTAAATAAAATTATATTTTTGAAGTTTTATTAGACTCTTCATGTCATATTCATGCTTAGGCACCACACTAATGCTGTAAATTATCCCAAAACTACTCTAAATATGTTTAAAATTTTGTATAGACACCACAGATCATGTTTAAGGTGGTACAAATAGAGATTTACTCAAAGTTTCATCTTACCAGTAGTAAATAAACATATTCAAATTATATGGGATGCCATTATTTCATATGGAGGTCATACAAGTTCAAGCATATGTCATATAAGTTCAAACATGGGTTTCAAAAGCTTTTAGACTAGTTTAAATTGAATTTCAATACATAGAACTACTTCAAAAGAACATCAAAATTCCATGGAAACTTATGTTTAAATTTTTAAGGTTGTATCAATTCTAGAAAACATGTTGAACACCATACAAATTTCGTACAAATCAATTTTACACTAAAATTTAATTTTGGTTTGTACAAGAGGAATATATCATTGTAAGTTTTAATGGTAGACTTAAAAAAGAGGGTTTTGAAGATTTTAATGCTATAAAATCAGATTTATAAACCTGTTAGGTTGTACAGAATGAGTTTTGACCATATAATGCAATGAACAAAATTTTATAGGGATTAAAAAATCAATTTTTGAAGATTGCAATAAAAATAGATGCTCAAACCTTAATTTGTTCCTCTTCTTCATTAATATTTCAAACTTAGATTTTTCTCTCCTCCATCATGGCTTCTCCTAATTTTATTTTTTTAGGGTTATCCTCCTTAAATTTTATTTCAACACTATTCACTTGAATTTAAATTAAACTCCACTTTTATCGGGCTTCACATTTAGCAATAAATTATTTTTAACTAGCTTTGATACCACTAATAGGACCAAGTAATGCATAGGTAAAAATAAAATATAAATTTTAAAGTTGAACATAAATTAAATCACATTACTCAATCATTTACAAAGGTCATACTATTTTATGATAAGTTACACAATGAACAACTAATTTACAGGTTCACCCCATAAGACAACTAACTTTTACAAACTAACATTATTTAATTTATTTACTAAAATTATTACCTACTAACTAAAACATAAATAAAATGTGACTTTGGATCAACTGACCCAAAATTTGAGTCATAGTTGGTTTAGTTACATATAAATATCACTCACATAATCTTTAATACTCAATACAATGTGAGTGTAAACCACTACTTGGCTTATTCCTATTACATTCATTTAGTATAAATAAATCATAAGAAGACGCCATAATTTTTCCACATATATAAATATTCATAAACCATTTATAGAATAGAATAGGAGACATTACCTTAACATATTATGAAAGTACATAGTCATGTGATAAAGCTTGTACATTTATTCATTCAAGTTTTTAAAATATTACACGAGTCCATGTAATTTCACTAAGTAATAAGAGTTTGTAATTTAAATAATATAATGCTAAAAAATCTATTTTGTGATATCAATATTAAGTAAAAAGGGGAATTTATATAACTCAATCATCACCTTGTAGTTACAATACATAGTTGTGTGCTTGAATTCATCCATCAACTTTCTTTATTTACCAGTCAAATTACTTACATTGAATGTCATAGTTATAAAATCTACTTACATATATGCCACTATGTTAATTTTTTTCCAAAAATGTCTTAATATTTTTCTCAAATGAATTCACTCTTTTATGTTGGCTTGTAATTCCTTTTATCATGCTTCACTTGCTACCTAACTTCCTTCTTGATCCTAGTGTTCCTTGTTCTATGTTAACCAATGCATTGCCATCTGAACACTCCATGATGTCTTCAAAATCCTCTAGAGTGTTCATGAGTCTTTAGGTACATTTTCATTACCTCGTCCTCACATTTTGTTTCATACTATTGGTATTATTCTTATGTGTAATCTTTGTGTGCATACTTTGTGTTGTGCCATCTTCAAAAGTGTAAGCTCTAATACTTGGGAAATTTTGGGGTCAAACATCACCCCACACTAATCATTTTTTTTGTCCCTAGGAAACCTTTTAAACAATTCTTGAGTTATCAAAAAATTGGGACCATCATGTTGAATCTCTTATTCAAAATCATTTGATTATGTAAGTGTAACTTTTATCAATTTCATCATGTTGGTCATTTCTAATATTAATTATTGTAGTACCAATAGTTTCCCCTTGATATCCTAAGTATTTATATTTTAGGATATTATCCTAGGCAGAATTTTCTTGAAAAAATTTTGAATGGTGTTTTCTTCATCCATTGCCTTTTGTTAAATAACCCTAAATCCCTCCTCTAACTCTCTTTGTTTTGTCTCTATCTACTCTCCTAGCTCTTTTACTTCTTTGAGAGTATTGATCCTATAATTTAATCCTTTGTATTATATATTTACATCACCATATTTTATTTTTCCATTGTGAATCAATCATTTACCTACTTATTATCTTCATTAATGTGTGAAGTTCAAAGACACCTTCATAGCCTTCACTATGTTTTCTTAGAGCTCAAATGGTAGTTTTTCAAAAGATTTATTTATTCATTAAATTCAATTTGTGCCTAGTCTTCTTCCATTTAATTTTTTTTATTACTCTCCCATTTTTCCTTCTTGAGCATGTGATTGAACATGATTATCATTTTGTCAATGTTATATAGGGGATCCATTTTTTTCCTAACTACTAGGATTAGATCCTTACTATTAATATGTGAGTTCATTTTTTAATTATTCCAATCTATTAAAAAAAAATTATTTTAGTGTCACATGCTTATTTTCAACCTCATCAATTTTTTTATTTTTAATTTATGTAGAGGATTTGTTCAAAATATTTTGTCTAGATACCTTACTAATAATTACACTAATACAAATCATGAATAAGCTTTGGTCAAATTGGTGGGGTCTATGTGTAATATTGGGTTTTCACATCTATTCTTTTATACACTATATATTGTTATTTCAAATTCTATCTCATCTAGGTGGGTATCCATGATGAAATATATCTTATTTTTTTCAACTTATAGGAACCTTTTTCATGCACTTGGATCCACATAATTATGTCCCCTACCTTAATCATTATCTACACTTGATCTCATATTAATATATATTCCTCATCTTAGACTTATTCCACTTTTGGTGCATATTTTTCTTAATTAGAGGTTGAGTAAATATGTGTTGAATCCCATTCTTGGTTTGATCCCTAGTCGCCATAATTAGAGTTTTCTTCAAAAGTATATATTTCAACAACCTCTAGTCATTTTCCTTTGCACACTTCCCTATCCAATAATTCATTTTTATTTTCCTCCTTATGCCTTGTCTCATCATCCTCTTCATTATTATTTTCATCACTCTCTTGTCTCCCCTCTTTTTGGTTCATTTTCCCCCCATTCATTCACCATCATCTCCCTCTTCTTCTTTTACATCACTTTATGCATGCTTTTCCACATTCCTAGGGTCATATCCAAGTGCAATATCGTCCTTATCCCACTCTTCCAATCTTACGCTTCTCCATATTATTATGTGATAATTTCCAATGGATTCCTCATTGTTACTTATTCCTTTATCTTTTTTGTATTAAACACAACACTATCTATAGTTTTGTATTTTGTTTTAATTATAGTTTTTTATGAGGGGGATGACACAAATTTATTTTTCAGAGGTGGTGGGATTGATGGAGGATATTTTGGTGGATAGAATAGAAGTGGTGGAACTAGTGGTGTAGTCTACTTTGGTGTTCACAACGTAAAATGGGTGAATGAAATTTTTTTGGTTGCAATTAGTGTAGATTCTATGGAGGTGTTGGCACCTTATTTAGTGGTGATTTTTTTTGTCATGAGTTTCATTTTAAATATATGCACGTCATCCTAATATTCTAAGTCTGTGTTCTCAAAGCACTCTACTCTGACTTACACCTCCACATCAAACACTATGATTCTTTCCCTTTTTGTTTTCCTCCCATATGGATTAATGAAGCTATATTATTGTAAAAAAATTTAAAAATTTTACTTATTTATAATTTTATGGACTTCCAAATCCATCCCTTCATCATCCACTAGCTTAACCTATATGGTTTTTATAAGTAGCCACATTTTATTTTCATTGAATATCATCAACCTAGTGCTTGATTTTTTTCATTTTTGGATTTAATGAAAAATAAATTCTACATAACAAATATCCTATTATCACCACTATCTAGGGTTTTACTATTGTCAATCCATCTTCGGACTCATTCTCATTGTTTAATTCTAACTTACATAGATACACATACATTAATTTTAGGATAAATATATCCCACTTAATTTAAGTAGTGTCCACCTTTATCTTTTAAGCATTTTTTATCCTTTTGATTGTATCTCTAAAATACTACATAAAAACCATATATGGAAAATTGAGATATGAAGAAAAATTTCCATCCACGAGGTAGATCTTGGCAAGTGAATGATGTCCCATAATTTTGAACTCTACATATCCCATGTACACCTCTAGAAATTTTATTTTGATGTGATATTCATCCCCAAAGGTGTAAATCATATTGTTGAACCACCTCTTCATCTTAAAATTATAATTTTTAATGTAAAGCCCAAGCCACATATGGTTTTTTACTACTTGGTGGGTGACTTATCACATAATGGGTGGAAATAAGCCATATATTCATATCCATTAGGGATTTGGATTTCATCCAGCACCAATAAAATCAAAACTATGACCTATCTAAAAGTATCACCAATAATATGAGCTTTCTCCACACCTTCAATAATGGTGTCACAAATAAATTTACAAACTTTTAATTGTGCACCCTCCATGCCCATTTTATATGTGATGTATAGATATGGATTTATTATGTTGTCCCATCTTCCAATTTATCCTAAGTTGGTGTTGACCAGTCACATAGATACACAAGTGGCACAATCCTCAATATTATTAATAAGGAAGGTAAATTCATCATTTTTATATTTCAATAATTTTCCACTCTTTTCACTTTTTGGTGAGTGGCTAACTTGACTATTATTATTTTATTGTAGTATGGTAGTCCTATGGAATTATTTATGTGCTTTGGAGACAATTTCATTTAGTACCCCATGAAATAAAATATGTCCTTGTGGATCTAAAACAAAAGGAACTAAACTAATTTCTTAGGAATTCCAAACTAATATAGCTTAAATACAAGACCCCCATTTTTTAGTAACTACTTTGACACATTCATCAAATATCATCATCCCATTTACAGTAACCTTATTTCTCTCTACTATGAAATATTTCTTCAGATATGTTTAATTTTTTCCTCTTTGATGAGTCATGTATCTTGCATCACATAACTTTTGACTCCCATACCTCTTTGCACAAATAATATTATAAATTTTACATCTTTAAATAAAAAAATTGGTACTTATTAAACCTTCCCCTATAATTATTCTTTAGTCAATTCTCTAATGATGATTGAGCTACCTTTTTGTGTGTCTAAAAAATGTGCATGTTTATGATTACTTGGTGATTTTAGCCTTATTGACCCCTTGGCCTTCCTCTTCACCAGCATTGTGGTTCATAATCCATTATATCACACCCTTAGCCTATTTATCTTACTAAACTCTCCTAATTTTTTCATTTTGTTAAAATAATTCTACCATAACCCTAAATTATTAACTTGTCTCTAATGTTCACTATGTTTTAATGGTAACTTCCTTACTCTACAACTCTCTTTTATTCAATTTTACCTCTTTCTTATTCATTTTTATTGAATTCTTAATTAAAATTCTATTTGATATCTTATAGATTCAAATTTTTGTCTTAGGAATATTAATTTCTCCAAACCTAGTGTGGACTCAGTTTCCCTAGAACTTCCTTCTTGTTTTGTACTCCAACTTCAAATATCTTGATATAAGTAATGAAAGTGGCTTGTATTTAACAATTTACAAAACATGTAAACATTTGAATTCCCTTAATGATAAAATAAATACCATTATATATTTTTTATTGATGATTTTGTACACTTACATTTATTATTGTTGATGATAAACCTTTTCATCTCTTGCATGACTCCCTTTTGGTGTAACCTACACTTTTTTCTCTTCCTTGAATTTTTGGGTGTAGCATAAATCTATTTTATTTCACATTCACTATCCCTATAAACCTAAAATATATTCATACCTAGTCTAATTTTTTTAATAATCAACCAATTTTTATCTTTCCTTAATTTTTTGAGATTTCTTTCAACTTGTGTAGCCTGCCCCATACTAAATATGCACAAAATCATTCAACACAACATCCTCCTTGTCTACGGTGACATTATGTCATGCTATATATATCTATTATATTTTTATATAGTGGAATAAATAACACTTAAATTATGAAATGGAAATATTAATTGACAATGACTTATGGTAAAATATCATACCTGGTGGGGAATGGTGTAGTTATTATGAGACTAAATTTTTCATGTGCACATGAGAATTGTACAAAATAAAAATTGAAAGTATAAAAAATATATCATATAAATATAGAAGATAAATTGAAGAGAAATAATATTTATAATAAAAATGTCACAACAAAAAACTCCTAGAATCATTTAGACATCTGACATTAGGATCTTAATGAAAGCTATCTCTCAACTCATCCAACTAGTCTCATATTTTTTTATGCTTTATTACCAATATAATGGTGTAAAAGAAAACATTATATGCCTTTTTAAATAAATTATAAACTAAAAAAAATAAAAAAATAATTAAAATATTATGGCATATGCCTTATTTTAGAGTGGATCAATTACAAGTTACATTTTATAAGTCTTGAACCTAGTTCTATTGAAATTCCAAGGAAGAATTTCACCATCAAGTATTTGTAACTTGAATTTTCTAGTCTCAAAAATATCATGAATAAATTAAAGTCACATTTTTAAAAAATTTTAACTTTATTGGATACTTATCATATTTATAATCATATAATATAACATATGCATCCTTTTGTAAGTTTTTCCCTTTAATGTGCTTATCATGTTAGAGCTTTTGTCTAGCATTATCTTCTCCTTGGATCCATATTATAGTATAATTCTCATTAGGATTCATGAGATATTTTAGGTAGGCATAAATATTTTTTATTTCATCTATTTTAAAAATGTGCATAATATAGAGAGAGTATACCAAACGTTTTAGGGAAAAAATGCTTTTGTCCCGAAGGCCAGCTAGAAAGGTGTAGAATTGTTCAAGTGATTATAAGTGGTGTGAATGCCTATAGTATTATATAAACTCAATCACACCAATTATTTCACCTTAAATCATAAATATACATTAATGTTTGGTCAATGATCTTATTAAAAGCTTCAATGATGTAATTTGCCTAAGAATGATATGGGTAACTTTATGGTGCATAACCATGAACTCAACCAATAAAATGTGCACCATTTAGTTCATAAAGTGTGTAACATAATCACTAGTTATGCTCAATGGACTTACATAATATCTAATAATACTTTCACAAATTAAGTATGTAATTTTTTCCATAATATAATTTTTTGGTTGGTGCAATGTTTCCAATATTTTTAGGTAGTCTATTGCAATGAAAATATAATAGGCACTAGTTCCACACATGACTAGGGAGATTGGTCCTAAAACTCAATCACCCATTTCTAGAAAAAATATTTATTATTTATATGAATCATAAAAAAAAATCATAGTGTTTTGGCTTACAAATTCATTGGCATACATCACATTTTATAAAATAGTCTTTTGCCTCCTTGAAAAATGTTGGGAAAAATAGGCCAAAAAATAAAATATTTATTTTGGTGTCCTCACTAGAATAATGGCCACATATAATCACTTCATGCCCTTGTATGCATGGGATATTATGGCCTATAACTATCATATTTCTCTTAATATACTAGGATTCAAATAAGGTCATAATAATAGAGCCTACATATAGTTGAAATGTAGGTAGGGACCTAGAATAAATGTATACCTAACATAGGGTAATATACACTTAAATTTAAAGAGTAAAGGATTAAAAATACTAATCCTATGACATGGGGTATAACTCTCACTAGATTTTAATGTATATAAGTTATTCCAATAATGAATTTAAAGGAGTGTATCAAGGATATGACATGCAACGAACAAATGAAAAAAGGTAACCTAATAAAAGATAGCTATAAATAGTAAATTAATAAGAGAGTGAGAGGTTAAATTGTTAAAAAATGGGTGGTATATGAAACCTAAGGTGATAATGGAAATCCTAAGCAAACTTATATCTATAATAGCTTATAAATTATAAGGAAGAGCACAAGCAAGTATAAACAACAAATATACTACAAAAATAAGAAAGCAATATCTAATCTAATATGTAAATAAATGAAATATAGTAGGTATAGAGGTACTTACATTTGGTTCAACTAATTTATGCCCTAATCTACACATTTTAGTTAAGTGGCACTTTGTAATAGATGTTGTAGGTTGAAGACCTCAAATGGAAATATGAAGACCCAGGTATGCTTAATTAAAGATTCTAAAGACTATGTGTACCTCCTCAATTTGAATTCTCCTATTAAGATTAAAAATAAATACGTAATACTAGACCTCCAAGATAATACTCTAACCTCTAACTCCTAAAAATACTATTTAAGAGTAGAAATGATAGTGTAAGCAAAGAATATGATTGTATTATATTCTTTGGGAATGAAATAGTTTTTGTAGATAGTGGTAAATAAAAGGGTTTTACAAAGATCCCATAACTTGAGTTTATAGACATAATGTAGACAATACAATTCTAAAAAAATAAACATGAGCCAAGTCCTTAAAAAAATGGGCTATAGGGGCCACATTACATCAATAAAATCTAAGAAAAAAATACTCTAACCTTTAGAAACCAAAGATCTAGAGACCAACCTTAAAGATCAACCATATCCTCCAGGTAGATGGTGGTTTCCATTTCTTCTCTGAGGGATTGAATCATGGTATCTATAATGCCATTTTTCTTTCCTAGGGTTTTGTCTTCAATCATCTTATTCTTCCCCATGGTACATTTGTTTGGGATATACAAATAATCCTCGACAGATCTTTTATCATCGACTTATTTATTGATTTATCTATACTTTATCTTAATGTAATTGGTTATTTCATGATCCTTATCCTTAATTATCCTCCATTCCTCTTCATCCTTTTGTGATTTAGAGGCTTAGAAATATCTTACTTTATCTACCTAATGGCATGTTTGAAATGTAATAAGGCTTGGTTATATACTTTGCCTTGTTCCTTAATTTTTATCTAGAGATATTAGATAGCTTTCTTAGAATTTTTTAACTCTCTCACTAATTATTTAATAAGATTGAGATATGAAAGTAAATTTTGCTTAATTTTACTCAGTCTATCACTGGTGGGAGGATTCACTTATGAAATATCAATCATTTTGGTCCATAGATTGTCCAACTTATTTTTGATAGTATCCTTCTTGTTTAGTGGCTAACCATTCTTTATAAATTTAGGATTTTAGGTCATACCTTCATTGATCTCATTCTCTTCAACCAATATTCCACCTATATTGCCTTTAATTTTGATATTTTTTAGAAATTAGGTGAGGGTTTCCTCACCATCATATTCCTCATCTTCAAGGCTATCTTTTGAACTCTTAGATAGACCCAACCCTTCAAAATTCCCTTCTTTATTTTCATTATTCACCATAATCAATTAAATAGATGGTATAGTGGACTTAATCAATAGTAAAATGAGTGATTGGTGAGTTAAATTGTCACTCTTTTACTCTTGATAGTCTATGATGGTGGTATCCAAGGACATTAATAGAAATAAAGGCAAGTTGATCTTAAATTATGTCTAAAATGGTTTAACATAAGGAAATGGTTGGAATAGATGACCCTATACTTTCCTTCAATATTCAATTACTAACCCTTTAGATTGAAATATTATCCCTATATATGGCTCTAATACCAAAAACTAACCCTAAAATCTAAATTAGTGATATAAACTAAGATGATACATTTGGAATATGTCTAATAACACAATATTATATCAACTAGGTCAATAAAATATAGTATATATAATAAAAAATTTGAACTCTATTGGCCATGCTGATAAGTACAAAGAAGACAAGTATGAAACAAATTTTATCAGCCTAGCTGATATAGTAGGATATATGAAAGCTATAAAATATAAACAAAATTTATACATATAAGTAATATATAAGGATACTTATAAGAGGTTAGCCTAATAATAATGAAGGTATGATGGAATAGTTTGCAAACATCTTTCACAAGGTACAATGAGTTGATCCCACCCCATTACTAGTACACCCTTTAAGGCATGCACTTAGGGAGATTTATGCATTAACAAGACTTTGAAAGAGAAAGTGTCAACAAATGAAAAAGGGATAATAAAATTAGGTATATACATATTCCCCACCTAAGGCTTATCACATGTCACAATAGTGTAATGTGGATTGGTGTTTTTTCATAGATACATAGTAACACAAAAGAGCATAAATCAAAATAAATATTGAAATAATTATTTTTAAATGAATGATTCAAATTAAATTATACATATTTTTCCATTGAATGATTTCATACAAGTATTATAGTATGTAGTCTCAATCATGGAGGCCTTAGGAATTGTATTTGAGAAACCCGAGGGATACAAGGCTTAAAAAAAAAAAATCAATGTGTGTGTATGTAATATGGTTAATAAATGGATTTAAAATGAAAAATCTAAAAAATTATATAAAAATTTTCAAAAATTGGCAAGCTGGGATATTTAAGGTTATGTTAAAACCAAAAGATCCAAAGAAATAGATAAATACTAGGGAAAATTGGCAATTATAAATGCCAAGG
This sequence comes from Torreya grandis, assembly GCA_037957365.1. Classification (NCBI taxonomy): domain Eukaryota; kingdom Viridiplantae; phylum Streptophyta; class Pinopsida; order Cupressales; family Taxaceae; genus Torreya; species Torreya grandis. The sequence continues at coordinate 1,465,110 of JARHVA010002450.1, forward strand.
TTAATTATGATCGAAAAAATGCATCAAAATTAATATAAGTTATAATAAAAATCAAAATAAGGATAAAAGTAACTATTGCTCTATATTAAAAACATCAATTTAAGATAAGTAACCAACCAAACTCAAACAAAGATGTGAAAAAGGTATAAAGGGAACCAAAACGCCATGAAAAAAATTTGAAATATGAAATCATGAAATGTAAAAACAAGATAAAATGATCTTAAAAATGTGAATAGAAAACTCAAGGTCCCAATAACTAAGATAGATCCTATAAAGATAATACAATGACCAAGAGAGCATCTTGTAACAACTCAAAGATGTAATTTCTATTCTAATTATAAAAAATATAGAAACTTCCATAATGTTACCTTGTTTGAAAGAGATAGACAATACGATGTAAATAAGATGGGGAAGATTTAACAAAAACCTTCCTCTCAATAAAAATAAATAGAGGGAAGTAAAATAGGGCATCACCAAGGTGAAAACATTGTCATTACTAGAAACAATACACTCAAATTATGTTGTCAAGATTAAGGGTTATTAACATCAATGTCCCTAGAGAGCCTTACCTAGAAAATATAAGCTTGGGATAACTATTTAAGTATAAATATAATCCCATGAAGGCTAGCATGATTGAAAAATAGAATGAAATCCCATAATGTGCTCCCCACTCCTCAAGACCACTTACAAATTTGTCACTCTATTACAAATATTGGGTACTTATATGAGAAATTAGGTAGCACTAGAATGTTATATAGGTAAATAATGAAAACAATGAGCTACCTTACCCCACTCTACTAGCCTACTACACCTCAATGGACTTTGGGTATATCATGAGTCAACTATGGAGTTTTATCTTCAACTAGAATAGGAAATTTACCAAAATTATCAACTATTTTAGTGTGATATTACTTTTAAGATTTAATTTTCCTTTTAACATTACTTTTTATTATGATATGGATTTTAAATATTTTGGCTTTTTCTATTTTCCTATTTCATATTGATTCAAAAAACTAATAATGGGTGTTATATATGAATATCACAAAAGATATTACACCTAATCATTAAAGTGGATAACTTATAGACCATGGTGATAAAATAATCATAGACTTGGACCTTGGAATATAATGAAATGTTGAAACTAACTTTGGTAGCCCAAAATCATAGTGAAGAATTATAAATCATGTAAATGGGCATAGAATGATTGGGTTACTCCAATCATAAAAAATATGTAAAGTGGTGTGGAATAATGATAGATAGGTATTTTTGGCCAAAATTAGACTACATACAAAAGTTTTTCCTGGATGTATCAAACCCCTTATAATGAACAAGTTAGTTTGGTTATTCATATAATGACTATACTTAGTAAATCAACCAAAGTTGAAGGATTACATGAAAATGATGTATTTTGTGCCATGAATATCCCCTACAAATTTGGTGTCTTGATGTGTTTCTTATCTCAATATATAAGATTTCAAAGATGATCTAGCAGTGTGGGATGTGCTAGGAGACATCAATTTAAAGCCACAGGAAATATCCATTTTCATTCAAAAATATTCATCAAGATATGAATTAAACACTAGGCTACCAAGTGTCAAAATCTTAGAAATAGGGATCAAGGATCAATATCATGCGAGTGATCAATCAATTCAATAGATCAAGATAGATCTATAGTGCATGTTCAATCATACATCAAAGATCTAATGACAAGAACAAGGTAAAAAGGATAGAGGATCTTGAGGATGAACATGATGGTTTCATGTGTCACAATCATGGTGATTTAGTAAATCAATGGTGTGTGTTTGATCATGAATATCAAATATCAATGGCACACATTAAACTATGTTAAGGATATCGATGTTGTGCATGAGGTCAAGAAGTCAAAGAGCCTAGATTGCATAAAAAGCCACCATGTGGTGTGTGTTAACTAGATAGAGACTAATAGTATGGTCAAAAAAATGCATGCAAGGCTACCAAGTGTCACAATATCAAATATATATTGAAGATAAATGACCAATATTGAATTCAAATCTAGGAGACTCCTAAGGATATTGATGGAACAAATTTGATTAAGTCCCACGGGGAATGAGATGAAGACATGTGTCCAAAGCTAAAATAGTCATAGTTTTTAAAATAAAATAAAAATAGATAGCATGGTGATTAAATGTGACATAGTTAGATAGGTCATATCAAAAAAAATTTCCACCCAAGCATGCAAATGTATAAATATGAGATCAAAATATGATTTGGGTTACCAGAAGTACACCCTATAAATTTGTATGCTACCATCACAGAGGTCTACTATGTTAGGCTATGAATTATGTCTTAGGTTTTAAATTTATGTCTTGATCATGATCAAGAGACTAAGTATCCTATGGATCTTCATATAAAATATGAATATATGAAAACTAATAAATGAGATTGGTTTTCATCTATAATGGACCTATGTTTAAGGTTTGGAGTAAAGACAGAGTTATGACTATGAAAGGAGTGTCATAAGGGACACCAAATAATGTAAAGAACATATCAAGATGAAACATGATGTTATAAGCTCATTAATAATATGGAGAGTTTTGAGGTTGAGAAATTCAAGTGGAGAATTTAATGAAATTTAAAAAATTCTTTGGAGACTTTCTCATTTCAATGGATCATGACTTAACACCTTTAACGAGTTCTTGTCTTCTAGTGCATTTCTAAGCCAATGAAAGGGCTTTAAAGCTATTAGGAGTTTAAAAAATGGTTATTTTTTTGAACAATAATTAGTGATAATTGATCAAAATGTTGTTAGGACTCCATAGACGTGGTTGGACCTCATTTATTGAATTCTATTTGCTCACTTCTTCTCTCTCTCTCTCTCTTCCCCTTTTCTCCTATATCTGCCATTTTCTCCATAGATAGGAGGTATATTTTCTTAGTTTTGGAGGAATAGAGAGACACTCATTTTATAAGTAAAAAACCTATCAAATTTTTTATGAAAGACCTCTTGAAGCAATAAAGATAATTTTTACCTATTCTTGCCTTTGAATTATGTTTAGTAAGCTTGTGCATGATGGCATTGTGAAGAAGTGTTATTTAATGTCCATTATCCTTCTTTCTTGCCTATTTTTATGTGTTTTCAAATTATTTACAGGTCTAAACTTGAGCCCTTTATACCATTAATGAAGGCTTGGTGTGAATCTTATAATTCCTCTTTGCTTTATTCATTACTTGGTGAGCCTAGTTTATGAAATACTTATGCAAATTAGCTAGTTAGTGATATTGTGTGAGCAATGATTATATTATGTTTCATCAATGTTTATTTCATGATTATTTTATTTATCATTTAAATTTGGTGAATTTCCCTTTTATCTCTCTTAGTTACCCTTTACCCCTCTCTATCCCTTTTCCAAGCAGAAGCATTAGTTTAGGTGATCTACCAAGAGGAAGTCAGCCTTCTCCAGAGGTTCAACCTCAATTTAGGATACCCATAACTTGAGGTTTTTCCCATTTTATGGATTAGATGGATAGACCCTAAATAACCCTCTCCAAATTTGAAGATTAATGCTAAAATAATTGTTGGCATGCCTAATGGGACCAATTTCAAAAAATATTGGTCAAGTTTGATGTTAGTTTAATCAATTTATAGTGGTTATAGCTTTCATCTTTTAGTATCTAGTGACTCCAAATAATACTCAACAATTTGGTGATAGATCAATAGCTATATTTCATTCTAAAGGTGACTAAAAGATCAATTTCTAGAGGTATTCCTTTTGAATTTATTGAATTACCTTTAAACTCAATAAGAAGGTTAAGATTTTATAACACTCATCCATATAAAGGAAACTTTCCTCCTAAAAAAATTTCTAAATCTACCTCTTCAACAAGATATTTGTTGGGTTTTCTCACTACCATGGTAGCCCCTAGATCTTTCCCTTTATGGATTTCAATGTTTAGATTCCTTTGGACCTCCAGAAGTATGATCCTATCCCAGTGGTAGCTCTGAAAAGTGTTCCTTACTTCAAGGGAGACCAATCTACAACCCCTTCTGAGCACCTTAGAGATATAACCAAATTTTACAATATTCATGATATCACTGAAGAGAATGTGGCTATCAAGTTGTTGGCCATATATTTTAAGGGTAAAGCCTTGGACTAGTATATAAAACTTACTAATAACTCCATCACACAATGGGATTAGTTAGGTGATTCCTTGTGTAGAAGGTTTAAAGACAAAAATGATCACTTATCACTTGCAAAATAAATAACCACAATCAAGAGGGATCCTCATGAGGTTATGCATGACTTAAATAATAGATTTATAAATATATGGGATAGGATTCCAATATCTATCAGGACTACTCCTAACTATGATTTCTTTTACTATCTAAAAACTCTCAATAGTGATATTGTAGTAATGATTCAATTTATGGGAGGGAACACACTACCAAATGCTTATGAGGTAGCAATCAAAATAGATAATTTTCTAGTACAAGATGGAAAGTTGACACCTAGGCCACTAATGCCTTTATTTCTTGAGATTCAACCACCTCATATCATCATTTATCCCCTTGTTTTCATTCCTCCTATACTAACACTTACTTCCATACATGTACCAAAGTACGAAAAAGCTTCAATTAGTCAATCTTGTGACTCTCAAGAGTACAATAATTTCCAAGATCTTAAGAGCATGTTTCAATCCTTTAGAAATTAATTGGTGAATGTGAATAGGTAGAAGTCTTGATTCAATAAACCTTACCAAGATCCATATCAACCTCAACAATGATATTATCAAGTAAATAGGCCACCCTACAAAGGAAATTTCCAAGGACAAGGCCAAGGATAAGGGCAACCTAACTATGTTAGGTAAAAAAATTATAATCCAAATGTTGAAATTACCTCTAATACTTTGGTCCCTTCCCAAAACAAAATTTCTCAAGAAATTGAGGGTACTATGCCTTTTAATCAATCTTTTAGTCAATCTATTATCCCAAACACTAAGTTCAATCAGGGTTTCAATTATCAATGACATCAAGGTGCTAGATATGGATAAAATAAATCTATTATGTCTTAGAACATAGAATTACATATGATGAAAAAACTAGAAGAGCCTCAACAAGTCCAAGATAATAATGAAGGACCAAACTAGTTTAGTGCTACAATGGTTAATTATGAGTAAGAAGAGTTCTATGCACTCAATCAATAGGCTAGTTCAAGCCAAGCATATATTTTAGTGGTAGCTAATACAAGGTTGAAAATAAGGAACATATATGGTAACTAGGAAGTAGTCAAAGAGTCTCCTAATATTACACCAAATGAACCTATAATTGCCTCAAATTTTCCAATAGCTCTAAATAATTAGAATCAAGGGAATTCTTTTGTACCCCAAAACTCATAATTTCAAAGTACAGTTGTGGCTCCCAAATCATAAGAAAAATTTAGTGGTTTACCCATAAATATTGTTGAAAAAATGAAAAATTCCAATGTGAGTGTGTCAATGTGGGACATGCTTTCTATGCCTAGTTAGGTGGATATCCTTTAGGAGGGTTTGTCAAAGATCAATGTTTTTGAGAAGTCATCAAGTAAGAAAAATGTAGTTCTCACCAATGCAACTAAAGGACCTAATAAAGGTGAATCAAATAATGTGATCAAGTCACCTCCCTTATACATTTTTGTGATCATTTGTGATTCTTTGGTACATAAATGCATGGTAGACAATGGATCAAGTACTTCAGTAATGCCAAAGTCAATAGCAAAATCAACTTGGTTTGAAGTATGAACCCTAATCTAATGGATTTTTTTAGCTTGATGGATCTTCTACTAAACCATATATCATCATCAAAGATCTCAACTTTACCTTTCATTCTTGTGCTAGTGTTTTAGTGGCTCAAGATGTGTTTATTCTAGATGTGCTTTCTCATTTTGATTTATGCTTATCTATAGACTTCATAGTCAAAACTAGGGGTTATCTAGGAGTAAATTGACATGTATATTAGAACAAGGTATGGTACCAAGGTATCCATCAAAGCCAAGCCTATTGCACAATGTAACATTGAGATTTATGGGATAGATAACCCAAACATCAATTATACCATTCTTGATGAATATGAACACCTGGTTAGTCAAGAACTAGACACTCATCTTGAAGGCATACCTAATATGTTCTTAGATGAGTTATGGAGTAAAAATTTGTTGATCAGCCCTTTGTAAGGTGTTGAGGAAAGAGACATGGGAGTCTATTACTTGCATGAGGAGAATGAATTCATGCCATCCCTCACTAGGTCACAAGAAGATGCTAGTGGTTTGTGGAAATTATTCTTCGATGGATCAAGGAGTAAGTATGGGGTGGGTGCAGTTGAAATGCTAATATCTCCCTCAAATTATAAGTACTTTTATTTTTACAAGTTCTAATTTAGTTGTTCTTGTAATTCATCTAATTATGAGGGCATTATCCATGGCCTTCAGTGGGCTAATAAGAAAGGAATCAAGTAATTACAAGTGTATGGGGATAGTGAGCTGATAGTGTATCAAGTTAGAGGCCAAAATATCATAATGAATCCCTTGATGAAATACTATAAACATAGAGTGTGGGATATACTTTAGGACTTTGAGGCCTTCAACATCCAAGCAGTGTCACATAACCAAAATTAGCATGTTGATAGGTTGACAGTTGTGGTAGCTCAACTTGATATCCTAAATAAGTTAAAGAGGTCTAAAGTGTAGCCACATGTTAAAGTGGTGGTAAGACCATCAGTGCCAAATAATGAAGCTCATTGGAAAGTCTTTGATAATGACAAGTAAATTTCTTGTTTCTTGAAACAAGAAGTAGAGTTTTCCTCAATGAACCAAGGTAAATTCTAACATCAATATGAGGATCAAATTGTTTAGTTAAGGTATAAAAAAAAATTTAAAGGGTTAGTCACCCTTGAAGGTATTTTCAATGATGGAGATCATATGAATAAATATAAGGCAGTGATGTCAACTAATGAGGAGAACTATGAAGGAGTTCTTATCCTAAAAAATAAGATATTCAAGTTTGGAAAGGTAAGAACTAAGGCTGAAAGGCATGATTTCATTAAACGTTGTAAGGAATATGTAGACATCTTTACTTGGGAATATAGTGGTCTAAGAGGCTTTGATCACAAGCTAGCCTAGCACACTATAGAATTAGAGGCTAATACAAGCCTGTTAGGTAGAAGCAAAGGCTTATCAACCTAAAAATTGAAGATCTAATAAGGAAATAATTGACTAAATTGATTGAATCCAATATCATCTTTCCCATAAAGCACTCCTCATGAATATCCAACCTGGTATTTGTGAGGAAGAAGAATGGGGAAATTTGGTTATGTGTTGACTTTAGAGACTTGAACAAGGTCTCTTTTAAATATCATTACCCATTACCATCCATGGAGAAACTCTTTCAAATGGTTTTTAGTTTATAATTCTTCTCTCTTTTGGATGGGTACTCAAGATACAACCAGGTGCTAGTAAGAGAAAAGGACCAATATAAGACTGCCTTCACCATAAAGTGGGGCACATATACTTATCATAAGATGCCTTTTGTCTTGTCAAATGTTAGGGCCACTTTATAAATACCTGTGTACATGGATTTTCAAGGATTTTTAAATCATAAGGTGTTGGTCTACTTGGATGGCATAACAATTTTATCTAAGAAGGCTAGTGAACACTTAGATCACCTAAGATTGATCTTTGAAAGATGTAGAGAATATGGGATCTCATTGAATCCCAAGAAATGTGTGTTTGTTTTACATGAAGTCAAAATCATAGGACATATTATCTCAAGTTAGGGATTATCTATTAACCTTAATATAATAAATTCCATCATGGCATTATCCTTACCCAAGCACAAGAAGGGACTCTAGAGTTTCCTTGGGAAAATAAACTTTGTGAGAAGGTTTATGCTTGGTTTTGTGAACTTGGTCAAACCCATAATTATCATGTTAAAGAATAACCAAGTGTTCACTTGGTCTAATGAAAGTAAAGACATATTTGAGGAAATCAAGCAAGCCATTTCCCAAGCACCCATACTCATGAATCATGATTTCTCAAGGGATTTCATATTGTATGCCTTTGACAATATTGATAATATAAGAGCTATGCTGATGTAGAAGAATGGTAAAGGACTTAAGTATCCAGTTGATTTTTTCATTCAAGGGCTTAAAGGATATGAGGTAAGGTATAATTTTATATAAAATCAAGTCCTTGTAGTGGTAAGAAGCCTGAAAAAGTTTAGAACAATGCTCTCCAATAGTAGGATTTATCTTATTATGTCTCATCTTAGAGTGAAGGATTTATTTCTTAACAAAGACTTGAATGAGAAGAGAGTTGGTTGGATTACTAAGGTCATAGAGTATGACATAGAGATCAAGGTCACTAAGTTATTGAGAGGTAAAGTCTTGTATGAGAAAATGGTGGATGGCCTTCATGAAGATAAAGAAGTTATTTTGGTGACATAAGACAACTTACAAATAAATGCACCTCCATCTCACACTAGCTGGCTCTAGGATATGACACATTTCTTGATAACAGGTGAGTACCCAAAATATATGGATAGAGTAAAGATAAGGTATTTTAGACTTCAATCCATAATTTATGCATTGTTTTATGGGGTTTTATTCATAAAGGACCTCAATGGAGTGATTCTAAGGTGCTTAGATGATGACCAAGTGACAAGGCTCTTGGAGCTATTTCATGATGGGCCTATAGGAGGCCATTTTTCTCCAAGGACTATAGTAGTGAGTGATGAAATATGGTTATTATTGGCCTAGTCTCTTCAAATATGCCTATGATTAGGTGAGAAAATGTCAAAATTATGCTTTCTTTGCAAGAAAGCAAATATTGGCATCCATTCCTCTCAACCCAATCTAGGTGGAACAACCCTTTATGAAATGGGGTTTGGAATTCATAGGAATGATAAATCCACCTTCTAATGGAGGACACAAATGGGTACTCACTACTAGTGACTACTTCACCAAGTGGGTGGAAGTAATTTACCTAAAAGAAGCTAGTGAAATAGTAGTGTTGGACTTTTATGATAGCATAATAATGAGGTTTGGTGTACCAGTAACAATAATTTTAGATAATTCCTTAGCATTTATTGGAATGAAGATAAGTGATTGGTCACTTTAGCTAGGCATATACCTTAGTACATCCTCAAATTATACCCCCAAGTAATGGACTAGCAGATTCAACAAATAAAAACTTGATAAAGATTATCAAGAGGACTATGGAAGAGAATAAGAGAGTGTGGCACACAAAGCTAAAGACAACCTTATGGGCTGATAGAGTGACTCCCAAATTTTCCATTTAAAACTCACCATTTGTCCTTATATATAGGAGGGAGGTAAAATTTCCCATCTTTATTGAGTTACCTACCTCAAAGTTAGCCCATCAGCTTGAGTTGATGGAAAATGAACCTATGAGTGTGAGGATGATAGATCTCATGGATATTGAAGAAATAAGGTACCTAAAAATGAAGATACTAGAGTCACATCAAGCTCAAGTCAAGAAAGCCTTTGAAAAAAGATTCATATCAAAGGACTTCAAAGAAGGGGATCTAGTCCTTAAGTGGGATTTAAATAAGGCCAATCCAAGTAACCATACCAAGTTTGATAGGTTGTGGAGTGGCCCTTACTTGATCCATGGATGTAAATAGCATAATTCTTTTTAGCTTGCCCATCTAGATGGAGAGGTATTACCCATCCCAATTAATGGGATTTTTTTATACCCTTATTATTAGAAGAGTTTGTAGCCATTTTTTATATTAGGGTAGATTTTATGTTTTCCTCTAAGTGCCTTGTACACATATTTTTAGTCATGTGTTTCCCTTCCCTAAGTTCCTTGGGCATAGTGTTTGTTCTATCTTTTTGTTCTTGTTACTTCAAGAGGAAGTTTTTAGAAAGGGACAACCTTGTATGAATTTCATATCAGCTAGGAATAAAGACATGTGACCCCATATACCCAATGGATCAGATAGTACAACTAATATGTTACATAACAAGCATGATATCCCATGAGGTTTCCATAGATTTTGGCCAAAATTGGCCAACATACAAAACTTTTGCCTAGATGGATCAAACCACTTGGAATGAACATGTTAGTTTGGTTATGTATTCAATGAGTATACTTAGTAAGTCAACCAAAGTTGAAGGATTACATGAAAATGATGTATTTTGTGCCAAGAATATCTCCTACAATTTTGGTATCTTGATGTATTTCATATCTCAAGATATAAGCCTTCAAATATGATCTAGCAGTGTGGTATGTGCCAGGAGATGTCAAATTAAAGCCAAAAGAAAGAGTTTTTTAGATTCAAAAATCTTCAGTAGGATATGAATTAAATATAGGGCTAAAAAGTGTCAAAAGATTAGAAGTTGAGATCAGGGATCAATGCCACATGGGTGATCAATCAAGTCAATAGGTCAAAATAGATCTACGGTGCACATTCAATCATTCATCAAAGATATAATGGTAAGCACAAGGTTAAAAGATTAGAGGATCCTTAGGATGAGTGTGATGGTTCCATGTGTACAAATAATAATGATTTATTAGATCAACAATGTATATTTGATCATTTATATCAAATATCAATGACATGCATTCAATCATGCCAAAGAGATCAATGATGTGCATCAGCTCAAGAATTCAAAGATCCCAAATTGCATAAAAGTCTTTCATGTGACATAATCATGTTAATTAGATGGAGACTGATAATAGGGTCAATACAAGGCACCAAGGCTACTAAGTGTCACAATATTGAAGAAATATCAAAGATCAATGGCCAAAATTGAATTCAAAGCTAGGAGACTTTCAAAGAGATTGATGGAGAAAATCTAATCAAGTTTTAGGGGATATGAGATGCAGACATGTGTCTAAATTTGTGACCATCATAGTTTTTAAAATAAAATAAGTAGTAGTATGATGAAAAAATGCCACAAAGGTAGACATGTAAAATCAAAATAATTTTCCATCCAAGCATGCAAATGTATAAATGTGAGATGAAAATATGATCTGGGTTATTAGAAGTAGACCCTACAAATTCATATCTCACCTTAAAGCTCAATCATATGCATAGGTCTACTTAATCAAGCTATGAAGTTTGTTTTGAGTTTTGAATTTATGTCTTGATCATGATCAAGATAATAAGTATCCGATCGATATTCATCAAAACTATGACTATATGAAAACTAATAAATGGGGTTAGTTTTCATCTATAGTGGACCTATATTCAGTGTTTGGAGTAAAGGTAGAGTTGTGACTATGAAAGGAGTGTTAGAAGAGACACCAGATAATGTAAATAGCATATCAAGATGAAGCACATTTCTATAATCTCATTAAGAAGATGGAGATTTTAGAGGTTGATAAAGGAAAGAGGATCATTCAATGAAATTTAAAAATTCTTCAAATACTTTCCCATTTCAATGGATCATGACTCAACACCTTCAACGAGTTTTTGTCTTCTAGTGAATTTCTAAGCCAATAAGAGGGCTTGAAATATATTAAGAACTGATAAATGGTTAATTTTTTGATCAAGAATTAGTTTTTATTGATCAAAATGTGTTTGGGACTCCATGTAAGTGGTTGGACCTCATTTATTGAATTTTTTCTGCTCGCTTCTTCTCTCTCTTTCCCTTTTTTCCTATATCTCCCATTTTCTCCCTAGATAGGAGGGATATTTTCTCATTTTTGTAGGAAGAGAGAGACACTCATTTGACAAGAAAAAACCCTATAAAAATTTGTATGAAATACCTCTTGAAACAATAAATATAATTTTTACCTATCTCTTGCCTCTGAATTATGTTTAACAAGCTTTTGCATGATGGCATTGTGAAGAAGTGTTCTCCCATGTCTATTGTCCTTCTTTCTTGCCTATTTTTAGGTTTTTTCAAGTTAGTTTCAAGTCTTAACTTGATATATTTCTATCATTAATGGATGCTTTGTGCGAATCTTATAATTCCTCTTTTCTTTATTCATTACTTGGTAAGCCTAGTTTATGAAATATTTATGCAAATTAGCTAGTTTTTTAAATTGTGTGAGCAAGGATTATCTTATGTTGCATCAGTGTTTATTTCATGCTTATGTGATTTCTCATTTAAATTTTATTTATCACCCTTTTATCTCTCTTATTTACCATTTACCCCCTCTCTATCCTTTTTCTAAGTAGAAACATCCATTTAGGTGATCTACCAAGAGGAAGACGACCTTCTCTAAAGGTTCAACCTCACTAAAAGATACCCACAACTTGAGATTATTCCAATTTTGTGGATTAGTTTGAGAGATACTAAATAACCCTCTCCAAGGGTGAAAATTAACACTAAAATAGGTATTAAAAATCATCATAATATAGGGTAAAATGTGGATGATTACATGTAGATAGACTAATATAATTTTAGCATAAGAGAGTATGTCTGACTCTAAGTGAGGAAAAACTATTTTTGACCATTGCCTTATATTTATAAAAATTAACCTAGATAATTTTGTATCAAAGTGATTAATGATGTATTTTTTTGAGTAAGGCTTGTTTAATTCCCAAAGTCTTATCATGTAACTCACAAACTAAAAATCCAAGAGGCGCAAGTAAGATAAAGTTGTGAAGCATAGAAGTGATAAAGATATAAAACATAAAAAGGATATCAAAAACCTAAAGGGTGTACATAATTATAGAAGAAACCAAAAAATAAAAAAAATTGTTCATGAAATAAATCAATAATTGCATAAATAAAGATAAATAGGATGGGAGTTTATGAGGAGGGTCTGGTTGATTCCTCAGGTCTTACCATGTAACTCAAAAATTTAAAAACCAAGAGGTGTAAAATGAGGAAATGAATAATGAAGAAGCATAGGTACTAGTGCTTATGTGAAATAAACCCATAGGCGTCTAGATAGAGTAAATATAAGCTTCAATGTAAGATAATCAAAGTAGAACTTGAATGAAATGTTAGCTTAGTATAATATAAACTATCTATAAGCATGTAATAAATGTATACATAAAATAGAAAATAATAAATTAAATGAGACTAAGAAGATCATAATTCAAGTGAAATAATTGCTTAAGAATAGAGTGTTTTTTATTTATTTGAATAATATCCTTCATTTTTTTGTAATCTATCAGTGATAGGTCTAAGGATGTCCTTGACTAGGTAAGGACCCCACCACTATTAGGCATACTTTCCCTTTTTTATGGGTCTAATCTAGTTTCAAAACTAGGTAGGTGGTGTAATTAATTATTTGGTGGTGTATACTTTGAATTTTATAATATTTTCACTTTTTCATTGATAAGTGCCATTGATTTGGTGATATAAAAACTATGAATCACCTAAAGCATGTAAGTAAGAAATATCTAAATTAAAAGTTGCTTGCATCCAAAAGATGATAGCTTCATATTTATCCATGTTGTTAGTAATATCAAATATAAATAAAAAATCTAAAGGAATGTTTTTTATATAAGGATAAATGATGACATGCCCTACCCCATCTCCTTGAAGTCACTTGGCTCTATCAAAATGGAGTGTCCAAATATCCTCATATAAATCAATGGTAACCTTAATTAGTTATTATAAGGTATATTTTGTAGATGTTTTAGACTTGAATATAAAATTATAAGTTATTTGAAGCCCTGAGCCTTTAGATCATTTGTGAAATTATGAAATTTTTGTTTAAGGTCAATAGCTTGATTTATGGATTCAATCAAGAGAACATCCTCATTTAGAAAGTATCCTGAAGGTGTTACTTAGCTAGTATAGGTACAGTAACAAGCTTATTAGAGATTACTTTACCTTTGACTAATTTTTTTAAAATAATCATAAGGTAAAATTCCATCAAGAGTGCCATCCACCGACCACTTCAATTTCCAAGTAGGAAGGTCTTGCAAAATAAATGGTGAAGTGGATAGGAATGGATTATGACATAGGTAGTATAATAAAGCATGTAGTTCTAAATATTTTTGGTGGTAAATTAGAGTATTCAAACTCCACTTTCATGTGGTGGGTTTTATAATATATCAAATAATACTAATGTAGTAAATAGAATATTCCTTATTAGACTCATCTTTTTGTGCAAGCATTTATCTAATGGAGATGGGGGTAGATGATATATATAAGATGAGAGGGAGATTTATAGAAGGTGGTAGTAAATTAGGAGGATAAAATAAGGATTTATTCATGTTATCAAAGGATTTTTGATAAGAATTAATATATTATATCTTAATACATTTCTTGAGAAGGGAATTTATCAAATATGTATGATAATCTAGCTTGGGAATAAATATATAAATTGCCCCAAGTTTCTTAAGATAAGAGTGGATATCAGGAATTGATCAAGGTATAAACATGCTAATAATAGAATTGATACTCAAAATATCCACATCAATCCTTTATATTGATATTAATAATCTTATAAGTTTTATAAATGTAACACCAAAGACACACTTATGAGGATTAAGCTTTACTTTGTATTTAGTTGGGTGATTAAATATGATATCTAGGTCATTAAATATGATTTTTATGATTATTGGATTTAACTATAAGGTCATACACATATGTTTTGACTATGTTTTGGATGAGATCATGATAAATGTGAGTCATCACATGTTAGTAAGCTTCCTAAGTGTTTTTAGGCTAAAATGCATCTTAATGTATCAATATGTGTCCCACTCAGTAGTAAGGGTAATCTTGTGTTGATCCATAGGGATGATGTGAATCTGTTTAGACCCTAAAAACAATCCATGAGGGAAATCATCTCATATCTAGTTATGTAATCAACAATGGCATCTATGGAAAGTAGAGGAGAATTTTTCTTAAGGCATGTTAAGTTAAGATTACAAAAGTCAATAAAAATAGCAATGACCATAGTTACTTTCTTATGAATGGGTACTATGTTAGAGACACATTTAGATTAATCTAAGAGTTTGATAAAATTAGCATAAAATATCTTAATAACATATTTTTGATAGGGAGGATAAATCTCAAGAGGGAACTTTTGTTTCTTTTGTAAAATGGGTTTCACATCCATATAGGTCAATATATTATAAATGACTATGTTAGGGTCTATATTGGTTTATCCTTTTATGAGCATGTGAATATTTCATGATATTTTCTTAAGGAATAAGTTATAGTTATCCTTCTCTTAAGGGTATATCTCCTTACAAAATAAAATGGAATTGGGATGTTTTATTGCAACAAAGTTGATTACTTGAGTTTATTTGATAAGAATTACATTTCCATCTTGGAAATGATATGGTGTAGAGGAAATCTTAGAATGATTATTAGGCATAGGATCAACACTATAAATGAATTTACTAAATCAAGGATAAATTTTATCAAAGTAGGAAAGCTTGTGATGTTTTCATGGAATTTCAGGCTCTCTTGCATGATGTAATTCTAGAATATCTTTATCACTAAGAAGAGTAGGTAATGGGCCATAATATTCAGCATCTACTTTTAGATAAATGATATTAATACCTTTGTTATCAAATTATGAGTGACTTTGTCTCATTGTAGTGGATCTATCATCCAAGGTAATTTTGGAATCTTTAGGATAAATTGATGAATATTGTTTTATGGTATTAGCTTGGATAACATAGTCTAGAATAGAATAAAGCTTAATTATATCGATAAAATTGGTATAATTAGTGGGAACATGTGGAATTAGTATTGTATTGGTGTTTCTTGAATGTGTTTGATACCATTGGAATAATCTATGGATGCTACTATAATTATTTTGGTACTATGTAATAATTGGATGGTATAGTTGGAAGATGAATTATGAATTGTATCAATACTTAGAGTGAACACATAGCCAATACAATAGTGATATAATAACTTAACTATATTGGTGCTCTATCAAAATTAATCGATATAGTTAGAAGATTTAAAATGAACTACATTGGTACTCTAAGGAAACACCTAGTCTATACAATCATAAGTGTTGGAAAACTTTTGAATTGTATTAGGTTGGCTGACAAGTTGGTCAATATAATTAAAATAATTATGAGACTTAAAAAAATTATGGACAACACATGGAGTGTTTTATGATGGTGGGTTAATAGGAGGAAGATATCCTTGAGGTTCTATTTCATTTTTTGTCATCACTAGAGTAAGAATAAATATGAGCTATGTGGACATCTTAATTAAATGCATGAATCTTAGCAATGGATTTTTTATAATGAATTACATCCAAGTTTAGTGATTGGTCTTAGGTAAATATGTTATCAACATCATATGATGGATAAATATTACAACCATGTGTAATTTTTTGATAATTATCATTGGAAGAGTCTTTAACAGTCACACTAATTTGACTAAATGTTTGAGGAGATAATTATAAAGGATCCTTAAAGATATTATCCACAACAAGATCTTTTCATACAATATCATATCTTATCATCATCATCATCATCATCATTATTATTATTATTATATATGGTAGTAGGAGAGATAAATGAATCCATTCTTCTATATAAGGAGGTAATATAGTAGTGTTAAAAATTGTTTATAGTTCATTTGGTTCATCATAGTCAAAAATGACAAGAGTGACTTGAAAATTGGGATGCATGTTGACAAACATGAGAAGAAGAGGAATATCAATGTGAGGAATAGTTGGGATATGATATTTTATTTTAGGATTATTAATTGATACCATATGGGTTGGGATAAACTTATGTTTATAATACTTACCATCTTACTTGAATTTAATATATTGGTTACCAGAAGAGGTGATAGCTCTCATGTGATGAGTCCAAAGATGGCCTAAAATAAGCTTATATGATAGTGAAAGATATAAAACCATAACCTTGGTGCATATAATTTTTGGCCCAATAATGAGGGGGATCCAAATGCAACCAATGTGCTTTTGGTTGGTTTTATAAAATACACAACATGTAAGTCTAGTTTGTTTGGGGTTAGCTTTATAATATTTGATTTGTTAGATTATCCAAATAGAGCTGATATTGATTCCTAAACCTTCATCCAATAAAAATTCCCTTATTAGGGTATCATTTATCATAATCATAATAAATATAGGTGGGTCATTATTTTGAAAAATGATTTCATCATTGATCATGTCTTCTTTAGGAAACTCTATGGAAGTTTTATTTAAAGAGGAAGGATGTGAAATGGTTTCAGTACCATTTAATTTAATGGGTGTTAGATATTTGAAAGGTCTTGGAGGTGGTTTAATTTCCCTATATGGAGATTCATCTATCTCTTACAATTGTTTCATGAGAAATTTTTGATGATATGTTGAGGTTATCATGAGTTCCACTAAACGAATCTTGCAAGGCATGGAGTTAAGATCATCTAGGAAGTCTTATTATGATTTTTTTATATATAAACATAATGATATTTAATTTTATTTTTAAGAGTGATCTTGGGAGGTAAGATATTAAATGGCTATGAAGTGCTAGGTTGAGGCTCCAGAGGTGGAGCAGGCTCATCACTAAGTGTCAAATCAGAAGAGGATGTAATGATATCCTTGAGAAGTAATTTTTTAAGGGAATGATTCTTAGGCTTAGTAATAGGATATTTTTGATTGGGATTATGATGGTATTTAACCTTTTTCATAATTAAAAATGGGTAATTATTATAATATTGATCATATTCAGCATAAATAGTATGAATGAATTTATTTGAGTGTTGTGTATTAGAATCAATCATTTAAGATTATTTTTTAGATTTTCTATTTTTATATTTAGGGTGATTAAATTGGTTCTTGAATATTTTAATTAATATTTATGAAATTATTTTTTTATAAGATCATGATTAATTAGTATTTATGACATTCTGAGGTAAAGTGAAACCATCCTGGTTCATTAAAAAAGAAATCAAAGATGAATGAGGATTATTAAAACATTATAAAGAGGTCACTATTGACCATGTGTTTAGAGAGGTAAAAAAGGTTTATGATGGAATTGATAATATAAGAGTCCATAAAAAATATTTTATGTGGAAAAAGGATGATGTTATACAACCCTAAATTATTAACATGTTAAATAATGATTCTAGACCTGTCATTAACCCCAAGGAGGGGGATTATTAGCACAAAGGAAAATTATAATGATTACACCCAAATTAATGACTCCTAATTATAATTACCCCATTATTAATTACAAGATAAGGGTGATTATTTTTAGTAATGAGAATCATGACAACATCATCAACAACACCTTATAGGATGCCCTAGTGAAATGGGTGAAGACATTGAAAAAAGTAGCCTGGTTCCATGGATACAGATATAATCAACCCTAATTCTTATGTGGAATCTAAGTATAATCTTAAAGTGTGGTAAAAATTGGAAAATGGAAGCCTGGCATAATTTATGAAAATAATTATTAGATAAGATGAGGAGGTTTCTAAGGACTTTGCTTTGGGTTAGAACCAATGAAAAGTGAGTATAAGAGGAGTGGAGATGAACATTTTAGAATAATTGATTAGGGAAGTGACTGGTATGAGTTGCATCACTACTAATATGTTAAAAGATAAATGTAGAAAATAGGATCTTATGAATAATTTCTTAAATTCATAATTTGGCATCATAACTGAGAAGAAAGGCTTCCCAAGGGTAGACCTACCAAAGTATTGGCCAGACATCTACCTATAAATCAGGAATTAAATCATGTTAAAATGTAAATTTCATGTCATATTCTACCATAATTTCCTACTCATGAATAAATTTAAGGGAGATATAATTATTTTTTTGTATTTCCTGTTCAAATCTCTCAAAATCATGGTGATTGTGTTTCAAACAAATTCCACTAGAGATCTTATTCATCAGGGTATAATTTTCCTTGATACTAAGAGAGGGGAATCCTTGAGTGGTAAGGAGGTGTAAATGATGGAGGATAAGAATGTATAAAAATCTAAGTATGAACCAGATAAGATAAAGGAATATGGGGAAGAAATACCATAAACTTATTAAAAAAAGCACTAGACAAAACCCATTCTGAAATCAATCACTTGATGGAGTTTCTAACCAAGGTTAAAAATGGTAAATGTAAAAACTAGGACTCTAAGAGCCCCAAAGGGGAGAGAGAGAAATACATAAAAGAAGATATAAGGAATAATTCCCAATCACCTCTTAAATAAACTAATAAAATGTTTGGAGCTAAGGAGAAGAATGAGAGGAATGAAATTATGGACATCTACTGAACACATAGTCTAAAACTAATGGATTTGGAAGACAAGCTAAAACATCGTGGAAGGCTTATCATGAAGTAATTGGATGTCTAGAATTACCTGAAGGGTAAGGCTAAAATACTAAAAAATGAATTATATATTTTTAGAGCTAGGGGTGTCAGTCCTCAAAATAGTAGGGGAAAAACTAGAACTCCCAACAAGGAGAAAGGGGTGGCAGTGAAACCTATCCTAGTCATAACTCATACCAAGAGTAAAAACAACATAGAGATTAGAATTGGTAGTAATAAGGTACATAAATTTGCCCATATCTAAGACAAGGTAGTGGAATCATCTCCCAAAACTCTAAGTAAAAATAAGGAAGCATTAGATAATGAGGAAGGCCCAAACAAACATACTCGAGGATAAGTAACTAAAGTAAAAACCAAATAGGATAAGGAAAATATTGGTATGGATGCTCTAGTGGATTATTATGAATCTAAGGAATCAATTTACTTAATATTTGTCTAAAATTTCTATCTATTTTCTACTTTTTTTTGTTTAAAGATTATTTTAGAACTTGTGGGGTTTTAATGGTTTTTTGTCAAAATTTTCTCTACTTTTTAGTTTAGTCTAGAGGAATGACTTGTTTTATGGTGTTTGTTTCTATGTAGTATTGAATAATTATTTTAAATTTTGGTTACAAGATCCATGTAAAACATGTACTAATGTCATGATTAAATTTTTCCCCAAAAATAATATTTAAAAAAAAAACCTACATCCCACAACAAATCTCATGAGAATGACAAATGTCTAAGTGGAACCAACAAAAATTTGTTGGGATCATGTCATAGCGGGGGGAATAAGAATAAATGTATGGTTTATATGGAGATAATAATTTTATAAGCTATTTCACACTAAAGGGAGGGTGAGTTAGAATTTGATTATCTAAATTGGATGCTCTGACTTTAGGTTGGGGAGTTTTATTTTGAAAACAATTAGTGTTTATTGTATTGGTGGAGGTTTGAAAAGATTCATTTTTGGTATTTTGTGATGGTTCAAATTTATTTATGAGGAAATATTTTATTTATGCTTGGTTTAAGGCCTCTTATTAATTTTGGGGATAGAATATCCTAAATTTTTATTAAATAGGTATTTTAAGAGTGGTAATAATGAGTTTTAAGATATTTTAATAACTTGTGATATGATATGATTTATGCATTAATGATTTCCATCATTTGATGAAATCCTAGGAATATTCATTAGGAATTTACTTAGAATTAGTGAATTTATTAAGTTATTCTTAAGAATATTATTATGTTAAAATTCCTTAACTAAATTATTGACTAAATCCTCTAGTTTATAATGGAATGTCTAGGAAGTTGATTATACCATTCTAACCCATCTTCAATGAAGGTTTTAACTTGAAGTTTGATAGTAGCATAAGTATTAATTTTAACCAATTCCTTTTAGATATTACCAAAAGATTTAATATGTAAGGAAAGATCAGTAGTTCCATCATATGTGATGGTTGGAGAAATGTTTTGAATATCCAGACATAATGAAGGGAGATAAAGGTTCACTTTGAATATTTTAAAGAATTTTATTTTGAATTGGAGGTTTGGGAATAAGGTTTCCATTATAATCTCTAAAGGGAGGAATAACATGATTCTATTTTAATTTACTCATGATGATTTGGGGAACTTTATGAGAAACTTTTAAGATGTGGTTTTGCATTTGAAATATTTAAATATTACTAAAAGCTTGCATAAGAGCCATTTTTTCAACCATTTCTGTAAGGACTTGTTAGTTATCTATAGGAGGGTTAAATATGGAATTAATATTTTGATTGGAATTAGGTGGAGGATTCCCAACATAGGTCTTAGGAGGAATATTTTAAGATTTTTTCTTGGTTGCTCCAATCGATGTAGTGGATGGGGGAAGTTTATCGAGACTCCCATTTTTATTCAAATTATAAATGGTGTTATCATCAAGATTATTAATAATTTGATAAGTATTTTCTATATTTAATGCTTTAAGGATTTGAACCATGTTACATTTAGAAGATCTAGGCTAAGATTCAGAGAAGTTATACTATGAATAATTGACATCAATCATGGATGATGTAGGAATAAAATAACAACCCACATATAATATAAATTTGTTGATGATTACAATAAATATCCTAAGAGGAGACATTGTGATGAAAAAAATTATGACAAGATTGATAAGAAGGGAAAAGGTAAAAAATAGCATGATGGTAACATGATGGAAGATGTAGTAGAAAACTAAACTAAGAAACAAAAATTTGTATCAGGTTGTTCAATCTAGTATTATTGGAAAACTAAACTATATCAGTATGGATTATATAATTGGGAAAGACATAAAATTATATCAGGCTAGTTAATATAGTTGTAAAATTAAAAAATTATATCAGGTTGGCCAATATAGTTGGGATAAAATATTCACTAAATTGTATGATGATAGTAAATATAATGATAAGAATGCAAAATGAAAATGATCCAACCAAATCTAGGATAATATTCATTTCAACTTTACTAGAATGTATGCATAGGCTAGGATGACCTATAACTATCTTATTTATCTCAATAGACTAGGAATTTAATAAGATCATAATAATACAACTTGTGTATACTTATAATGTGGATAAGGACCTAGAATAATCATATACCTAGTAGAGGGTAATATAATTTCAAATTACTAGATGAAAGGATTCCTAATCCTAAGACTATAACATGGGGTATATATCTTAATAGGGCTCAATGTAAATAAGTGATTGTAATATTGATTGTAAAAGGGTGTTTTAAATATATAATAAGGATAACACATGCAAATAACTGATGAACAATGGTAACATAATCAAATATATCTATAAACACTAAATTAATAATAAAGTGATTGGTGCAATGGTCAATCAATGGGATGTCTATGCAACCTAAGGTGATAATGGCAAGCTAAGCAACCTCGTATCCATATTAGATTATTTAGTATAAGGAGGAGCATAAGTAAATATAAAAATGCATTTATTATAACAATAAGAAATCAATATCTCATATACTAAGTAAATAAGTGATATAGAGTAGGGATAAAAATACTTACCTTTGAATGGACCCATTGGTGCATCAATCTCATCCTTTTTCTCAAGTGGCACTTTCAAATATATGTTTTAGATTGAAGATATCAGATTTTAAGATGAAGAATTGGGTATGCTTAGTTGGAGACTTAAAATACCAGGTGTACCTCCTCAGTTCAAGTTATCCTATTAATCTTCAAATGCTATAAGAAAGACTAGACCTCCAATATTAGACTATAACCTCTAACTCCTCCAAATAATACTAGGAGAATAAATATGAGCATGAGTAGTGTAGATGAGTGTGTTAAATTATTTTAGAATGAAATATGACCCTTATATATATGGATCCAATGCCCAAAACTAACCATTAAATATAATAAAATGGTAAGAGTCAGGCTAATACAGTTGGAAGATGTTAGCTAACATAGTATTGTATCAACTAGGCCAATACAACGTAGTATATAAAATATATAATTATAACTATATCTACTAGGTTGATACATTACAATGAATACAAGTATAAAATGAATTGTACTAACCTAACCAATACAATAATATATAGGGAATCTAGAAAATTTGAATGGAAAGTAAATGATGAGGTAAGATGGAAGTAGAATCAAAAGATATTAGGTTGATATTAATTAATTTATGACATAATAGTATGAAAAAATATCTCATAAAGTACCATAAACCTATCCCACCTCATTCCCAATTTACCCTTTAAGACATGAACTTATGGATATTGATACATCAATAAGCCTCTACAATAAAAAGTGTCACTAAAGTGATAAAGTGAAAATTATCAGGTATATACACCCCTCACATATAGCCACATAACCTCAACACATTCATTATATATAATGTAGTGTCATAAAACCTCATCACATCTTAGGTTGTAAATCTCTCCACCAATCAATTGGTAAGGTTCTGCATGGCTAGCCATTTATTTCTCTTATTTTGCTTTATAATCACTTTAATGAATTCCCAAAGTGAGGAATGTGGTAATCTCAATGACATCGTCATGAATATGTTATATTTTTTAAAATTAGGCACCATGCCTTCTCCTATGTTATGTGCATCTTCCCCTATGGTAATCTGGGATAAATGATTGGGGACAAAATTATACCTAGTTAAACAATTATTGAGAACTATAATTTTTTGAACAAAATGATCCACTGGTTAATTATCATGAGAAAGATTGGATTCTTTTTGATATATTTTAGTGATTAACAGCATAAAATTTAAATCATGTAGACCATCTCAAGTGCCTCACACTCAATTATTTTATAGTTATTCTTAGTTGGAGTGAGCTTCTAACTAGTGAAGTATATAGGATGATAAATTTTATCATCCCTCAATTGTGCAAAAATAACACCAATAATTATTCTTGAAGTATCAACATGGACATATAATGATGTGTTCTAGTCTAGGAAATGTAATATTGGTGCACTTACAAGCTTCTCCTTTAGAGTTTAAAATTATTCATATTACTTTTTATTCTATAAAAATGGACCATCTTTTTGAAAGAACTCTTCTAATAATGCATCAATTTTTGCATCATTCTAGATGAACTTTTGATAATAACCTATGCGACCAATAAACATGCACAAATCCCATTATGTGTTTGGAATTTATAATGAAAACATAGATATAATTTTGGTTGGATTGACAAGTAGGCCCTATTTCAAATGACATGGCCAAGCATAGTTTTAAATGACATCACAAAAATGCACTTATTAAAATTTAATAAAACTTAAAACTATTTATAATGCTTAAACATAAAACATAATTGGTATGGTGATCCTTGACCAATTCATAGATCATACAATTTTCAAGATATATATGGAGTAAAATATGAATAAAGTACTTAAAATCTTCCATAATGACTCGTGATAACATGGTAGGCACATTATTTTACCCAAAAGGCATGAAATTATAGGCAAATAAAACCTATTTAGTTGTGAATGTCCTTTTTGTCTTGTCTTCCTCTTCTATCTATATTTGGTAGAACGTATAAAACCCATCTATGAAGGTATATATTTCATAACTAGCTACCCCTTCTAATATTTACTATATGAATGGACTGGGAAATGGGTTAGTAGCACATGATATGTTAAGGTGTTGAAACTCACTACATATTTGAATGCACCCATGTGCTATATATTGATTAGTATGTGACTCACCTATTCACACTCTTCCACTAGATAAATGACTCTAACGACTAACATGTTATCTTTTTATACCTTCACCTTCATACCCAAATTTGGGTTCAATTATAAGTGGTCACTTATTCACTGGAATGGTGGAATCCATCAAATTTATCTTCATTTCCCCCAAATATGGGTGCATGAATTTCATTTTTTATATACACAATAAATTTTATTGGCATTCACATAGGAGCTTGATGATTTGATTTAATTATTTGTCCATCTAATTGTCACCAATTATAGTGATCTTAGGTTCTTTGTCTAAGTTTTTAGTTTTTATAGTATTAAGTGGCTCATGGTAGTGCTTATTATTATTTCCTTATGTATCCACCACATTTTTATCCTCATAGGACATTTTAGCCTACAAATGTTCTATGACATCTTTATGTGGCATGTTATTCACCTTGCATACCATCTTCTCTTTATCATACTTTTAACAATAATTATGATTTAAACATACTTATTCATCTTCCTCACTATATTTGTTGTTGATGATGCATTCCTCAAACATCTTTGGGTAATTTTATACATTTATCATTGTGCATATTTTGTACACACTCTTCCATCATAACATCATCTTCTATAATCACATGATTTTTTTGTAACATCTTTACAAGTTTTAGTTTTGATTAATGAGAAATCAAATGTGTGGGTGAAATTATCTTTCATTTTTTTCCCAATCTATGGTCTCCCTCCACATTTCACTGATTATGTACCATACACCATCCCAAGTATCCAACATCCCATATATTTCATGAAATCACAACCTTATTAGAAGGCAATGCATACTTCTTATCTATAAATACTCACATCCATGTAAATGTTCCATTAGATCTGAGTTTCCACTACAACTAGGTAGGCCACACTTAAATTTATTACACTCAAATTAAGTGAAAATAAATTATTTAACCTTATCCCAAGCTAATATATTTAAATTATGCATCACTCAGTAATGCATAGTTATGTTCTTCATGGTATACACTAATGCACTCAAATGTTGTTTTTAATTTGGAACACATGATATAAGGTTATTGATGAAATTTGTTTCTTATTTGATTATTCACTAAGCCTAAATGCTCTCTTCATTTTTTGTGTTTGCACTAGAAACCTTAATCTCATGGATCTAAACTAATCTTTATTTGTCTCTTAAACTCCTTAGGATTATTTGTGGCATGGGTGGTTTAAATTATGAATTCATGGTGTCAAATTAATTCCCACTCATTTTAAAATACTCTTGTACCCATTGATCTCAAGTAAAACTTATATTATCTAAAATATATTTTACATCTTCCCATCCCAAAATTCTCTCTCTATCCATGTGCAAATGTTCAGCACCCTACATAGTAATGTTGTTGATGGGATTAACTTAGTCAACCATATCAATACTTTAAACAAATTTTAGGCCATGGTTAATGTCAATAGGGATGATGAACTATTGATATATATTTTAAAAACTAATATAATGCTTATTAAATCACATATAAACATTATTGGCATAATATCATGGTTTTTCAAATAGTGTTTGGTAATTTTAAGCTTCAACCAACTCAATAATTTCAATGTCCTCATGAAACTTCACACCCATGACATCAACATAAAAATTATTTAATATTCATAAAGCTTATGTGTTGAACATGTTGGCCCTAAATAAAACATGAGGTGAAGACCTTGGTAGATTACTTCCCATATTATGATAAGATTCATATGTTATAATGTTGACCTCAATGCCCATATCAATAAAAATTTCACACGTATACTATCCATCAATGAAAAACTCTTGATCATATCTAATATTTTATGTATTATTTTCATTATACTCTATTAATATAAACTATGTGGGTAATTTAATTATTACTTTGACTTATATTAAAACCAATTGTTAATCATGAGGATTAGTCCCTCAAAATCTAATAGGCACAAGATCTTAGAAAGTTCATTTCCATCCTCTATTTCTCAATACCTTTGTTGAAGCACTTCCTTCGAACTTCCCTCCAAGTAATTAAAATGTTTAAACTCATCTTTTAGGTTATTTATAACATCCATGGCCTCATGAAAAATCTATTTTTTATGAAATCTATTAGGGTAAGTGGTTTAAGGCTATGTTTGGTGCAACTTCTCTTCTGTTATGGGATCATATGCTAGTCAAACCTTCTCATTTGGTGAATATTGAGGTTAGTTAGTAGTTCCAATATGAATTTTAATATTCAACTTTAATCCTTATGTTTTTCAACCTTCCTCCTTCAATATCCATTTACCCACTAGGTATGTAATTTTGGTCGTCCGTATCACTTTCTCTTACTTATCTTTTTATGGTATCTTGGTATAAATTTTAGGGAAATATTTGGTTCTAATCTCACCTTTGTAATACCTAACAATATGGAAATTTAGGAAATCATTTTGATAATGTTATATAAAACCACACTTATAATAGGTGTGTGTTGGAATCCTTCTACCACCTATTCCTCTATACAGATGATTACCACCATATTTCCCTTAGTTCTAGTTAGAATGACTAGTTATTGTCTAACACACTCCCATTTTTCATGCCTTGTAGATCTCATCTATCACCCTAAAATATTTATTATTATGGGTGGAGGCCTCACATATCTTACACCATAAATATACTTCAATTTGAGTTATCCATTGCAATAGGGGATAATTTATCACATCATATCCTTCATGACAAAGTTTATAATATGCATGAAGTGCCTAGACATTGTACCTAGGGTAATTATTTTTATTGTCACCTTCTCCATCACTGTAAACTCATCTTAAGATAATATGAATTTAATGTTTACTATTTGTTATGATATTTTGTGATTGTGAATCAATAAAGGTAAAATGTTCCTCTATAAATGGATTAATACCTTTTTTTACGCTCTCTATGGCCTTCATCCTCAATTTTTCCTCCAATGGATATTAAAAAGGTATTCATTGATAATGTGAACCTTAATGGATTTATTATTCCTCCCATGAACCATTTTACATGTACAAGAATATTATAAAAATAATATGTGAAATAAATTTCTTAAATATCACATCATAGACTCAAACACTCTCAGTTAACTCCTACTTAATCTCCTTTAGATAAAAGATATCATGGTTCTCAAACTCTAGGATGATGAATTCCTTCAAAAATTCTTCCTTCAATTGGTCATGGTCTCTGATTTCCTAATTTAGGTCATATTTATAGCATCAAGTATGCATGTAATCCAATAGTATTATATCAAACTGTACCACTTTTCCTATCTAGTGTATTAAACACCTTAGCTCTATAGATGATTTCATAGTTATACATGTGTTATGAAGTATTATCTACTCCCATATATTTTTTAAATCTAAAATACATCTCATAAATAACCTACTTAGGATAGATCATTTTCACTACTGGTGTGACTGGTGCACTCAATGTTTTAATAAAAACTTGATCCTTGGCTACTTCTTGGGTTGCCTCTTCCCAATCACATCACATTTTCACCTTGGGTGTTGTGGCACTTATGATAGAATAATATTTTTAATGTATCTATATTATCACATTGGATTATTATGATAGATATAATGGACATTATTATACCTAAGACATTATTACTTGTATAGGTGGTTGGATTATCACACCTTGTTGGTGGCATTCAAAACATATATTGTATCTTCATTTGCATGATTTTTTTTAAGATTGATCCCAATAATTTATAAGGTAATATTTATTGGATAATACTCTTTTCTTGCTATTGTCTCTAGAACTCACCAATCAAAGATAAATCAGCGTAATCTTTACTTACTTTTGTTTATTTAAGAACTATGTGGGATTGAACTTCAGGTAGACCTTAGGTCAATGTTTCCTCTTTTAAAATGTTTTAAAAACTCTTAGGGCTCCATAATTATTTAGCTAATCCTTCCTAGTTATCTAATTACTCACTAATGTGTGTTTTACTTTCAATGGATTATGTCTCCTCAGCACAAAATCTATCCACATGTCATCTTCATTCTATGTGGGTCCTAATTACATCTCACAAACTTGGTTATTCCATATCCTTAGGGTCCTTGATAGTGATCCATCTTTATCGATCCTCATGATATTCATGTTGTTTTATTTTATGGTCATATGGGTTGTTCATTATAAATATTTCAATCTCCCTCCTTACCAATACATGTGAATTATGTCCACCTTTTTACTTCTCCCCTATATATATCCCATGTGTGGAATAAACTTATCCAACCATATGGAATTTATCAACCCCATAGTCTATCATTCATTTATTAATCTCCAATTATAATTGGGTTATGTATGGACCCATTGGTTTTCACATAAACTAATTTTTAGCTTCTTTTGGATAAGAGTAAGTAGATACTACAAACTCTAATGTGTAACTATTGAAGTTACCTCACCATAAAACATCAATTTCTCTCACCTACATGATGTCATATTTTTAAAACTACTTAATATGCTCATCTATCCAAGCTGTTTAAGTCATATTTTATATTATTACCTATTTTATATGAATTTATCCATTTGTTCATATGTCTTGTAAATTCACAAAAAAAGAATTTTTAAATAGGTTTATATAAATTATCTTCCACCCATTCCTTAGGGGATTAATTTCTAAGACTATGATGATGTAATGAAAGTCACACTTTATGTCTTATAACCACCATTTAATACTCTCTAATGATATTTTATAGATCATTTTTGCTCACCATATCAACAACATATTCAACAATTCTAAAAATAGAACAAAAGTGTTGCGAAATTTTGTGCACTCCCTAATTTTTGTGAGACACACCTACCCAAACATAATTTATATTACTTAGTAAAATTATATCATATAACACTTATTGGTTTATTCCTATTTCATATATTAATTATAAATCAATCACAATAATATATCATAATGCTTCCATAAATATAGATTTTTGTAAACAATTTATAGACTAGAATAGGTGATATTACATAAACACATTATGAAAGTACATAATCATTTGATAAATATTTTATGTTTCTTCAATAAATTTATTATAATATTACATAAGCTCATATCATTTCACTAAGTAATCATCTTCTCCCATTATTGAGGAGTAATTAGAAAGGGCCAAGGAAGTTTCAACTAAAAGGCCCAAGCTCGAGTAGGAAATTGAGATGGGATATATAGGTTAATTTAAAGATAAAATTAAAGCCATTAAAGGGATTATGAAGTTTCAAATAGGTAAGTTGATAATAATTAGATACGAAATAAATGTTATTATGTAGGTTATCATTGCTAGTGTAAGGGGTGAGAGCAGGGAGGGTGATGTTAGCATGGAGTTGGATACCATACCTAACACAAAGTTAGAGGTAGTTTTTAGAGATGTCCATGAATGTATTTCTATATAGAAAGGGATTAAAATGAAATACAAGTACAAGGTCTGAGATAAGAATAAGTAGACTTATAAGGAGTCTCAAGTGATCTATGAGGTATTATAAAATACTTAGAGATTAAAGGGCCCATGTAACATAACCAGAGGTAAGTATAATAATATGGAGGAGAATGATGATAGGATAGATATTAGTGACTAAAAGATAGAAAATACAATTGGTATTAATAATAAATCATGTTTTTTTATCTAGGATAGTTATTCTTTTATCTGTCATTTTTGTTAGTTCCTAGTTAACTCTTTGTTGCTTCAAGGTTGGATTTGAGTTTTTATTTTGATTTCTCCCTAGTGGGATGCCATTTTGTGTAGTCATGGCTAGTAGTTTCTATTTGTTTTTTGGTTATTTGTAATGGTTTTGGGATCAACAAAACCATTTTTTTACCTATATCTAAAAAAATAATAGCATATAATTTCATAGGATAACACTAAAAAATATATTTTATGATATCAAGAGTAAGGTAAGGAATATTTTATAAAATTTAAGAATCACCTTGTATTAACATTACATAAATGCACACCTAAAATTTTAGAAACAACTTTTGATATTCAGCAATTGTAACTACTTACATTTAAATTCATAATTCCAATAGTTCCTTATATTTATGCCATTATGCTAGATTCTCTCCAAAACTATTGTGTCTTAATGCTCTTATTTCATGGTCTTGCTTTACCAAGTTAGACTTTAATTCCTTTTCTCATGCTTTGTGGTTTGTAAAACCTCATGCCTGATCCTAAAGCTCCTTATTTTGTGTCAAATAATGTGTCACCATCTATGCATTCCATGACTTGTTCAATGTCTTTTAGAGTTCCCCCGAGTCTTAAGGTACATCTATACGACCTCATCCCCAGAATCATTTCATAATATTGGTATTATTCTTATATTTTATCTTATAAATGTGTGCATACTTTATGCCATGCCATATTAAAAAGTGTTTGCTTCAATACTTATACAAATTTAGGTTCCAACACAAGGATTCAGTAATTTAATTTCCCATTCACTAGTTAGTTCATTTATTTTGTGTGCACATTTCATTTCATTTCCTTTTTATAAGTCTATTTATTTCATTTTCATTGTTTTTAAAGCTTCTAATATAGATTATCATTTACTTTCCTATCATTTTATTTTCTAAAATTAACTTTTAATACGAGTTATTTATGTTCCTTCTATTTACTTTCCACAAGTGTGGTTTACTTTTTTTTTCATTTTATTTCTACAAGAGTGTTTCCCTTTAGATAGTGTGTTTACCTATATGAAACTAGATTAGTAGTTAGTCCACTTGGTTTTTCAAAGTGGTTTAGTGTTTCATATACAGTTCAAAACCATTTAAAATCTATACATTACTGGGTTGATAATTAAATGAAGGATCCTATAATATATATGTTATAAGGCTACCTTGTTAGCTTTTTATTCAAGTTTAGAGGAGAAAATATCCAGCTTGTAGATAAAAATAGATTATATATCCCCTACAATTTTTATGCCATTTTTGGGGAAAGGTTTCAAAGTACCAAAATCTAAGTTTGGATTTCAATGTAGGTGGTAAATTATGAATCTCATACCATATTTTTTTATCTATATTTGACACAACAATAGTTATAAAAGTTTCTAATTTTCACCCCAAACATAATAACCTTTTTCAAGTGAATAAATGGTTGGGAAACAATTTGAGGGAGCTCTAGTTATAATTATTGATGTGGTTTTGGTTATTTTATTTATCCAAGAATTATTAGTCCTCAAGGATATGATTAAATAGATACATGAGAATAACAACAAGTTATAATCCATAGTTAGCATAACACAAGTGGATTTCAAACACATTAATGAAGAAAATCCTACAACTATGCTTAAATAAATTCTTGTACTTTTTAATAATAAAAGAGTGCATGTGCAACTTATCCTATAGAAATGCCTATACATTTTAATAAGGAAATGACACCTAAAACAACTTGTCCTATATAAACATTTGAACCTACTTATAAGGAAAGGATGCCTACACATGTTCTTACATGAACTCATGCACATGATAATTTTGGAAGACTGCCTACATAAATTGCTCCTATTTCAAAATCTATGCCTTTGATTTCAAAAATCTCTAAATTTATTAGTAAATAGGATGACATGTAGAAAACCTTACACTTGTTGATGAAAAAGAGAAATATGTAGCAATTAATATTATGTTTATCCATGAGAAAGGGAAAACTATGATAATTACTTATGCAAAGTAAAATTTCACAATTTTTAGAAAAATTAAAATCATAAAAAAGTTATAGTTATACAATATTTTGAGGATGATTCAAAGATGAAAAAAAGGATAAATTTTCTTCAACAATGAGGAATTTTAAGACCATGATAGAAGTAAAACATGCTTGGATTTTAGGTCTCAACCCTCAAAACTACCATATACAAAAAATGTGCCTGAGGTGATTTCTTAAGACACTAAAAGGGGTGTTACCCATACAACTCATTGAGTGTTGATTTACCTAAACCCCCAACTTCAGATTCTAAAGCTATAAAATAAATTGGTAAAGGAGTTGCACTAATAGAAATGTTATTTTTACACTTATTTTATCTCATGGACTTATTTTATATGTTCTACTCTTCAATAAATAGTGTTGCAAACACCTACATATTTTATTTATAAAAACTAAACATGAAAGTGTAATGTAGAACCTAAGAAAATAATGGTTATTTTTGTATGATATAAAGCAAGACAAATTTTACCATATTCTATAGGAAGATAGGGCTTCTCAAAGGCAAGCAACAAATGAATTTTTTATCATTTATTACCTTGTTTTTTTCATGAATAAGGTTGAGTGTGGATTCCAATTAAAAATGATGATAGAATACACAAGAATTCATTATCTATAAATGAGACTTAGGAAAATGGAGATGAAAGCAAGCATGTTTTCTTTTCAGCTAGAAGATAACCTTGACCACCAATGTAAGAGAATTTAGGTATGTCAATGACCCTTTGTTATTCCATTATTATTTTTATAATTATGTTTCCAATAATTAATATATATCTCATGATTGAAATCACATACAACCACCATCTCAACATTTTCAAAACCATTACCAACAACCACATATATAATGGTTGTGGTATCAAGGTCAGTCATGGTATCCATCACCCCAACACTAACAATCATAATAAATGTTGGTTTTTAACATCACCCACATCCACACTAGGTAGTGTTGTTCCAAACACATAAAAAACTAACTTGATATCCCCTTTAGCACCTAAAATTTTATGATCAACCCACACAACCTTAGTGATAATCTACCTTATCTAGTTTGTAATAAACTAAACTCAATAGAGTTCCATCCACATATAAGGATTATAGTAGAACCACATCCACATAAACCATAATAAATAAAATCATAAGGAAATATTCAAACCATAATATTCACCCCATTACTAATAAATGTGCATATCCCTAAAACTCATCCATTCCTAAGTAAGGTTGTACCATTTTTCAAAATTTATTTTTTCATAAATGCTTAAATCATGCAAGGAAAGAACCTTAGTAATAAATTAAATTTGTAGATAAGATAAATAATTTTTATGACCATATTCCATTATTTTAGAGCTATCAAGAATGTATCCACATATGAAATGAAAATCTAAGTATAGACACTCAGTTCTCTTCAATCTCATGTCAACATTATAATTAGAATAATTTCTAACAATAACACCCAATTTATTCCATGCACTTGGTGTGCACCATATAAAATTTATGAGGGAATCCCTAATTATGTAAATACATTGTACATAACTCTCAGTGTTACTTAATTCATCCCAAGTCAAATTGTAACTATGCCAGAGATGTTTTGGGATCAATTATGTCGAATGGTTATTTGACTTTAAAAATTCATATCACTTTATATTAAGCTAATTAAACTCAATTAGTTAGTCAAATATTATTATAATAAGAAATTACATAGCTTTTGGAATTTTCTATTTTCAAAATTTATTAATTGGATTTATAATGACATCACAACAAATATCAAGAATGATGATGTCATCATGAAAGTTGTTAAGGACTACAAAATATCAAGAATATATATGAATTTAGAAATTCATGCCTAATTAATGCATTTACCTCAAAAATTGAATCCATTTATAGCCACACATATTGATCTTGATCCTAAGGCCATAATCAATCTACACAACCTATAAATACCAAGGCTACCATGGACCAATTATAATATTTTCTAGTGTAAAGATATAATGTAAAATTTCTTCTAAAGCTTCAACCATTTCTCCCATTTTCAATCACAAAACAATCCAAATGGTGCATAAGGAGATGTTGAAGGCACTTGCCTAGCCACCGTATCTATCACAAACTCATTTATGGACCATCCTTGAAGAGAAGTCACATAAGGAAGGTATAATCATCTTATTATACTTATTTTTAGTTTCTTCACTTCATTGACCTTGCCCAACTCAGAGGTTAAGCTTAATATGCTAGTTCTTTATATTTATTCTTGATTTTTGGTCACTAAAAAATAGACTAACCTATTTCATAATCTTATTCTATATTTGGCATGCCTAGTGGGACATGCATCTCAAAAATATCCTTATAGACCTTCTTAGTCTTCTAAATACATAATTATATTGTCTCTTGGCACTAATTTTTCTCTTTTTATTTTAATTTTTTTGTGTTTTGATATTATTGAATCAATAAAGTTACCATACATATCAGTTAGGTCACTCATGTAATCAGTGAAGTTGACCTATAGATTAGATAAATTACTTTTTACCACTCTCTATCTTCTCTATACAACTTTACAAATCAATAAGCTCACCCTGCTAAATGGAAAACTCAACCTACAAATCAATGAGGTCCATAGACAAATGGTGAAGTCATTGATTTTTATTTCCCTATGTTTTTCTTAAAATAGTGAACTCAACCTATGAATCAATGAACTCAACCTATAATCAATGAGGTCGATAAACAAAAGGTGAAATTGGTAAAAAGGTAAACTATGTTTTTCTATTGTTATTTATTGAAAATGGTGAACATCCTATAAAATGGTGAGTTCATCCTACTAATTGACAAATTCACCAAAACTATGTTTGTGACTATCTATAGATCAACATACTCACTCTACTAAATGGTGAACTTTCCTTGTGTGGAATTTCCTAAGACCTTAAAACTATTGAAATCAATTTCCTTGGGTGGCCAGACCTATTGTTTAAATGCTTAATTATCTTTTTATCAAGTTTTGAAATCTTTTTAAATTGATTTTACAACTAACAAAGGCAAAATTCAATCATTTTTTCTATTTGGTGCTTAATAACTAATAATCACTTTTGATTTGGCTCCTAAGAGTGCATGCATTTTATTTTTATCTTAAGTGGTTTGTTAGTTACTTTTTTGTTTGTGTAAACCATTATGTGTATGCTCTCCCCTTTCCCTATTTAGGGAGCCTAGGTGACTAAAAACATATAAGTTTAATTTTTTGTTTGCCTTACCTAAAAAACTATTTTCAAAGTATACTCTTCTCTTTTCATCTGTGGGGTCCTGAGAATCACAAATGAAGCCTGTTTTTCCCTTTTTGTTTTTTAACTTTGTGGGGTGGAGTTCATCACTTTCCCACTAGTATATATGGGTATGTTTACCTAGGAAGTGACATCCTAGCATCATACCAACCTTGTTATGTAATAGGGTAAATAAATTACGGCTACACTAGCATTATCTTATCTATAAATGTTCCTCAAAGCTTGATTATGTTGGTAACACTTCACTGAGACCCTTATGGTTGAAGTGGTTGCAAAGGGACTTGACATTTTGGTGAATGGCCTAGTAAATTTCAAATCTAACTTATGGATTGTTATAAATCACCCATGTACTACAAGGTATATTGGGGCCATATAGTTTTCTAGACAAAAACATATAATAAAAACCATATTTATCATGGATAATTCATTGATACATGGGTATAAAAGTAACTACCCCTGAAGATCACCTTTACATACAAACCTTTGAGAGAGGTGTGGAATTAAAAACATAGTTATAATTTCTATAATTAATTAATTAACCATTAAGTTTTTTAATCCTCTCAAAGTCTAGTATATCAAAAGGATTCAATGACTATCACGTAACCCATGCCAGTTTCTATGTTACAGTCATGATTTCTTGACTATTTTTTCAAAAACTAGTATTGTGTACATAATTACATTTTAAAAAATCACATCAAGTTTAAAACCATAGTCCAAAAAAATTTCATACCATACTTACGAGATGAGGCATTATCCTACCCAATGTTTGGGTTATCTTTACCCTATCTTATTTTTATGTTGACCAATTGTACCATTACATTATTCAGATAATATAATTATAATGTCTAATTTAAAACCATTCAAATAAGTCCATTTGGGTCCAAATCTAGTTTGAAATCAATTGTTCACATTAGGTCACTTTTGGCCTCATTCCTATACCAATCCATTTAAATCCAAATCTGGTTCATTTTGAACCATGCACCAAGCCAATTCCATGTCATAACAGATTCCTTATAAACCATGTGCCAAACTAGTCAAATCCAAATTTGGTTCATCTTGAACTACGTACCAAACTAATCCTATACCAAGCCAGTCAAAGCTAAAATATGTTTATCCTGAATTTCATGTTAGACCATTCTAATTTGATCTAGTTCACCTTGAACCATGTACCAAGATAATTTCATGCTATAGCAAGTTCATTTTGAACCATGTACCAAGGCAATCAAATCCAAATCTAGTTCATCTTGAACTACATTCCAAACCCTTCTAATTATGACTAGGTTTATATTGAACCACATTCTAATTCTAAATCTGGTTCATATTGAAATGAGTGCCAAGCCATTCTAATATGATCAAGTAAACCAAGATATAATTATAATTACAAATTAAGTCAAATTTTACCAAAGTTAGCTTCAAATACAAACAATTATAACAATGCCAAATCAGGTATATTTTGATCAAGTCTAATTATTCTGAGTCCATTTCATGCCAATTCAAACAACTCCTTATCTTTCCAATCAATCTCCCATAATTTTTGATTGGTAAAGATGAATTCATGGCATCCATCCTTTCATTCTAATCACATCAAGTCAATTTACCCTATTTTGGTCCAAGCTAAGCCAAGTCAATTACATTGGATCAATATTATGATCATAAGAATCTAATAAGGGAGGTTA
The DNA here is from genome assembly GCA_037957365.1 of Torreya grandis. Taxonomy (NCBI): domain Eukaryota; kingdom Viridiplantae; phylum Streptophyta; class Pinopsida; order Cupressales; family Taxaceae; genus Torreya; species Torreya grandis. The sequence goes on from JARHVA010002450.1 coordinate 1,502,102, forward strand.
GTATAGTGTTAGTTCAAGTAAGAAAACTCAAATAAAACACACTAATGCTTACACTCCAAGCCTAGATCTTGGGGAGAGATTAGTAACAAAAACCAAATGAAATCACAACTAAAACATAAAAGAAAATGAATCCTTTACCTTTCTTGGGAGCTCCAAATGCTTTGTTGATTGGCTTGCTCAACTTGTGCATAAATAAGTCTTTGGTAAATGAAGCTTGTTACTTTTTGTCTCCTTTGCAACATTGGCTTTGATGTGGCTTGATGTTTCTTGGCTCAAATATTTTGACATTATAACACTACTTGTAACAAAATATCTTATGTCTCTCTCCAAATTTGCATTATAACTTGGATTATGAGAGCTTAAAAATGAAGAGTCATGGCATTGTATTTATAGCCTAAATATTTAACTCTCACCCAAGGTGAGTTAGGGTTGAGTTAAGGCTTGGAATGGGTTCAAACCTAACCTAAGTGAGCCAAATATAACCCAAATAGACTTAATAGTTGTCAATTAATTATGATTGCAATTACTAGGCATGGCTCTCCAAAATAAATATTATAAGATATTTTCGAAGAGCTTGACAACACATAAAAGCAATGATGAAAAGCTAAGATATTTTGAAATTTTGAATTTATTTTTTTAGATATTCATTAATTTTAAATGGATAATTCACTAAGAATTTAATCATGTTTAGCTTATTAATTTATTTTGATTATCTTTTTAGATCTTTCAATATTTGATATTTGTTCATGTGCCCCACTTAATAGGTCCATAGGCCAAACTGACTATTGTAATGTTGTAGGATAATTATGGATGAATCTGTGAGAGTTTATTATTGCATATAATAGGATACCCTAATTAGGGATGTCTCAATGTGATTCTGGGCTTTGATGAATGATTTATAAGTAAATTTAGGTTGTTAAATGATTTTTAGGCTTAATTTATAATGGTTAGTAGGAATCAATGTGAAGTTTGATTGAAATTTAGTTATGGCCAATTTTGGGTGTCTACAGTTTGCCCCTATTTGGGAAGATGTTGTAAGCTATAGGCATAGTAACGTATTCTTAAATAATTAAATATATCATTAATAATGAAAGAATAAAATGATTTAAGAATAAGCTTCAAACAATTTTTGGGAAGCCTACAATGATTCCCCCTCGAGGGAGTGACCAATACATACATTTGATGGATGATTATTTGAAAAAGAAGCAATAAAAATAAGGAAATTAACTCATGGGTTAGATTAATACAATTGATAAAATGCTTGTGTGCATTGAATTAAAAATCATTGATTTTCCCAAAGGTAGTTATAATCAATAACAAAGGTTGAGACATTAATTTTCCCACAAGTGATTATAATCAATGGCACAGGGACAGACACATGCCCTAGTTAGGGTGGATGAGTCAAAATAATGATTTGCCCATAGGAGGTTATAATCATTAAGATGACCTAGATTGAATAAACATGTTTGATTGTGCCCTGATAGGGCATATTGGAAAGCATAACTCAATTATATAACCTAACATATAGATTAAATATGAGAAGGTGAAAATGTACATGTAATGGTCTAATGATTGAAGAAGCCACAAACAACTAGGCAAATGAGGATATGCAAAGTGATGAAAGAGATGATTAGAATAATAAAGGTTGATCAATGTGAATGATTTGGTTTTACCTACTAATGCAAAGATGCTCATCTTTATTAGAATTGATATAACTAGAATGGTCAAGTGATTAATTTGATTAAGAAGGCTAGGATTTTCCAAGGTTAGTAAGTAGAACTATTTATGACTACGTTGCATGTAAGACTTCCTGAGCTAATTTTTGTTGTAGCACATGACGGTATGCATCATGATAGAACTCCATGACTACATACCTGAATATGCATAAGGATTGACTCCCAATCCATAAACAATTTAAAACAATACACCAATGATAAAAACCATGATGATAATGTTGACGTATGAATATGGATAGACTCAAGAATAATGCACAAGGAATCACCCCATGAATGCATATATACTAAGTCAAGGCATAATAATAAAAGAAAAAAATAGGCAAACAAAAAAATAACCAAGTAAATAAACACATAAAAATCTTTAAAATAAAATAAATAAGAAGTATCTTGATAATGGATTTACCCTAGTAGGGTGGATCGAGGATAATTGACTAGGCTCAAATAGGACAAATGTTTTTAGCTTTTGAAAATTTTGAATGTTTTTAAAATTTTGAGGTATCTTAACTCAATAAATAATGATAAGATACCACGTATAAAATGGTGATAGCATTTTCTTAGCTTTCTCACAAAATAGTGAGATCATTAGCTAAAATGGGGATTGAGTTAACCTCAATGTGAATCAAGCATAGCCTACATAGTTCCATTATGACCTCAAATCACAGTAGTTCTGCCAACACAAAAGGTGGTGAGATCCAAATAGGTAATAATAATTTCACAAATTGATGTAAATATCCAAGAAAATGATAATAGTAATGGCTAGGTGATGCAGTAATGTATGGTAAAATGTGTTGTTCTTAATTTTCCCATAGGTGGTTATAATTAGGAAATAATGGCATAGGTCTATGATACTAATTTTCCTATAGAAAGATATTAATAACACAAGGTGGGATATTCTGAGGAGGAGAGTATATAGGAAGAGGAAGGAATAGAAAGCGGGGAATCTAGCTCCAGCAAGGAAGAAGAAGATAAAGGCAAGAATGAGAAAGAAGGGGTCACTATAGAGGAAAAAACTGAGAATAATAACTATGATCTTGAGGAAAATCAGAAAGTGCTAGGGGAAACTAAAAAATATATGGATGTTCTATTTGAGTATCTTGCATCAAAAATAGAGAAGGAACATCTAGTTCAAGATGCTTATCATGCAATAAAAATTGGAGATCAAGTAAAGGATGATCTAATCCATAACGAAAGCACTGTTGAAACTAAGGAACAAAAACAATTGGAAAGGGAGGATTATACGGAAAAGGATGAAGACAATCCAAAAGAGAACACAGAAGATTTAAGTGAAATAGGGCAAAATGACAGGAGGCACCCCTTTATGAGCTCAGCCAAATGCAAAGCAGACGCTATCCTTCAAGTTGACTCATGGATGTATAAGGAGATAATGGGCCTCAAAAATAAAATGGAAATATTGGAATGTAACCAAGAAGTAGATCAGAATAAATTCAATAATCTAGAAAATCAGATGAGGGATATTCCTATCAAACTTAAAGACTATGAGAGAAATCTCAGGGAGCTCATTAAGGAAAGTAGAATGAAGATGGAGGAGGTAACCTCTAGCATATGTGCAGCTATTGTAAACATTGGAAAATGAGCAAATGAGGAAATTAAATCCTTGGAGAGGCCTAGCAAGAGAACCAGATAGAGCTCAAGGAAGAAAGCAATGCAAGAGGTTTCTACGTCGGTGGCTATATCCATACAGGACACTGCTGTGATTGGTAAGGAAGTGGTGAAGATGATTTTGGAATTAGAAGAATATGTTCTTTGAGTTCTTACTGTCCTGGTCCTTTTAGTTGGTTGTAATAACTGGTTCCATTTTCTAGTTTTTTATTTTCTTATCACACTGGAGTTTCCAGGTCTCTGTAAAACCTGGGGTCTATCTTTTGATGTTCTTGAATTGTGGTTTCAAGTCCCTGTAAAACCTATTTTTGATACTACTTAGAAGTAGGTAAAAGGTTTCACCTATGGATGTTATTATTATATCTTTCATCCTTTGTTTTAGGGTTTTAGGGTCCCTTCAAAACTTGTTTTTACCTTAATCTAAAACACAAGGTGGGATACTAACTTTCCCATAGGTAGTTATAATTAATGGTACTAGTAAAACATGAATGATAGATAAATTTTTAGATCCACTATCATACTACTTTCATAGACTATCATTTAAACACAAACTTTTAAAACTATTGAAATTGGATTAGAATCCCCTTGCAAAAAGTATGGGACAAACCAAAGGAACCAAGATTAAAAGGGTTAGGTAAGATGGCTAAAAATAACCTTTGGTATTATAGGGATGGTATGGTAAAATGGCATAGGATATGGCATTATTTAGGAAGATGATGGAATAAATACAATGTTAATAGGTTTTCTCCCAAGTGATATTGTGAGGTAAATGACAGGGTATGAAATAATGGAAAGAGGAATTGAAAATTACAATGACAAGGTAAATGGTAAATGAAAACAACAAGATTTTTGGACAAGGAAAAAGGTATGGTTTTTTGCCAGGTATAGGTATGCTTTTTGGCACAGTATATATTTTTGGTCAAGTATAGTATTTGGCAAGGTTAATGGAAAAGTAATAGTATGGTAAATGTTTTTGGCCAAGGTATGGTTTTTGGCTAAGGTAAATGTTTTTGGCCAGGTATAGGCATGGTTTTTGGCAAGGTATAGGTATGGATTTTGTCTTGGTATGGGTATGTCATATGATTCTAGCCCCATAAATACATTTGGCCAAGATTAGTGTTTATTTTATTCTTGTTGATGTGGAGATGCACATCCTAATTAATATATGAGATAAATAGAATAATCAATCATGTAAATTGCTATCCCACACCTCTTATGAATAGCTTATCTATCAATAACCTATTATAGATTTGGATACTAGGAATTTTATTTTCATCATCATTGGTTATTGATTCTACTTCCTTGAAATGAAAAGACAAGATATCCTCATAGCCTCCATAAATATGAATAAATAGTGGCTGATAGGTTTGATATGGAAATTTAAAGGTAGATGATAATGGAATGTATAATAATTTGCAAATAAATGAATATCAAGGTTTTTAGACACACACAATATTGTTGATTCTATATTTGACACAACTTTAGATGTGGTGGGGCTGAAGACTTTTAAATGTGTTTTTGATATGACCATTAGATTTTTCTATTATTTAGGTCTAAGAGTAGATACCATCTAATTATGTTTTATATTGGAAGATATAATGATTTTTTCTTTGATAATGTCTTCATCAAGTAGTGAATAACTATTGTGCTCAGCTATTGGCACCTCAATGAGGTTTTCACCAATGAAGTCTTGACTATCCCTTAACACCTCTGAGAAGGTTTCACTAAGGAATGTTGACTTTTAACTTTTATTGTATTCTATAACCTCTATAAATATTTTACTAGAAGATGTTGAGAGTGAACTTTGATTATCCCCTAGTGCCTCCAAAAAGGTTTCACTAAAACATTGTTCTTATTATGCATTATTGTGGTCTTGGCCGCCATAATTTTTTATAACTAATATGTCACCATAGAGTAATTTTAATAAGTTGTGATTCTATCATCCCCAAAAAACACTTGTTGGAGGTGGAATGTTAATATAATAGCTAGGTTGGTTGGTAGTAATGGCTTGTGGAATGGTAATGTCATGAGAAGAGGCCTAGAAATCCTTGTATAAGATACTAGGAGAACTTGTGTTGAAGTTGAAGTAATCATCCTCAAAAATTATATAAGGATCACAAATATATTCAAATTGATCTGAAAGGCATGAGTAACAAATGTTGTAATATCCATGAATGTATTATAATTTTGAAGCTAAGTTTGACTCAAAGGACTTTGAATCTGATGTTGAGACTAACATTGATTCTAATTCTAATGCTAAATCTGATATCAGTTCAAAGATAGAACCTAACTCTAATTCTAATTCTTCATCTGGTGTGGATGTAGATATAATATGTCTTGTTGAATATTTGGTATTGGAAAAGTAATGGCATGTGATGGCATAATGGGCTCCATAGAGACTGGTTTGTCAAAGTGAGACTCCTCAATGAGGGTAAAAAGTTCAAAAAATAACTCCTCATAAACTAGCTTATTAAAGGGAGGCTCTTTAAAAATATGCATATGGTTGAGATAATTATTTTCCCAAAGGTGGTTATAATCATTAAGAAGTGACTTAGTAAAGACTAGCTTGTTAAAGTGAGACTCCTCAATAATAGAGATAAGATTAAAATGTGATTCATCATAGGTTGAATCATCACAAATAGGTATTTCAACAAAAACATCATGGATTGGTTAATTATCTTTTCCTTAGTTTAAAATCAATCATAAAATACTAGTTTTAAATATATCTTGGTCTTTGAATGATTGGCTCAATTTAAGAGGTACTGATTGGCTTGGTTGGGGATGGACAATTGGCATGGGTTTTCTAAAGTGGGGAAATGTTGTAAATGGTTGAATGATGCCCAGTGGTTGGATAATGATAGGCTTTAAAAAAGTTGGTTTATGGCCTAGGATAGTAACTATGACCCATCTAGTCATAGCTACACAATGTTGTTGGATCAATGAGCTACTATACTTAGAAGGGCCTAGGATGGTAATGTTAGGCCATGGAAAAGCTTGGTTGCTATTATGAGCCAAAGGATGAGGTCCTAGAATGGTAATGGTAGGGTAGTACGAAGCTTGGTTTCTCACATAAGTTAAAGAATGAGGTCCTAGTATATAAATGGTAGGGCATCAAGGAGCTTGGTTTCTATCATGAGCCAAAGGATGAGGGCCTAGAATGGTGATCCTTGAATGTTGTGGAGATTATTTTATCATACAATCTAAAGGAGGTTTAATGGTATAGGTGTCAAATCAAAAACCATGATGGTCAAATGGAGAAGATCATATGTCAACCAACCTAAAGAAGGAATCACCAAATCTAGTGCTTGGCTTTATTCCCTAAATTGAGTATTATAAAGAGGATAAGGATATATCTCACAAACCACTTATTCACCATAAGGGTATTAAATAAATTCAATTTTTGCAACCATTTTATCATAACTTGGATTGTACATGTTTCTGTTATGAGTGTAATGATACATATCCACATCAATGATGAATGTTTTATAAAAGGTTTAGAGTTCTACAAACTCTCAAAAATAATGTCCAAAGGATAAAAGGTTCAAATTTGGTCTAACTTGGTCTAGGGGAGTTGTATATCTAAAATGGTCTATGTTAAAGCTTGGTATAAAATAGTCTAATGTCAAATGTCTCACAAAAAAGGTCAAGTGGTTGAATAAAAATTGACATGCCAAACTCTAGGTATAAAGTGTTCCAAATAAGTCTATTCTAAGAAAACAAAAGTTTCTAGGTCTTTTGGCCAAACGCGACAAAAAATATAGGATCAAAATAGGCATATTGTAGGTCTTCTATCCAAACAAGGCAGAACGGCTAGACTTCAAAAATAAGGGGATATTTAATCTAACAAATCTAAAACACTTTGGCATAGACTAGGCATTTAGAATCAAACATGAACTTGGTCAATTGGTATAAGGAATGAAATAAAATACACATGGAAGATAGGATATTTATCTCAAATAAATGCACAAACAATAATGAAAACTAGGCATTTTTGAATAAAAAACAAGTTAGACAAAATTAAATCTCATAATAACACTAGACAAAGTTCCAAGAGACACATGTGGATTTAAATCTAGAATTGGAAATTTGGGCACAAGGAAAATAAGTATTTTAATTGATTTAATCAACATAATTACATTATCACACTCTAAATATGTGATAAAATGGTTTGTTTCAAGACTCAAAGTCACAAGATTTGAAATGAACTAGGCAGTGTAACGTTACCCTTTTCAATCAAATAACACACACAAAGATTTGTCAAAAGACTAATGGCATAAAAATGGCCAGTGTAATGTCTCTTCAAACAAAGGAGTGGTGTATAAAAAAAACTTGGCATGACATGGCATAACAAACAAAATAGATATATTAGACTCAAGACCATGTAATAAAGGATAAAATGACATAAACACCTAAGTATAATATCCTAGATCCTAAAATTGACAAGGTTGCATAATATTATCAAATTATATTAATATACTCACTCTTGGGAGGATTTCAAGTGTTAATCCAAAAATAAAATTACATGAAAGTAGGGGTTTTAGGTCTCCTCTTCTCCTAAGTGTTTTTACTATGATATGGAACTTCAAGCTACTCACCTTGCATTAACAGTATATCCATGACAAGTGGGGTTGTTCTAAACTATCAATTTTCATGCATTTATAGATAGTCCCAAGTGTGGATAACATAATGTATGTTCATTTCATTTGGATCCATGTCAACTATATTGTTGTGAAAATGTCTTATCCTTTTCACAACCACTACATCCATTTATTGCTCAGTGTAGTGTGATGTCTGAGTTACCCCTATAGTTTAAGGAAATATCTTACTAATAGAGCTTGTTTAACCACTCAAATAAGCATCCTAATAATTCAACCTCAATTTATATACCCCACCATGTGATGGGGTTTAAATGATGCTATAAGATGAATTCTTGAGTCAACGCTTCCCTTGAGAACCCATGAGGAGGTGATGAATTCCCACTCACAAGCCAAAATTCATAAAAACAAAAGACAAGTGAAAATATTTTGTGGTCATATTTGGATCACCCAAACCATATAGGTTTGAGGAAGGACTAAATGATGTTATTTTCACACTTTTGGACTAAAAATTATTGAGGCAATGAATGAGCACTTTTGGTCACCCAAGTTCCCTAAAGGGAATAGGGGGAGAGCATGCATGCATCAATTATTTTGTGAAAATAAATAACTTTGAAAGAACAAGCATAAAATAAACACTCTTAAGAGTATGTATCTAAGTGTGAGAGTTTATTTTAATCACCAAAATGAGATGTGTAGTGATGTTTTTGGCCCCTTGATATTAGTTGAAAAACTTTTAAAACTTTGAAAACATCTAAGGCATGAAAATGAGCTAGGTTCATTTTAAACACCAAAGACAAAGTGAGAAAGATTTAACCACATTAAAATTTGGCCTTTTCACCTTAGGATCTAAAATTTTTAGAGGGATTTTACCTACTTATAATCCCAAATATGAATGAGAAAATAATATTTCAAAAATTTTTCTTAGGTTTCTCTATTTTTCTATCTTAGAGATCGGTGTTGATCCATGCAGGGATCAATATAGATCGGTCACAGAGGGATCAACATCGATCATCATAAATAAACATCAATTTATTACAAAACATAAAAAAACATAATATGACCTTTCACAAAAAAATATTGTTAGAAAATGAACTTAAACCCAATAAATAACACTAGATATTATAAGTAACTAGTTAGATAAACAACATTCAAGTTCTTAGAAATTAAAAAAAATCTAGAAAACCCAAGAAAAACTTATTAAACATGTTTTTACCATGGTTTGTTCTATACACAGGGGTCAATGTCGGTCTTGGGTAGATCAATGTCAGTTTTGGTAGGGTCAACATTAGTTATATCTAGATTAATGTTGATCTCTATGTAAATTGTGTGTCAATAAAAAATAGAATACATGAAAAATAATGTTAAAACTTTAATTTTGAATATTGTTAAGCATTCATTAGAAAAACTAAAATATGCATATTAGTCTCCTTGTTTGTATGGGATGCATCTTGTCCCATTGGGCATGTCATTATGTGATCATAGGAATCCAAGAAGGGAGATTAGTATAGTGTTAATTCAAGTAAGAAAACTCAAATAAAACACACTAACACTAATCCAAGCTTAAATCTTGGGGAGATCTTAGTAACAAAAACCAAATGAAAGCACAAAAAAACATAAAAGATAACAAATCCTTTACCTTCCTTGGGAGTTCTAAATGATTTATTGAGTGGATTGCTCATCTTATGCATCAAGAAGTCTTTGGTAAATGAAGCTTATTGGCTCTTTCTCTCCTTGACACCATTGGATTTTATGTGGCTTGATGTTGTTTGGCTCAAGATTTTGGCATTATAACACTACTTATAACAAAATAACTTATGTCTCTCTCCAAATTTATATTATAACTATGGCTTATGAGAGATTAAAAATGAAGAGGCATGGCATTGTATTTATAGCCTACGAATTTAACTCTCAACCAAAGTGAGTTAGGGTTGATTTAAGGCGTGGAATGGGTTCAAACCTAACCTAGGTGAGCCAAATATAACCCTAATAGAGTTAATAATTGTCAAGTAATTATGATTTCATCTACTAGGCATGGTTCTCCAAAATATATATTTTATGATATTTTCAAAGAGCTTGACAACTCATAAAGGCAATGATGAAAGGCTAGGAAATTTTGAATTTTTGAATTTCCTTTTTTATATATTCATTCATTTTAAATGGATAATTCAACTAGGAATTTAATCATGTTTAGCTTGTTAATTGATTTTGATTATCTTTTTATCTCTTTCAAGATTTTATATTTGTTCATGTGCCCCATTTAATAGTTCCATAGGCCAAATTGATTATTTTAATTCCATAGGATGATTAGGGATGAATTCATGAGAGTTTATTGTTGCATACGATATGATACCCCAATTAGGGATGTCTCAACATAATTATAGGCTTTGATGAATTATGCACAAGAAAATTTGGGAATTTTAGTGATTCCTAGCCTTTATTTATAATGGTTGGTAATAATCGGTTTGAAGTTCAGTCAAAATCTAGTTGTGGCTAGTTTTAGGTGTCTATAAAGACTACCCTCTTTGGTCATATTTTATCTAAACCAAGACCACCCTCTTTGGTATAATTATATCAAAGACCAAGACCAACATCTTTGGGTTATTTATCTAGACTAAAACCACCCTTTTTGGTCCAATTTAAAATAACACCCTCTTTGGTCCAATTTAAAAGACCACCCTCTTTGGGATAATTTCAAAAACCAAGCCAATTTTACCCTTGTTGGGCCATTTATACAAATCCAATTTTGCCCTCTTTAGGCTAATTCCATTCAATACCAATCCCCTTTCATACACACTTACTTGGGGGTGTATTTTATTCCATCTTATTCCATTGAATTTGAGATTGATTTGGATAAATCCCTATTTAAAAAATACAAGAATGCTATCATTTTTTTGGCTCATAAAAGAATGATCCAAACTCCTATCTAATTATCTTGTGGACTGATTACATACGTTTGTTAAAAAATATGAAATACCTTTATTTAATATTCAAATTATAGGCCCACCTCAATATAACCACATCATTTATTTTCAAGTACGTCAGAATAGTCACCTCTTTGCTAATTAGCTCATGTTTACTTTAAAGACCCCTCTAGTTGCTACTTTATTTGATCATTTCCCTCTAATGGCCATTATCTATTGAAGACCCAAATGTGTTCAAGTTTTATAATTAATTAATCGATTTATGTCACTATACCTTCAAAATCATGATCAAATATGTCTGCTTACAAAGCAAGGTCAACATAATAAACCAATCCTCAACATTTTTTTCAAATCACTCATGTTTGACCAAACCCACACCATTGATGGTCCACCTGTATTTAATGAATAATATCCATTTAATGAAAGATCCATATTTGATGAGATTATATTTTCAAAACCCATTATAATTGAGCAACATCCCATTATTCATCCATTTCCAAACATTCCCCATTTTATAAATTTCCTTCATCCCAAAGCCTTCATTTCCAAGTGACAAGTGAAAAAGGTACTTGTGGATAATGTAATTCAATAGGCCATTTTTGGAGACACATTTACATAAAAATAGATTCCATTTTAGATCCAATTTTGTTATCAACATAAACATCAACCTCCACATCAAAATTAGATTCTATGTTAGAACTAATGTTAGAATTGGGTTCTATCTAGAACCAATATTAGATTTAACATCAGAAGCAGAATCAACATCAGTATTAACAACATGTTTAGACCCCCTTGAGTTAGAATTAGCTTTAGAATCAAAATACATTAGTAGTTACTACAACATTGGTTACACACTACTACCATATCTACTTAAGTTCAAGTCAAATTCATAATCAATATACTTTCATAGCTATTCCAATATTAGCTACACACTCTTTGTAGATATAATTAAAAACATTTGCGATCTTTCTATAATTTTTGAGGAAGTTTATTTTAGCATCGACACCAATTATACTAGTATCCTCTATGAGGATTGTGTTACCTTTTACCCTTCCATAGCCATTACACATGCCTTTACCATTAACTAGCCTAACCATTATATTGATATTTTACCACCATAAACATTTATTAGGACCAATAAAATCACACATTGTTGAACTCTTTCCATTGTGACATATGAGTGGTATAGTTTTGGAAACCAAGATATCATTCAAGAGGAATAGCATTCTCCTAGTGAAACATCATTTGAGGTTACAAGGGACAATCAAAGTCTAAATTCAACATCTCCTATTGAAACCTCATTTAAGGTGTTAGGGGATAATCAAATTATAAAATTAGAATCCCTTAGTGAGACCTTTCTTAAGTCACTAAGGGAGAATCAAAATGAATTATCATCATTCCTTAGTGAAACCTTATTTAGGGTGTTATTGGACAATCCAAATCAAAAAATCAATAATAATTTATTGGTGAAAACCTCTTCAAGGCACCAATAGCTAAGCCAATTAGTTCCTCATTTATTGATGAAGACATTATTGAAGTCAAAACTAGACCCACCATAACCTAAATCAAGTCGAATATGGAATCAGCAATAATGTATGTGACTAAAAATACCAATATTTATTTTTCCTTCAACCATTATACATTCCATTGTGATCCTATAATTCATTCAATGTATATGTTACATCACTAAATTAGACCATTTATCCCATGCCTATCCTTCTTTAGCATTCTTGGTAACACTATTTTTCAAAGAGGTTATGAAGAAACTATATTCAGAGGTTTAGAAGAAGTGTAGTCAATAGCCAACAAATATCATAATAACAACAATACAATCCACATCAATAACAAGATCTAGATAGAGCTATTATTCTAAGCATGTAGTGGTTAGATAATAAAAGGTCTACATTATGCATCTCATAATCCTTTATTGAGTTGAGATACTAAAAAAAATAATAATAATAATTAAAAATACAAAACAATCAAAAGAAAAAGAGAAATAATTCATCTAATGGTAAAAACCATACTTGTGTCATTGTTGACTACTTTCTTCCCTCAGGCCTAGAAAGGAGTCAACCTAAGTCTTGAGCACCCTAGAACACCTAAAAATTTATAGTTTTCATATATCTTGAATCAAGATAGTCGAAAGGAATTCATTCTTTGTCATGGCAAGGACAATAGGTCTAGTGTTGTGTCATGCCATGAAAATATCATGGTGGTTTTCCTTACTCCCTATTTCAATTTATGTCAAGTCTTCCTAGTTTTTAGACATGTGTGAAGGTTCATAATAGGATTTTAAGTGGTCTTCATATTCTAATGTGCCATGATGGATATGATTGAATGATGTATTTGATGATTCATCCAAAACCTTATAGTGTATACAAGATATTCAAGGTATGGCCTAATCACAAGTTTTAAGAATGTTGTTAATTTACATGGGATCCTAATTGAAGTATTTATCATTTTATAGGACCTTTTAATAAGTATTAAGATGCCATTTATTTTAATCCTTTACTTGAAACCATAATACACTATCTTTAAGTGAAGTATTTGACCCTAATGTGATGTTATTTGACCTTAAAAGGCCAATAAAATCACCATTCACATCCTCAAAATCCTTTATTAATTATGTTAGGCAATACCCAAACCATTTCACAAACTAATGAATTCCTTTTCATAAGTAAACACTTTTAATTTCCACTAAATGGTCCCCACATGTGTGAGAAAATGTCTATTTAAATCCACATGTTTTACCATGAACTTTCATAAATTATTTGACCCTATTTTCCCTCTTCCTTCCTACCAATAATGATTTATGGTTTGAAGCTTATGAAAACAAAAGAGATTTGTGAGTTACAAGAATTTTCTGAGTGATACAAATCCATATAGTATGGATTTACTTAGATGGAGTTAGGGATCTAAAAGAGGAGTTAAAAATAATCATATGATGAATAAATCCAAGTGTTTTAGGTCCCAAAGAGCCAAAAACTAGTTCACTTCCTCCACTGAACTCTTTGGCAAACATGCAGAGCACTTCAAGTTTATGCTTATTTTATATAGGAGAGAGAATGTGAAGGTCTAGGCTCTTGACCAAATAAATTAGAATGGATTACCTTTAAATCATTGTCTCTTTTTTCAAGATTAATATTTTGTGTTGTATGAACAAACATTAAGAGACTGAGTAACCTGGTTAGCATCTTCATCTGTATATAATTAAAAAAGGGGATATTTTCAATGTATTTTAGGATTTTTTTATCAAACTAGTGATTGTTCATGTTTTATCCAATATTTTAGGGTATTTTCATGGCATCCTAAAAATTTGTTTCATATGTGTTGGCATATAGGAGTGAGAAATGTCTAATCTAAGATTGTTTGTAAGTTGTAAGCAAGGTTTCATTGGTGAAGAAGAATATTGAATGCATATACCTAAAAGTGAATAGTGTTTAAAGGTGAAACAATGGTGTCTTAAATTTATTCATCTCCTCATTTCATATTTAATGCTCATATGGATCTCCAATCTTCCAAAATGGTGCTTCTAAGTGAGATTGTATTTAGATTTGGGTTCTACTGTAAAGGAAGATAATATTTTGTATAATGGTGGCTTGAAGGTTATCAAAACATAGTAAATGATAACAAATAATGTTGTATTCATACTAAAATATCCTTATATCAACATTTTAAAACCTCATCATAGTATTCATAGGCTTATAAACCATTATTTACCTCTTAAACACCTTCACAATCTTATTTAGTAGATGTTAAGGTTATTTATCAAAAGTTAAGGTTCTCAAAGAGTCTTAGGTTTCCATTCCTCACTGTACATGCCTCACTGGTGGCCTCCAACTTTTATGCTCTTCTAGGTATATGTATATATATGCTTAGTACCCTTATAGCCCATGATTGGGTGTGAGTTCATAGTTTAATCCAAGCCCTCAAAGAGCTTATATCTTTTGATAACCTCATCATTATAAACCTATCTTAGTTTAAGCCTTGATTCCAAGTTTCAATCTCTATCTAGCCTTACCAATCATCACTCATAGGTTTGTATCCTCTACTCAGTCCCAAGGTATGTGAACAAGGTCTATATACTACACTATGATATAAAACATCATTAGTACTAGGATGAAATGAACCTACATGGTCATAAACCCTGATGAGAGGCATGATCACCACCTATAGGAAACAACCCAAATCTGCCTTGTAGAGTCCTTCAAAATCTATATAATGATCCTTGAGAAAAAGAAAGGGGTATGACTAAGTAGATTAATGTCTCAATGAGATGAATTGTAACATGAGAGTGTCATAAATATTTCAAGTATGTAATGGATCCTCTCTTATATCTCAAAAGTCTATTTAATAGACCTGTTGACAATCAGTATACATGATTCATCACCTACAATACTATTAATAGTCTATGTCACACCTTAAAATGAGGCCAAATAAACCATGAAAAGGGGACAACTTATACTAAGTTATAAATCAAAGCATGAAAATCTTGAATTTTAATAAGATGGTCTGAGCAGGTGACTAGACAAAATGGTGAAAGCATTTATAGTTAACTAGCCTTGCTCAGTCAGTTTGAAATACATGACTAAAATGAATGGCCATGCCTATAAAATATGCAAGCAGAGTCTCATATAAATTAAAACATATCCAAACCCATCAAGGCCTTACCTGATGGTGCTCTTGAGCAGGAAGTTTTTTGGTCTAAGTTATAGATCTAGAGAATACATTTATGGTATGACTATGCGTACAAGTGTGTGGTAGGGTTAGAAGAGATATGACCTTAGGTTTATGATAAATACTTGAAACATGATGTTTTATTCTTGATACCACCCTTATGAAGAGATAAAATATGTTGCTTAGGGCACCAACATTAACTATTCTAAGCCCATATACAACCCAATGTAGCCAAGGTAGGCTTAAGAGATACTAGGGTTGATGAGATAGTCTAGGAATATGAGATCATGTGAATAATATAAACACTATATTGAGGAGGTTTCCTCAATAAATTTGAGCCTAAAAATACATCTATAGATGGGTAGAGGTTCTAAATCCCAATCTAAGCACCTCAAGGCCTAAATATACATTTAGGTCTTAAGACCCCAAATCCACTTTAGGGATATATACTAACCCTCAGATAGAATCAATGTAATAAGGGAGTATGTGAAGATGTTTTAGACCCTATAATAGGTATTTGAGGTAGAATAATGTAATGATACCATTCTTTTTAGTTTTAGTCTTCTCTTGATCTCCATTACTCTGAGCAGCCATGTTGACTTGCACCTTTAAACACATGAATCTCTCACCATAAAGGATCCTAGGCCCAAGGATCTTAGGGAAACTTAAGCACCCTTTTGAACCCAAAATTCATAAAGGATTTAGTTGGGTTAAAGGGCCCATATTTATGAATGAATTCTAAGAAGGTGACCTGCACAAACTACTTGGTAGAGAACATGAGACACGTCATCTTTTTCTTATATCTCCACACACACTTTCCATGGGACCCTAATCTATTTAAGAGAGATGAAGGGGTTAGTATACTATAAATTCATGAAAAAAAGTTTTGGTTTTGAGGTCTTTATTTTATGAACCATCGTTAAGATGGTGGACCTCTAAAACCCTTCCTAAACCCTAGTTTAGATTAGATGAAGGAAATACACCTCCAAATGCATTTAAATGAGGTGATTAGACTATGAAATAGTCCCAATATTATCCCTAAGTCTCATAAGTGTAGAAAGATAAAATTAAACACCACTGGATCCTGACCAGAATTTAGATTGATTCTTACCAACCATTTCAAATTAAGCTTAGGAATTATTGAATGTCCAAAATTTACTCGTGCATCATTCATCAAATCTTAGAATCATGTTAAGTCATCCATATTTTTTTTACTAGAATATAGTCAATAATAACCTTTCATGGATTCATCCCTAATCACCTTGTCGCATAACAACTATCAATTTAGCCTATAAACCCATTAAGCAGGGCACTTGATCAAATCTTGAAAGAGTAAAAATGCTAATCAAAATAATTTAAAAAGCTAAACAAGATTAAATTCCTAATTTAATTATCCATTTTTAATTAATGAATATCTAAAAATGGAAATTCCAAAAACCAAAATATCAAAGCCTTTCATCCTTTACGAGTTGTTAGGATATTTGAAAATATCCTAAAATATCTAATTTGAGAGCCATGCCTAGTATTTACAAATCATAATTACTTGACAATTATTAACTCAATTGGAGTTAGTTTGAACTCACCTAGGTTTATTTTGAACCCATTCCATTATAAAATATATAAATACAAAGCCATGCCTATTCATTTCTAAGCACTCATAAGCCAAATTTATAATGTTAATTTGGAGAGAGACAAGCTTTGCAAGTGAGGTTACAATGCCAAATTCTTAAGCCAAGAAAATCACAAAGATAATGTGCCAAGGAGAGAAGGAGCCAAGAAACCTCCATTGTCAAAGAATTTTTGATGTACAAGTCAAGAAATCCACTCAACAAATCCATTTAGAGATCCAAGGAAGGTAAAATACTTGTTTATTTTATTTTTTTGTTATGTTTTCATTTATTTTTTGTTACCTAATGTATTTATAGTGTTTAGGCTAGAGGTGTTAAGATTTATTGTGTTCATTTCATTTATTTTATTAGACTAAAATAAGACTAAGTTACCCTCTATGATAAATCCTTATTGACATGTTGGAATACTTGGTGGGACATAAAAATCCCATATAAGAAAGGAGATTCACATTTTTCTTTTAGTTTTTCTAATGGATGCTTAAAAATCTCCAAGTTTCAATTTTTTACTTCATTTTTATGTCTTTCTATATTTTAGAAATTCATAGGTTGTAGGGATCGATATTATTTATTTTCAAAATTTATAGGGATCAATGTCAATTTTCTATATAAATGTTAATTATTATAATTGATCATGATCCCCGTGTAAAAAATAAAGCATGGTGGATGCATAACTAACTCAAGTTTTTCTTGATCTTTCTATCGTCACCCTATGTCTAAAAAACTTGCATATTGTTTGTCTAACTCATTTCTTATAAGATCTAGTGAGATATTTGATTTTTAGGATTTTTTTCTAACCTTCCTTTTTATCAAAATATATTGTGTTTTTTTGTGTTTTTTTAGGAAACATAAATGATCTGATCGATCGGTGTTGATCTCTGTGGATCAACATTGATCCCTATGTTGATCTGTCATGATCTATCTCTAAGACAAAAATCAAAAAACCCTTTAAAAATTTATAGGTCCTAAGGTGGAAAAATTAAATTTTGAGCATGGTTAAATCTTACGCATCTTGTATATGGTGCTTAAAAACTTAGTTTTTTTCATGCCTTAATTATTTTTGAAGTTTTTGCAAATTTATCAAAAAAAATGCCAAGGGGATCAAACCTCACTACATACTTCATTTTGGTGATTAAAATGAACTCTATCATTAGTTAAATACTCTTAAGAGTTTTATTTTCATGCTCATTTATTGAAGTGTTTGTTTAATTACAATGAGTGATGTGTGTATGCTCTCCCCTAGTCCCCTTTAGGGAACTTAGGTGATGAAAAATTCTCACTCTTTTCCTTTATCATTTTATTCCAAAAGCATGGAAATAAATTTGATAAGGCCCTCCCCAAATCCATATGGTTTGGGTGACCCCAGTGTTGGAAATATTGTCATTGATGTCAAAGGTCTAGCATTGGTGATAAAGGCCCCATAGCATTTATTGTCTAGAGGTGTTTTTAATGTTCATATTTTGGACAAAATGTGTTGATATTTATTTAATATTAATTAATATATTTTTGGTTGCATAAAATTCAAAAAAGGGCCCATGGATAAGTCAAAGAGTCACAGGGTAAAGACAAAAGAGGAATGGGATGCATATTCCCATGAAGAGCCATCTTGAGAAATTTCAAGAGTCACCAAGTGAAGACAAAAGAGGGTGGGATGAATTTTCCCATGAAGAGTCACCTTAAGGAATTATAAAGGTCACCAAGATAAAGACAAAAGAGGAAAGGATGTATTTACTTATGAAAGGTCACCATATGACTTTTTAAATATAAGGATTCAAGGGGTCATGCAAGTTTGGCACCATTTTCCATGAGAAGTGAACGCTCACAAAGGGTGAATGCCAAAATTCATTTGGAAATATATAAATAAAGGCTTGAGAATCCATTTGTAATATGAAATAGAGTGCATTGTTTGTAATTATTTTATATAAGAAAAGAGGAGAGAATAGAAAGAGATATTGTAGAGTTCTATCATTTGTTGAGAAAGCAACATTGAGAGATAGTTGTGTTTTATACAGAGAGGGGTTTGTGCTCACAAATATTTTCAAGGGGTTGGTGCTCCTATGGTTTGGTGATCACAAATATTTGATGTGTTGGTTATCATCAAAAGGGTTGGTTCTCCTACAAGTTGGTACTTATGAACTTTGTAATTTGAGTTGGTGTTCATTCATATACTTGAGATTGTTATATATGTTTTTCTCACTTTGGGTTTCCATGTAAAAATATCTCTCTCTCTCTCTCTCTCTCTCTCTCTCTCTCTCTCTCTCTCTCTCTCTCTCTCTCTCTCTCTCTCTCTCTCTCTCTCTCTCTCTCTCTCTCTCTCTCTCTCTCTCTCTCTCTCTCTCTCTCTCTCTCTCTCTCTCTCTCTCTCTCTCTCTCGTGTGGTGCATGTTAATGTTTCAATTTTATTTAATTTTTTGAATGTATGGTTAAGTGGAGTTTGATTAATCAAAATATTTATAAGATATATGATATACTAATTAACCCCCCCTCTTAGTATATCTCATGCTTAACAATTTATATTAGAGCAGGTTCTTTTATAAAAACTTTTATAGCTTGAAGGTAGATCAGGGAAACCATGATAGTTAGATCACATGAAGGTTTTATACAAATAATTCACCTTTGTTTGATCGTACAAATTATGGTTTTTAGATTATAAGGATGAGGACTTATTTGATTTCTCTTGGATTCTACATTTGGTAAGTAGTTGTGGAGGAATATGAAGAGCCAAAGACACTTCTGACTACTCTGACAGAAAAGAAGGTAAGTGAAAATAATTTTAAAGCTTTAAATGTTATTTTTTGTGGTTTATGTGAATCATTATTGATTAAAGTTATGCAATGAAAAAAAGGTTTTGATATCTCTACCAATGAGATATGATTCAAAGGTTTTAGCAATCAAGGAGATGAAGGATCTAGCCAAGCTAAATATGGATGAATTGCATGGTATTCTTATGGAATATGAGATGCAAACCAAATAAGAAAAACCCTCAAAGAGGGAAGCTAATTTCAAGACATCAAAGAAAGACAAGGCTATGATTCAAGAATCAGGTGATAGCTTTAGCGATGATGAAGATGACAATGAAGCTCTATTCATTTACAAGCCAAAAAAGGGCATAGATAAATATCAAGGAAAATTACCTTTTAATTTTTTTAATTATGGAAATATTAGACATTTTGTAGCTAAGTGCCCAAATGAGATTAATGGTGACAATGAAGAAGGAAGATATACATACAATAAGAATTTCAAAGGCAAATTCAAGAAGGGATTCGAGAAGAAGATTTTATACTCTAAATATCCTAGCTCAGTCAAAGATAATGGAGTCAGTGATTCAGATGAAGAAGATATTCTATTCATGACCATACATTAAGATGCCTCCATAAGCAAAAGTATAGATGATCAAGAAGAATAACAAGATGACGTTAAAGTGAATCTGAAAGGAGAACTCATTTGTGTCATAGAAGAATTACAAGCTTTTGAGAAGAAGAATCACAAATTGAAGTGTCAAATCAAGAAAAATAAAAAGGAGTCAAAAAAAATAATTGAAGATCTACAAGCACACATTGAAGAAGCCAAAAAAATTGAAAAATATCTAACAGCGTAGTTACAAAAAGTAAGTGAAGAATGTGAAAGGTATGTTGTTGATATTACCTCTTTAAAAGCAAATCTTCAGAAAACAAATAAAGCAGTCAATGATAAAGTAGCTTATGATTCAAAATTTTAGAATAGCATTAATATGTTGAATAAGATATTAGAAAATCAAATATCAATGTTAGATAAGACAAGTATCAAATTTGAAAAAGATAAAAGGGAGGCCACTATTTCACAGACAAGATTAATACAAAGAAAGGAAAGAGCTATGTTGAAGCTCTTACAAAAGAGGAAATGAAAAAGGAAGAAGTTAAAAATATGGAGGACATCTCAAATAAAAAAGGTTGGAAGGAACAGAGCTACATAAGGTAATTAGGTTAGAGATACACAAACAGGTTCTATTTTCATGGTTATTATTTTTATTGTAATGGATATGGTCATAAGAAAACATAAAGTTAGAAAGAGCTAACAATTTCAAAAATAAGGAGAAGGAAACTCATGTAGAGTCAATCAGAAGCTACAACTCTTTTGCTCCTCTATTAGGTTTTGATGAAGAGACCATAATATGTTACAAGTGCAATAATTTTAAACACATAGCCTATAATTGTAGAAGCATGTTCGAGTCAGTCAAGAAGGACCAAAGATTCAAAGCTTCATTCATCAATAAGAAAGGTCAAACAAGTTTATGGTAGAAGAAACAACCTGAAGATTCTATGTTAGTTCAAATAGCTTTGCATGCAAGAAATAAAAAATAGCCATGGTTCATTGACAGTGGATGTTTAAGGCACATGATAGGAGACAAGATCAAGTTCATAACCCTGAAGAAGATCAATTGTGGCATAGTGAAATTGAGAGATAATACTATTGCTATAATTATTGAAAAAGATACACTAAGTTTGGATAATGGTAAAACTAAGACTAAAAATGTTCTATATGTAGAAGGTCTTAAGCCTAATCTTTTGAGTGTAATTCAAATGTGGGATCATGGACACACACTAAAGTTTTATGCATAAGGTTATGAAATTAGGATAAAATATTCAGATGTGTTGATTGCAGATGCTCAAAGGACAGGCAATAATTTATATTTGTTATCAGATATCAAAGGTCAAAAATGTTGTATGAGTCAAGTTGAGGAAATTTGGCTATGACACAAGAGAATGGGACACATAAATTTTGAAAATCTTTTCAACATTAGAAAGAAGTAAGTGGTTAGAGATATTTCAAATCTTACAAAGCCCTTAAACACACTTTGTGAACCATGTCAGCATGGGAAGTAGGTTAGAAGATGGTTTCAAATAAAAGAATACTTGACCACTCAGATGTTAGATCTTGTTCACATTGATTTGTGTAGACTTATGATAACTTAAAGTACTCAAGGTGAGAAATATTTCATGTTACTTATTGATTATTTTATGCGTATGACTTGGGTGATGTTTTTGAAGAAACATCAGATGCTTTCAACCACTTCAAAGCATTCAAGGATTTTGTTGAGAATTAAATTGATTTGAAGATTAAGTGCCTAAGATCAAATCAAGGAGGAGAATTCAAGTCAGATGAGTTTATTGAGTATTTTTAAGACCATGGGATAAAGAGACATTATTTAGCAGTAGAACTCCACAAAAAAAATGGATTAGTTGAGCAAAAAAATAGAATAGTTTAGGAGATGGTGAGGACAATGTTAAATGAATCCAAGATACCATATAGCTATTGGAGAGAGGCAGTAAGTATAGTAGTGCAGATCCAGAATAGAACATTGTTAAGAGTCAACAATGAAAAGACTCCTTATGAGCTATGGAAAGACAAACTATCTATAATTGATTATTTTTAGAGTTTTTGGTAGTAGATGCTTCATAAAGAGAACTAATGAAATTTTGGGTAATTTTAAATCTAGAATAGATGAAGGTATATTTCTTGGATATTCTTGTAAAAGTAAAGCTTATAAATTATATAACAAAAGAACCAAGAAGATTGTTAAAAGTGTAAGTGTCAGGATAGATGAAGATGTAGCACCAAGATCTAGTGATCCAGTGGACACTCCTAAAATCATTGAAGAAGAAGATTTAGAAGAGTCAGATGAAGATGAGAAGGAGAAGCAAAAGGACACCAAGACCCCATCCAAATATGTTTAGAGAAATCATAATAAAAGTGACATCATCAAGAACATAAATGAAGGAGTTCACACTATAATGATGATGGTAAGTGAATCTGAGTAAGTTAATTTTTCTTTGATATCCAAAATTTAGCCTAAAATGTTTTTAAAAGCTAGACATGATGAGCATTGGGTTAAAGAAATGGATGAAGAATTAAATTAGATAAAAAATAATGATACTTGGGAATTAGTGCCTAGACCAAAAGATCAAAATGTGATAGGAACAAAATGGGTATATAGAAATAAGTTGAATAAAGATGGTGAAGTTATCAGGAATAAATCAAGTTTACTATGTAAAGGATATGCTCAGATTCAGGGTATAGATTTTGAAGAAAATTTTGCACCAGTGGCAAGGCTAGAGGCTATTAGAATGTTTCTTGCATATGAAGTGTTTAAAATTTTCAAAGTGTTTCATATGGATGTCAAGTCTACCTTCCTAAATGAGAATCTAGAAAAGGAGGTCTACATTAAGTATCATGAGGGATTTATTCTCTCAAATGATATTAGCCATGTATGTAGATTGAATAAAATACTATATGGATTGAAACAAGCTCCTAGAGCTTGGTATGCAAGACTTGATAAGTACCTACAAGATCAAGTTTTCAAGAGAGGCTTTGCTGACAGTAATATATACATCAAAACAAAAGGTAAGCATCAATTGATTATTGTGGTATATGTTGATGATATAATTTTTGGAGGAAACATTGAAAACATGACAAAAGAATTTTTTGATAATATGTAAAAAGAATTTGAGATGTCTATGCTTAGCGAATTCTCACTTTTCTTAGGGTTATAAATATTTTAGTTAGATAAAGGAATTTTCATATCTCAAAGTAAATAGCCAATGAAATGTTGAAAAAAATTGGTTTTGAGGATTGTGCACTAGTTAGCACACCAATGGGTACTAGGAACAAGGTAAGGATGAAGATTCACCTGTTGAAAATCAATCTTTGTATAGATCTATGATTGGTAGTATTTTATATTTTATAGCATTGAGGCTAAACATCATGCATATAGTAGGCATGGTTGTGAGATATTAGGCAGCCCCGAAGGAGATTCATGTTTATTTGGTGAAGAGAATATTTAGATATGTCAAGGGGACATTGGATTATGGATTATGGTATCCCACAGGTAGAGATTTCACTTTGGTTGCTTATACAAATTCAGATTGGGCAGGTTGCTTGGATTATATAAAGAGTACAAGCGGAGGATCTTTTTTCCTTAGTGATAGCTTAGTATCATGGCTAAGCAAAAATTAGAATTTAGTATCACTTTCTACAGCTAAAGTAGAATATATTATAGCAGTATTGTGTTATACTCAAGTGCTTTGGATGAAGAAAACTTTGGAAGATATCAAGGTAAAATATGATGAACCTATTTCTATTTTTTGGGACAACACAAGTGTTATTAATATTTCTAAGAATCTAGTGATGCATTCAAGAACAAAACATATTCCTATCAGATATCACTTATTGAGAGAATATGTTGTAGATCAGTAGGTTAAGATGAATTATATCAGTACTATAGAATAGATTGCAAATATTTTCACAAAGGCACTACCAAAACACACATTTGAGTATCTACAGGGGAAGTTGGGAGTAATTCTTTTTACTTCATGCCATTGAGGATCAACATTAGTTGAGGGGGAGCTAAGTGTTATCTCTAGGATAAGCCCTTTGCCAGTGATGTCAAAGGGGGAGAAGAAAATAAATAGGTATAGGGAATAGGTACAATAATAGATATAGGAAATGGCCATAGGGAATATGTACAGGATGCTATAGTAAGGGGGAATTATTTTATGTTTTTTCCACATTATAGTGTGTAGGTTGGCATGTGCAATATAGGTTTCAGAATGTGGTAGTTTTAGTTTGAGGTTGCCATCAATGACAAAGGGGGATATTGTTGGAAATATCGTCATTGATGTCAAAGGTTTAACATTGGTGATAAAGGCCCCATAGCATTTATTGTCTAGAGGTGTTTTTAATGTTCATATTTTGGCTAAATATGTTAATATTTATTTAATATTAACGAATATGTTTTTGGTTGCATAAAATTCAAAAGAGGGCCCATGGAGAAGTAAAAGAGTCATGGGGTAAGGACAAAAGAGGATAAGATGCATTTTCCCATGAAGAGTCATCTTGAGGAATTCCAAGAGTCACCAAGTGAAGATAAAAGAGGGTGGGATGCATCTTCTCATGAAGAGTTGCCTTAAGAAATTTCAAAGGCCACCAAGATAAAGACAAAATATAAAAGGATGCATTTTCTTATGAAGGATCACCATGTGAATTTTCAAATATAAAGATTTGAAAGGTCATGCAAGTTTGACACCATTTTCTATGAGGAGTGAAGGGCCACAAAGGGTGAATGCCAAAGTTCATTTCGAAATCTATAAATAAAGGCTTGAGAAGCCATTTGTAATATTCAAGAGAGTGCATGGTTTGTAATTATTTTATATAAAAAAAGAGGAAAGAATAGAAAGAGATAGTGTAGAGTTATATCATTTGTTGAGAAAGCAACATTGAGAGATAGTTATGTTTTATACACAAGAAGGGTTACTGATCCTATGGGTTGGTACTTATAAATAGTTATTATGTTGGTGTTAGACAAAGGGGTTGGTGCTCTTGCAAGTTGGTTCTTGAAAAAATTTAAATTTGAGTTGGTTCTCATTAATATACTTGATTTTGTTCTCTGTGGTTTTTTCCACTTTGGGTTTCTATGTAAAAATTTGGTGTCTCTCTCTCTCTTGTGTGGTGCATGTTATTGTTTTAGTTTTATTGAATATCTTGAATGTATGGTTAAGTGGAGTTTGATTAAGTAAAATATTTATAATATATGTGATATATTAATTCACCCCCCCCCCCACCTTATTAGTATATATCATGCTTAACACCCAAAATGAGCATAAATATTTTTCAATTGTCTTAATTTTCATTCATTTTGGCTTGTGCATCGGAGGTCATTGCCTCCTCACGGGTTCTCTAGGGAAGCATTGACTCAGGAATTAATATATTGGCATAATTTCAACCCCAATTCATGGTTGGGTATATAAATTAAGGGTGACCCATTGGGATGCTTATTTTGAGTGGTTAAATCAATCTTTGTTATTGGTACTCGACCTCAGAACATAGGGGAAACTTGGACATCGCACTATACTAAGAAAGCAATATATATCTTGTGTATCCAAATGAAATTATTGTATATCTAGAGTTAGACACATTTGGGACCATCTAAAAATGATTAAAAATTAATAGTTTATAATAACCCCACATGCTACAGATATATTGTTGATGCAGGACAAGTAACCCAAAGTTCCATGTCACAGTATAAATTCTTGAGAGAAGAGGGGGCCTAAAAACCCTCTTTTTTCATGTGATTTACTTTTTAGATTAATAATTAAAATCCTCTAAAGAGTGATTAGGTAGATATAATTCTATATTATTATGTAACCTTGTAAGTTTTAAGATCTAAGATGTTACACTTAGGTGTTTGTCATTTTGTCCTTTTAACTTACATGGTCTTGAGTCTAAACTATTTATTTATTATACCACATCAAAATGATTCTTGTATTTACATCACTCATTTATTTTAGGAGGTTTTATTCCATTAATTTGTCACCATTCCTTTGCCTTAGTATTTTTACAATATTTTGTGTGTGTGTGTCATTTGATTGAAAAGGGTGTCATTACAATGCCCAGTTCATTACGAGTCTTGTGCCTTTAAGTATTTAAAAAACATTTGTCATCCATTTAGGGAATGATAAAATAATTAAACTTATAAAATAATTCCAAAAAACTTGTTTTCCTATATCCAAAATTCCAATTTTTAAAACCAAAGCCACATGTTCCATTTGGATCTTTACATAGTGTCATGTTATTCATTCTTGTCTAGCTTGTTGTCTGTTTAAAAGAAGCCTAGTTTTCTAAGTTGAGTTCAAAATTAGCCTTGACAAGTTTAAATCCAAAATTTTATTTATTTTTTCATATGCCTTATTTAATTTTGGCCTAGACATTGATCTTTCACTTTTGGGTTGTGTAACTTAGGTTAATTCTTTATTTAATTTGAAAACTATTGTTTGTACCTAGATTTAGGGGAAGTAGTCTACATTCCATATGACTATTGTTTGATGTATTTTTCAAAATGACCAATTTTATGTCTAAATATGAATGCCTATTTTATTCCAAAGTGTTTAAAATTTTTTATATTAAATCTTTTACCTTGTTTTTTTTAAGTCTAGCTTTTATGCCTTTTCCAAAAGACCTAGCAATACCTATTTTGAGCCTAGATTTTATGCCTTTTCCAAAAGACCTATAAAAAAAATTATTTATATTAGACTTTTTTGAAACACTTTATACCTAAGTTTAACATTGTAGGTTTTATTCATTCACTTTCCCTTTTTTGGTCATACATTTGATGTTAGAAATTATGACGTTAGACTATTTAGCCCAAGTTTTAGCACTGGACCATTTTGGAGATACAGCTCCATTATTTAGAATAATTTAGATTATGTTTGGACCATTTATCCTTCAGACATTATTTTTTAGATTTTGTATAACTCTAGTATTTTTTATGAAATGTTCATCATTGATTTGGATATGTCTCATTACACTTGTATTGGAGCCATGGACAATCTAGGTTATAATAATGTGGTCACACAAGATCACTTTATTTAAGACCCATATTTAGATGTTTTTATTTATGAGATGGGTCCTTATCCTCCTTACAATACCAAATCTAGGGAGCAAAACCAAAACCCTTAAGAATAATATGCAGTGATACCTTCTTTGGGATAATTAAAATATGAAGTTTTCCCTTTCATGGCTAACGGTACCCATTCCCCCACATCTACCATTAATATCTAAGGATTAATATTCTAGGCCATCATCTTTTGGCTCACGATAGCAAACAAGCTTTGTAATTCCCTATCATTACCATTCTAGGGCCTCATCCTTTCGTTAGTGTAAGAAACCAAGATTTGTAATGCCCTACCATTACCATTTTAAGACCTCATCCTTTGTCTTATGTGATAAATAAAGATTCATAATTCCCTACCATTACCATTTTAGGACCTCATCCTTTGGCTTGTGTAAGTAACCAAGTTTTACAATGTCCTACCATTACCATTCTAGGCTCATGTCTTTTGGCTTGAAATAGTAACCAAACTTTGTAATACCCTATCATTACTATTCTAGGACCTCATCCTTTATCTTATACAAGCAATCAAGATTCATAATGCCCTATCATTACCATTCCAAGACCTCATCCTTTAGCTTGTGAAAATAACCAAGCTTCACAATGCCCTACCACTACCATTCTCGGACTTCATCATTTAGTTTATGAAATCAACCAAGATTTTCAATTGCATAGCATTACCATTCTAGGCCCTTCCAAGTATGGTATATTGTTATCCCAATAAAGTTGTGTAATTATAACTAGATGGGTCATAGTTACCATCCTAGGTTGATAACTAGTTTTTGTTAAGCCCATATTAGATGAGCATATTCACAAAAAGGCCATTATCCAACCACCAATCATCCTTAATCCATTTCTAACCTTACCCCACTTTAGAAAATCCATGCCAATAATTGAGCCACAATCAAGCTAATCAGTACCTCTCCAACTGATCCATTCATTTGAAGACCAAGATGTGTTCAAAACTAGTATTTTACAACTACTTGTAAACCAAGGCTAAGAGAACCAAACAATATATGATGTTTTTTTGAAACACCTATTTGTGATGATTTAATGTATAATGAATCACTTTTAAATACTATCCCTATTATTCAGTAGTCTCACTCTAATAAGCCAATATTTGTCAATTCATTTCTTAATGATTATAACCACCTTTGGGATAATAATTACCTCAACCATCATCTTATTTTTAAATATCCTCCCTTTGACAAACCAATCTCTACGGATTTTTCTCTTGACATTTTACCCTCATTAAGGACTCTCACTTTGACAAATTAGTCTCTATGGAGCCCATTATGCCATCATAATTTATTACTTGTCCAATACCAAACATTCAACAAGACATCATTGTAGAAACATCCACACTAAATGAAGAATAAACATTGAAGTTAGGTTTTATTCTAAAACTAACATCATATTTAGAATAAAAATTAGAATCAACATCAGTCTCAACATCATATTTAGAGTTCCTTGGGTTAGACTTAACTTCATAATCATAATACATTTATGGTTATTACAACCTTGGTTACACAAGTTTTATGGATCAATTTGAATATATTTATGATCCTTCCATGATTTTTGAGGATGATTACTTTAGACTTAACATAAGTTCTAGTATATCCTACAAGGATTGTGTTGCCTCTTTATATTCAACATACCATTAACACAAACTAATATAGACATTATGTTTACATTCCACCTCCCATAAGTGTCGATTGGGACTGACAGAATCACACCTTGTTGAACTGCATCCATGGTGACATATAAATTATAGAATATTAAGGGGAACAAGACCCCATTCATGCAAAAGAATAATAATCTCCTAGTGAAACCTTCTTAGAGGTGCTAGGAGCAAATCAAAGTCCAAACTCAGCATCTTCAAATGAAACCTTGTTCAAGGTGCTAAAAGATAATCAAATTAAAAATTTAATCTTCCTTAGTGAAACCTTCTCAAAGGTGATATGGGATAATTAAGACAACTTTATTGGTGAAAACCTCATCAAGGCACCAATAGTTGAGCACAATAGTTCTTCAATGCTTGACGAAGACATTATCAAATATAACATCAATATAGTTTCCAATCTATAGCATAATCATATGGTAGTTACTCCCAATCCCAAATAATAGAAAAATATGGTGGTCCTATTGATATCATATTCATAATTCATCAGCCCTACCACATATTAATTTATATCAAATCTAGAATCAATAACATTATGCGTGCCTAAAAATCCTAATCTTCATTTATTTCCCAACCATTATACATTCCATTATCATCCACCTTTACATTACCAAATCAAACCTATTATCCACTATTTAACCTTATTTACCATCCATGGCCACACTTTCCTTTACAAAAGCTACAAAGACATCTTATCTCAAATTTTGAAGGAAATAGAATCAATGACTAACAAAGATCATAACATTATTGGCATCCAAATATGTAGTAGGTTTGTGATAGAGTAATTATTTAGATGAGGTGTGGGCTATAAATTTACATGATTGATTATTATAGTTGTATCATATGTTGATCAAGATGTCCATCTTCACATCATCAAAACTAAAATCATACCTTTTTCAAAACTATTTACCTTGTCATTTTCATTTGCCAGTCACCTTCCTCTTATCATTATTTCATACCTTGCCATTTACCTTACCTTTTCACTTGGGGGTAACCCTATTACCATTATATCCAATTTCTATACCATAATATTTTTTATGCCTTACTGTATACTATCTTACCATACCTTCATTATTGACCAGACTTATTTTTACCTTCCCTACCCAACCCTTTTGACCTTGGTTCCATTGGTTCTTATGGCACCTTTTGTGAGGGGATTTTGATCCAATTTCAATAGTTTCATAATTATATGTTCAAATGGAAGTATATGAAAGTAGTATGATAGTGGATATAATAATCATATCTTTATTTATGCTTGACTAGCACCACTGATTATAACTGCCTTTGGTAAAATTAGTATTCCACATTGTGTTACTAATTATAACTACCTATGGGAAAATTAGTCTCATTGACCTATGTTGTTGTATCCTAATTATAACCACTTATGGGAGAATTAGAAAAAACACCTTCTATCATGCATTATCACATCACCTTTCCCTTATTATTATCATTTTCATTACCATTTTCCTAAATTTGAAAACTTGCTTCTACCTAGTCAGATCTCACCACCTTTTGTGTGGGTGGAACTATTGTGACTTAAAGTCCTAATAGGACTATGCAGGTCATGATCAATTCACATTTCGATCAACTCAGTCCCCTTTTTCCATGTACTCTCATTTTTCTTCAATCAACCTAATCCAATTCTCTCACCATTTATGTGAGTGGTGTCTTGGTTAATCTCTAATGATTTAAGATACCCCAAAAATTCCAAAAATATTAAAAAAAATTCAAAATCCTAAAATTTCAAAAATTGACTTATAATCTCCTAGAGAGATATGATCTCACTACTTTTTGTATGGGTTTAACTAATGTGACTTAAATTCCTAATAGGATTATGTAGGTCATGATCAATTCACATTGCAATCAGCGTAGTCCCCTTTTCCATGTACTCTTACTATTTTTCAAGCAACCTAATCCAAGGCTCTAACCATTTTACAAGTGGTGTATTATCAATATATAATGAGTTAAGATACCCCAAAAATTTCAAAAACAATAAAAAAAATTAAAAATCTTAGAGACATATGAAGCCTCAAAATCCAAAAACATTTTTCCTATTTAAACGTAGTCAGACATCCTCGATTTACCCTATTGGGGTAAATCCATTATTGGTTCCAATCCATTCCACTACCATTGGGGGTGTGACCTTACCTTTGCATAAAAACTTGATTAGGGGCACCACTTATTTATCATTCCATTAAGCCTTCACACATTGATACTGACTTAGTTGTGATAGGATGTTTTTTGTTGCTTTTGATTTCAAGTTTTTCTATGTGTTTGTTTGCTTAGTTATTTTTTTATTTGCCTATTTATTTACTTTCATTATTGTGCCTTGACTTAGTCGATATATGTTTATTGGGTGACTCCTTGTGCATTGTTCTTGATTCCATCCATATTCATACATCAACATTATCATCATGGTTTTTATCATTGGTGCATTATTTTCAATTATTTATTGGATCAGGAGTTAGTCCTTATGCATATTTTGGCTAGGTTGTCATGGTGTTTTATATCATGATGCCTACCATCACATGTAACATCAAAAATAAGCTTGTAAAATTCTAAAAGTAATATATCCATATAAACTTCTCCTTAATAACCTTGGAAAATCCTTCCACCCTCCTTGATTGAATCAACCCATTAATCATTCTAGTTGTATCAATGTTAATAAGGATGAGCATCTCCACATTGGTAGGTACAACTAAATCATTCACATTAATGTCTTCCTTTATTATTTCAATCATCTCTTTCATCACTTTAATGTACCGAGTTATTTATGGCTTCTTTAGTCATTAGACCATCACATCTATGTTTGCAACTACTCATTTTTAATTTGTATAATAGGTTATATCCTTGAGTTATGCTTACCAATCTACCCTACTAGGTCATAAATAAAAATCATTATTCAATATATGTCATCTTAATGATTATAACCACTTATGGGAAAATCATTATTTTGACTCATCTACCCTACTAGGGCATGTGCTTGTGCCATTGATTATAACTACCTTTGGGAAAATTAGTGTCTCAAACTTTGTTAAAAATTATAACTACCTTTGGATAAATCAGTACTTTTAAAATCAATGCATGCAAGAACTATCTCGATTGGATTAATCTCACCCATGGGTTAATTTTAATCTTCTTCTTACTTATATTTAAGGGACCATCCAATCATATGTGTCATCCACTCCCTCAAGGGGCATCATTATAGGCTTCCCAAACATTGTTTGGATCTTCTTCTTCAATAATTATCTTCTTTCATTCTTGATCACCTTTTGATTATTTGAGAAGATGTTATTATTCTTATAGCTTGCAATGCCTTCTTAAATAGGGGAAAACTGTAGACACCTAAAACTGACCACAACTAGCTCTTGACCAAAATTCAAATTTATTCCTACCAAATTTTGTAAATTAAGCTTAAGAATCACTGAATCTCCAAATTTTTCTCATGCATCATTTATCAAAGCTCAAAATCATATTGAGGCATCCCTATTTAGAGAAATACCATGTATGAAACAATAAGCTTTCATGAATTCATCCATAATCACCTTGTAGCATAATAACTATCAATTTGGCATATAAACCCATCAAGTAGGGCACTTCATCAAATCTTGAAAGAGAAAAAATGCTAATCAAAATAAATTAAAAATATAAACAATATTAAATGCCTATTTGAATTATCTATTTATAATTAATTAATATCTAAAAATGGAAATTCAAAAAAATAAAATATCAAATCCTTTCATCATTGCCTTTATGAGTTTTCAAGCTCTTTGAAAATATCCTAAAATATCTAATTTGAGAGCCATGCCTAGTAATTGGAAATCATAATTACTTGATAACTATTAACTCAATTGGAGTTAGTTTTAACTCACCTAGGTTTTGTTTGAACACATTCCAAGCCTAAAATCAACCTTAACTCACCTTGGGTAAGAGTTGATTCTAAAAGCTATAAATACAAGGCCATGCCTATTCATTTCTAATCTCTCATAAGCCAAAGTTATAATGCTAATTTAGAAAGAGACAAGGTTTACAAGTAAGGTTACCATGCCAAATTCTTAAGCCAATCAAATCACAAAGCCAAGGTGCCAAGGGGAAAATAAACCAAGTAACCTCCATTATCAAAGACTTCTTGATGCATAAGTTGATCAAGCCATTTGAAGCTCCAAGGAAGGTAAACGACTTGTTTTTTTTATGTTTCTGTTATGCTTTCATTTAGTTTTTATTACCTAATCTATCCCTATTATTTGGGATAGATGTTTTAAGAATTAGTGTGTTCATTTCATTTATTTCATGAGACTAACAAAAGACTAAATTCCCCTCTATGTTAAATCCTTGTTCACACTAAGCACTAAAATGACTTATGGGTTGACACATATAGGGGATATAATGTATATATCAAGCTTGAAAAATCCACTTTAAGCTTGAGTAAGGAGTTTGGAAATATTTTTATATAACATAGGTTTTATAGGAGATAAAGGGTACCAAATTTCTCAAATGATCTCTCATTAACCACCCTTAGGGGCCTCCATTACTGGTAACTCTTGTAGATAGGCATAGGTGTTCAAATGAGAGACTATATGCATGCAACAAGAGGTAGATATCTTATAAAATCCAATTCAAATCATCTAAAGTATATTAGGGGTTATTTTAGTGTCAAATAAAGTTTCTAAATGCCTCAATCATATCTTGGGGTCAACATTTATAAACCCTGCACTCATACCTATTAATCTAGCACCTTCATCAAGATAATACCACTTCGAGGATAGAGCAGAGGGAAAAAGAAGATCATAAGACATACTAGACCTTCATGAATATTATCATCATGTTGTTTTAGATGTGTCAGTCACTCTAGTTTATAGGGGAAACTCCACAGCTAGTAATTTTGGCTTGAAGATGCCTCAAGACTACCCAAAATGCATATTTCCCACTCGAGAGGCAACTCGATAAGATCATAAATATATAAAATTTATACATGGGGAGATGAGCACTTTAGGATAGGTGGGGGGATTTTTATACAAAATATTCATGGAATTCATTTAGAGGTTAAGACCCAACCTCTATGAACCATTGTTAAGAGTCCAAGAACTCTTAAACCTCCCTAAAACCCTAATAATAACCTGATTGGCAAGATTTTATAGACAATGAATATAAATGAATTAGAATTAATTAGAAAACACTTGGTCTATGTATCCCACTCCAATAAGGATTTTTCTACGTTATTGGTCTATATGGACAGTGTACAGACATCTACAAAAACTACAAGTTTATAAGGTTTTGAGCAAGAGATGAAATACAAGACTTGGTAAAAAGTTTTCAATCATTGTAAAATGTGTTCTAAGACTTCTTTCATCCTATAAATTCATAAATTTTCCAAAACTCTACCTATAAATGCCTCTATCAATCCTTACCATATAGCTAGTATGCAAGAGATAGTAAAGATGGTCTAGTCATCTAAGGAGCATAAGATTGTAGGTGTGGGATATTTAGAGGGACAAATTATTGATATATAAAATTTGTTATGTTTAATTCAATATCAATTATATATATTTAAGGTTTGGTTCAACTCTCATAACTCTCCAAATAGTAAATGAGTAAGAGACTAGGTTACTTATTCATAAGCCTACTTAGCCAACAAAATAGAGAAGCTTATGGGTGTAGAAAACTGATATGAAGTTAATGTGTCATCATAAAACCTTTTTAACTTCCCATTTAGGTGATAAATCACCATATCTATGATTATTATGAATGATTTTGGCAATTTCTTGAAAATGGCTAATGTGCAAGAAATGGAAGTTACTTAATGCCTTATGGAGAAAGCCTAATTAGACCTATTTAAATGCTTAGTAATTAATGAAAGGATATGTAATTGAATAAATATGGTGTTCATGGACTCTTCATGAATCAAACCTTTTTTACAATAGACCCTAATTCTCCTAGGTGCTCATTCAAGACACTAGTCAACCCAAGCAATGTATGGTAGAGTGTGAAGGGCTATTGTAACAACTGAGTGACTGGATGATGACCATTATGGCCTCTTAATTCCACTTATATGACAAAATTACCTCCTATTTATTTCTCAAATTTATATATATTCATGCTTTTAAGCCTTTGTTTTGCATCCCTTGACTGGGTGTAGTAAAACTCTACCTAATTATATCTTGAACATTGAGAATCAATAGAGAAAAGGGTTATTTATAGACTTCTTATTATCATTAGTGTTTTATGGTTATTATAATTCATAAAATTTTATGTGAGTTCCCCTTTTTAGGTCTTCCTTTTCACTTAAATATAAGTCATGTGAAGTGTTAAGAGCATGATAGTTGTATTAAAGAGTGAGTTGGTTGATAGTGTCTCAAGTAGGCCTTCCTTCCATTTCTTTAAAGTTTTAGATCTTACACATAAACTCCACATGAAACACTTATGTTTATGAGTGTGTCAAGAAGCATGTTTAGTCATTATTATTTCATTTAATTCACAAAGAGTGTTTGAAGATCAGCCAAGAGAGGATAAGTGAATATTGGTGCATCACCATCCTTAAAATAAGTTTTATTTTCATGTTTTCATTATATCTCTTTTCATCCCAATACTATTAGGTCTTAGGAATAAAGATTTTGTTTATTTCCTAAGGGATCTATCCCTATAAACTAGATGTTTGGTCTTACTATAGGTCACTCATAGCCTTTAGATATATCCCATGTTACCCTAAGCTTGAAGAGAATTGAATAATAACCTTCAAAGGGTGCATCTTAGAGAGATAATAGTTATAGAATGTTAGGTGGGATTAGTATTAAAATTACTTGAAGCATGAATTGGTAGTCTTATAAAACATCAGAGAGCTTCAAGTACTTTAGTGTTTGATCCTATAGCCCTTAATTAAAAAATTAGTCACAAGATCTTTGTCAAAGTGTAAGGAAATTATTTATTTTGAGTTGTCATTGGACATTTTTAGGAGAAATAGATATCCTAGGTTTAATCCTAATCTTACACCCCCTAACTCTTCTAATTATACCCAAAAAAAACTACTACAAATCATATACCCCCAATGGTTAGGCCTATAATGCAAGCCTTTTTGCCTTTCAATGGTGGCAATACCTTAAACCTCAATCAGTTTGATGGCATACATGTTGTTTCCCTCAAAATCCTTCCCTATTTTAAAGGAGAGAACTCAACTACGAATTTAGAATATATTGTAGACATAGTCAATTTATAGTCAATTTATAATTAGTCCATAATGTAACACAAAATAATGTGGCTATGATAATATTAGAAACCTCTTTTAAGGGTAAGGCACTCTAGTGGTATAGAGGATTAACACCTGCATCCATTAATACCTAGGATGAGTTTGGGGAACATTTTTGCAAACACTTTGAGGATAGAAGTGACCATCTCTATTTGGTGGAGTAACTCACCAAAAGAAAAAGGGATCCCTAAGAATTCATGGTAGATATTAACTATGCATCCCATAGTCATCAATCCCACCCCAAATTATGAATTCTTGTACTACCTAAGATCTCTTAATTCTAATGTGGCAATCATGATATAATCCATGGGGGGAAGAACTATAGCTTATGAGGTGACCATAAGGGTAAAAAATTGCCTAATCCAAGTAGGTAAGCTCACTTCAAGACCCCTCATTCCTCTATTCCTAAAAATTCAAACCCCTACACCTACCATTGCTCTATTACCAACCCCAACCAATCATGATCAAGTAGATGGTAATCAAGTAGATAGATTGGGCAAGATAAAAGGGATGCTCAAGGCCCAAAATAACAAGATAGTGGCCTCAAAAAATTCTACACCATAGGCCTTATCAATCATCTTATCAAGCCCCTTATCAATCCTATCAATATAACATACCTCCTTATCATCCTAGTCAACAAGGCCAAGGGCAAATTATTCAAGCAAGGCCCTATAACAACTATAACCCCAATATTGCAGGAGTTCTAGATCCCTAGTCCTAACTTAGAATAACTATTCTCAAGAGGGTTAATTACTTATTCAATGGGGTAGGTCACATGATATGGAAATGGTTCCAAGTGGTAATGTGTGTCAAGCATCTTTCATTTAGCAAGGTCCTACTTTTCCATTACATGATAATCAACCTCCTCAAGAACACAAGGAAAGTCTTCCTATACCACATGGAGACACTTCATTTATGACTCAAGATAATATTCCAAGTCAATAAGGATAAATTGGGAGTAAATAACCTTATAAAACTACTTTTTCTAACTTCTAATAAGGTGAACATTACTTTAAATAAGTGGAAGCCAATCAGGGTGAGAATGTAGCCAAGGTAGACAATTTAATTGCATCCCATACAAGGGATAAGAGAAGAGTGGTTGGTGATGATTTGGGACTTAAAAGGGATACTTATCCACCATCTCAAACACCTCAAGGGACTATAACTCAATATTTATCTCATAATATGCCATCAACTCAAAAAATTCAAGATGGGAAAGGGCAAAATCAGAAAGGTCCTTTCATACCTCAGTTCACACAAACTCGAAGCAATATTTTTGATCCTAAGTTGTAGTCAAAAGTAGCCAGACCTCATCTTAGCATTTTATATTAGATGATGAATTCCCATGTCATTATCCCCATGTGGGATACCTTTCTTATTTTGGGGTAAAAGGACCTAATTCAAGAAGAGTTTTCCAAACTCCATGTTTTGGATAAACAAGAAGAAAAGGTAAGTGTAGTCTTGACTAATTTCAATAAAATTCATGATTCCTAAGCACCTAAGGTATTAAAACCACCTCCTTTATATCTATAAATAATCATAGGTGATTCCCTAATTCATAATTACATGATATATAGTAAGGATAGCATTTCTATCATGCCTAAGTCTATAGCTGATAAATTGGGGCTAAAATATGAACATAATACAAAATGGGTTTTACAGTTAGATGGGTCTCCTACCAAGACTATGGCTTTCCTTAAAGACCTTAAAATAATCTTGGTTTCATATCCTAATTTCATTATATCTCAATAAGTGATAGTATTTGACCTCTATCCCTACATTGCTTTATGTTTGTTTAGGGATTTCACTACCAAAATAGTAGGGTATCTTAATTTTGATTGGTCCTATATGGTTTTTAGGACTAGTTATGGTAAAAAGGTTACCATAAGCTCTAAACCCATTTATATTTTCCACTTATATCCATACATGCCTAACTTATCATATTTCAATTGCACTATTTTGGATGAGGATGAGCATCGTAATGACCAAGAGCCCATGGAACCACTAGAAGGCATATTTGATTTGCTCCTTGATGAGTGGAAAATACACAATCATGGATATTATCCTTAAAAAATTATTGAATGGGTAGGTTTGGATGTGTATTTCATGCATGAAGGATCTTCCATACTAAGTCTCACTAGCACAATCCAATAGCATGAAGGGGTATGAAACTTATTATTTGATGGTTATAGATCAAAGAATGGAAGTGGGGTAGGTGTTATGTTTGTTTCCCCTTCCAAGAAAAATTAGTATTCTTCTCAAAGGTTTAAATTCAATTTCACTTCTAATACTTTATATTATGAGGCCCTCATCCATGGGATACAATGGGCAAGGAAGAAAGGCATCAAACTCTAGCAAGCTATGGGAGATGGTGAATTAGTGGTGCAGTAGATAAGAGATCTAAGTGTAGTCAATAATCCACTCTTGAAGGCATACAAACATAGGTTTTGGGACCTCTTGGAGGAATTTCAAGCCTTTGACATTCACTCCATTGCTAGAGAGGCCAATCAACATGTAAACCAGTTAGTTACCATTAGAGCACAATATGATATAGTTAGTGGGGTAAAGGACATCAAAGAATAGTCCCAAATCAAGGAGGATTCTAGGCCTTCAGTACCTAGAAATGAGGTGAGTTGGCAAGTATTTTAAAGTGGTAAGCAAATTATTTATTTCTAACAACATGAAGTATAATTCTACTTAAAGAATCAAGGTAGATTACAACATCAATATGGGGACCAGATTGTCCAATTAAAGAAAAATAAGATACCTAAGGGCTTGGTAAAATTAGAGAACATATTCAAAAAAAATTAATATCTAAAGAAGGATAATTTAATAATTTACACTAAGGAGAAACACTATGAAAATTTATCATATTCATATACAAGCTACTCAAGCTAGGAAAGGTAAATACCAAAGAAGAGAAGGTAGACTTCATAGAATTATGCTAATAATTTGCATATGTTTTTTCTTTGGAATATCATGATTTGAAGGGTTTTGACCTTATGTTGGCTCAACATACCATATATTTTTAGGAGGTTATTAAACCTATGAGATAAAATCAAAGGCTGGTCGACCCAAAAATTGAGATCCTTATGAGTAAGGAGTTAACAAATCTTATTGAATCTAACATTATCTACCTCATCAAACATTCTTCATGGGTGGGAAATATTTTGCCTGTGAGGAAAAAGAATGGAGAGATAATTTTTTGTGTGGACTTTAGATATCTCAACAAGGTATCACTAAGAGATCACTACCCTCCACCATCTATGGATTAGATTTTTTAGAGAGTTATAGGTTTACAAAGGTTATCTTTTATTGATCGATACTTTAGATATAATTAGGTATTAGTGAGGGGGGAGGAGCAACATAAAACTTCCTTCACAACCAAGTAGGTAAATTATGCATACAAGAAAATACCCTTTAGACTATCTAATGAGATGGTGCTCATCTACCTTGATGACATCACTATGTTCTCCAAAGAGACCAAGTATCACTTAACACATTTAAGGTTGGTGTTTGATAGGTGTAGGAAGTTTAGGGTCCCTTAAACCCCAAAAATGTATATTTTTAGTCTATGAGGGTAGAATTATAGGACATTTTATGTCAAAATATGGCCTCTTCATTTACCATAAAATAATAGATGCAACCCTTTTTTTATCACTGCCCAAACACAAGAAGGGTTTATAAAGTTTCTTGGGCAAAATCAACTTCATAAGAAGATTCATCCCTAGATTTGCAGAATTGGTGAGGCCACTAACTCAAAAGAAACATAAGGAGTTCTCATGGACCAAATAAAGTAATATAAGTTTTTATGTCATCAAAAAGGACATTTCCAAGATCACATCCTCCTCAACCCTAATTTTACAAAATATTTATTCATGTATGTGTTCTCTACAAGTGATATTATTTATGTTATGTTCATGTAACAAAATAGTGAAGGCCTAGAGAAACCAATAACCTTATTTAGTCAAGAATTGGAAGGGTATGAGGAGAGGTATACATTTTTTTTTAAATTACTTTATGTCATTATATTCCTAGATTATTTTAGACACATGGTGTCTAAAAATAAGATATTTGTAATGGTGGCATACCCTAGTATCAAAGATATCCATCCTCAATAGAGACTTGAGTAAGAAGAGGTATGGTTGGGTGAATAAATACATGGAGTATGAAATATAGGTGAAGGTCACTAAGTTTATCATAGGTATACGAATTTATGTACACATTTTATCAGATGCTAAGGATGAGAAAGAAGTGGTTTTGCCAGTCCAAGATGATCTACAAACAACTACAACTATGTCTCCATCCAACTAGACCCAATATAAGGTGAAATTAATCCAAATGGTAGAATGTATTCTAGGATTAGACAAGAAAATGAGGAGGTAATTTATACTAAAATACATCCCTTACATCTTGGTTAATTGGTTACTCTTCAATAAGAACCTTGGTGGCATGCTTTTCATATGTGTAAAGAGTAGTCAAGTGGACAAACTTATAAATCAGTTTCATGATGGGATTTTATGAGGGAACTTTAAAACCAAGAACACAACATAAAATATCATTATGGAAATATATTTTTATCCAAATTTATTTAATTACTCCCATGCTTGGGTTAGGAGGTGTCCCAAATGTGTTATGTTCATTGGCAAGCAAAGACTAGTTGCCTTGCCTCTAAAACCCATTCAAGTTGAACAACCCTTCATAAAATGGGGATAATAATTTATAGATATGATTCACCCCCAATATATTTATGTACATAAGTGGGTTTTTATATATACTAATTACTTTACTAGGTGGGTGGAGGTAGTTGCACTCGAAGAGGCAAATGAGAACTCAGTTTTGGAGTTATATTATAGCCTAGTGACTAGATTTTGGGCCCCCTCCATCATTATATCAGATAATACATTGACCTTAAGTAGTAAAAAGGTGTTTTATTTTTTCATTAATCATGGTATATATATCATTTATTCATCCAACTACTATCCATAGGTCAATGAACTAGCAAAGTCCACTAATAAGAAATTTAATAGGATCATAAAAAGGATAATGGAGGATAACCAAAGGGAGTGGCACACGAAGTTAAGGATTAATTTATGGGTAGATAATATTGATTCCAATAATTATAATATTAACTCACATTATCTCCTTATTTATGGAAAAAAATAAAATCTATCCATTTCACGTGAGCTTCAAGCCTTGGAACTTTCACACCAGCTTGAATTCATGGAGAGTGATGCAATTGAAGTGATGATGAATGAGTTGAGGGAACTTGAAGAGATAAGATATAGTGCCATCCATGCCATGTGTAAAAACCAATACCAATTCAAAAGATAATTTGATAATAGAAACTCTTAAAATACATTCTAATAAGGTTACATTGTGCTTAAGTGGGATGAGGACTATGCCAAGCTAAGTAAGCATTCAAAATTTGATATTCTTTGGAGTGGGACATGTATCATTACTATTTATAATGATCTAAATGCCTTCTAATTGTCAAAATTGAGTGGTGATTATCTCCCTATCCCTGTCAATTGGATGTTCTTCAAGTATTGTTATTAAAACACAAATGTTTTACATAGTAGCTAGTTTCCTTCCTCCAAGTGCTTTTGCACATGCTTATTGGTTGTTTGTTTATTCTAGTTTCTTGGTGTTGTGTGTATTTTTTATTTTATTTTCTCTTTTTTTATGTATTTTTTTTAATTCCTCAAGGACTACAAGGTATTAGGCAAATTCAAAGTACAATCAAGGGTCTTCATCTAGCTATGAGTGATACACAAAGAGATCTTAGGTCCTCCTAACCAATAGGTAGGTCAAACCTTTAAAGGCACAAAAAATGGTGACTAATTATTACCTTAGGAATATAAATGAGTCAACCTAAGTACTTATTACCTTATTACACCTAAAAATTCATAGTTGTCATATATATTGATGAATCAATATAGTCTAAAGGAAGTCATTAGTTATCATGTTAAGGATA
This sequence comes from Torreya grandis, assembly GCA_037957365.1. Classification (NCBI taxonomy): domain Eukaryota; kingdom Viridiplantae; phylum Streptophyta; class Pinopsida; order Cupressales; family Taxaceae; genus Torreya; species Torreya grandis. The sequence goes on from JARHVA010002450.1 coordinate 1,544,600, forward strand.
AGAGATATAGTATTGTGTCATGCCAAGAAAATTTCATGGTGGTTGTCCTTACTCCATATTTAAACTTATTTCAAATGTCCTCCTGATATTTATACATTTTTTAAGGTTCATAATAGCATTTTAAGTGGTCTCAATAGTTTAATGTGCCATGATGGAGATAATTGAATGTTGTAGCTGATGATTCATCATGAACCTCTTAGTGTATTCAAGATATGCAAGGTATGGCTTGATCAAAAATTTTAAGAATGTTTTGAAGTTACATGGGATCCCAATTTAAGTTTTTATAATGTTATAAGACCTTTTAATAAGTATTGATATGCCATTCATTTAAAGCCTTCACTTGAAACCATAATATACTATCTTTAAGTGAAGTATTTGACCATAATGTGATGTTATTTGACCTTAAAAGACCACTAAAACCACCATTAACGTCCTAAAAATCCTTCATTAATTCCATTAGACCATAACCAAGCCATTTCACACACTAATGAGTTCCTTTTCATAAGTCAACACTTCTAATTACCAATAAATGGGACCCACATATGTGCAAATGTGTCTCTTTAACCCCACATGTTATATCATTAACTTTCATACATTATATGACCCTACTTTCTATCCTCATTCCTATAAATAATGATTTCTGGTTTGAAACCTAAGAAAACATAAGATATTTTTGAATTACAAGAGTTTTTTGAGTGGTACAGATCCATACAATATGGATTTGCTTAGATATATTCAAGAGTCTACAAGAGGAGTTTAACATAGGCATATGATGAATAAATGTAAGTGTTTATGGCCCAAAGAGCCAAAAACTAGTTCATTTCCTCCACTGAACTCTTTGGCAAACATGGAGAGCACTTCAATTTTGTGTTTAGTCTGTATAGGAGAGAGAATGTGAAGGTCCAAGTTCTTGACAAAAAAAAGTAAAATTTATGACCTTAAAATCATAGTCTTTTGTTTTATGATTAATATTTTTTGTTTTCTGAAAAAACATTAAGAGATTGACTAACCTGGTTGTCATCTTCATCTGCATAGAATAAAAGAAAAGGGATGGTTTCAATGTATTTTAGGCTTGTTTGATCAAACTAGTGATTATTCATGTTTTATCTAATATTGTATGGATTTTTCATGGCATCCTCAACCTTTGGTTCACATGTGTGGGAATATAAGAGTGATAAATGTCTAATCTAACATTATCTATAGGTTGCAATCAAGGTTTCAATTGTGAGGAAGAATATTCAGTGCATATGCCTAAAGGTAAATAGTGTTTGAATGTGAAACAATGGTGTCTTAAATTTATTCATATCTTTAGTTTAAATTAAATGCTCAGATGGATCTCCAATCTTCCAAAATGGTGATTCCAAGTGAGATTATCTTTAGATTTGGGTTATACTACAAAGGAAGATAGTATGTTGTATAATATTGGCTTGAAGGCTATCAAAACATAGTAAAAGACAATAATTAATGTTGTATTCATACCAAAATTTCTTTCTCTCAATATTTTCAAACCTCAACATAGTCTTCATAGGCTCAAAAACCACTATTTATCTCTCAAACACATTCACAATCTTGTTTAGCAGATATTAATGTTATTTATAAAAAGTTAAGGTTCTTAGAGAGTCTTAGGTTTCCACTCCTCACTATACATGCCTCATTGGTGGACTCCAAACTTTATACTCTTCTAGGTATATGTATATATATGCTTATGGCCCCCATAGACCATGATTGGGTGTGATTTCATAGCTCAATCTAAGCCCTTAAATAGCCTTTTCCTTTTGACAACCTCATCACTATCAACCTACCTCATTTTAAGCCCTATTTCCAAGTTCTAAACTCCATCTAGCCTTACCAATAATCACTCATAGGGATAAATCCTCTACTCAAGAAAAAGGCATGTGAACAAGGTCTACATAATCCACCATGATATCAAACATCATTATTACTAGGAGTAAATGAGCCTACATGGTCATAAACCCTATTGAGAGGCCATGATCATCACCTACAGGAAACAAGCTAGATCAACCTTTTTGAGTCCTTCAAAATCTATATGATGAGCCTTGATAAAAATAAATGGATGTGAATAAGTAGATTAATGTCTTAAGGAGATGAATTTGAACATTATAGATTCATATATCTCTCAATTAAGCAATGGAGACTCTTTTGTATCTCAAAGGTCTATTCAGCAGACTTGTTGATAATTAGTATACATGAGTCATCACCCATAGTATTGTTAATAGTATGTGTGACACCTTGAAATGAGGATAAATAAAACATGAAAGGGGATAACTCAGATTAATTTGGAAATTAAATCATTAGAATTAGGAAGGTTAATAAAATGATCTAAGTAGGTGAATAGATAGAATGGTATAATCATATATAGTTAAATGGTTTTGCTCAGTCAGTTTGGGATACATCATTGAAATGGATGACCATGATTATAACATATGTAATGGGAGCCTAAAAGAGATGAAAACATATCCAAACCCATAAAGACCTTACTTTATGGTTCTCTTGAGTAGGAAATTTTTTTGATCTAAGTTACAAACCTAAAGCATACAAGTTGTGGTATGACTATGTGTACAAGTGTGTTGGTAGGGTTAGAAAAGATATGACCTCAGAGTTATGATCAAGACTTAAACATGATGTTTGATCCTTGATCCCACCCTTATGAAGATATAAAATAGGTTGTTTAAGAGACCAACATGAACTATTTTAAGCCCATACATAGGATAGTGTAACTAAGGTAATCTTAAGAGAGAGTAGGGATGATGAGATGGTCTAGGCAGATGAGAGCATGTGAACAATATAGAGACTAGATTTATGAGGCTGCCTTGACAAATTTGAGGCTATAGATACATCTATATATTTTTGGAGGTTCCAAATCCTATTTTGATAACCTTAAGGCCTAAAGACACATTTAGGTCTTAAGACCACAAATCTACTTCAGGGTTAGATCCTAACCCTCGAGCAGACTCAATGTAATTTGAGAGTATGTGAAGATGTTGTAGACCCTAGAAGAGGTATTTAAGGTAGAGTAATTTAGTGAGATAGTTATTTTTGGTTTCAATCCTCTCCTAAGATCCATTACTCTAAGCATCCATGTCAAGTTACACCTTCCAACACTTGTATCTCTCACCACAAAGGGACCCAAGCCTAGGGCTCTTAGGGAAACTTGAGCACCCTTGTGAACCCAAAATTCATAAAGGAGTGAGTGTAGTTGAAGGGCCTAGATTTATGAATGAATTATAAGAAGGTGACATGCACAAAATTATTGGTAGAGAGCCCAAGACATACTATCTTTTTCTTATATCTCCACACACACTTTTCATGGACCCTAATTTGTTTAGGGGAGATGAAGGGATTAGTGGACTAGAAATTCATGACAAGATTTTGGTTGCAAGGTCTATATTGTATGAACCATCATTAAGATGGTGGACCTCTAAAACCCTTCCTAAACCCTAAATTATACCTTATGAAGTAAATATACCTCCAAATGCATTTAAATGAGGTGATTAGACTATGAAATAGTCCTAATGGTCTCCCTAGGTCTCTTAAGCACTCAAATAACCTATTGGTTGGCATGTACATGGGATATACTATATGGATCAAGCCAAAAAAATCCATTTTAATCCTATGAGTAAGTAATTGGGAAAGATTTACATATACCATAGGTTTTTGAGCAGAGAAAAAGTCCCAAAGTTCTTAGATTATATCTCATTAGTGACCTTCAGGGGACTCCATAACTGGTAATTCTTGTAGATAGGCCTAGGTGTTAAAATGAAAGATTATATGCATGTAACAAGAGGTATATGTATTGGACAAGATAATATAAATTCTTTAAAGTCTCTCTATGGTGATTTATAGGTAAAATAAAATGGCTAGGTGCCTCACAATCATATCTTAGGGTCAATACTTAAAAACCCTATACTCATACCTACTAATCTAGCACCTTCATTAATATAGTTCCACTTGAAGGATAGAAAAAATGGTAAAAGGAGATAAAATTACATCTGATACCTTCATGAAGGTTATCACCATGTTGTTTTGTATGTGTGGGTTACTCTAGTTTGTAGGTAAGATTACACAACTGGTCATTTTGGCCTAAAGATGCCTCAAGACTGCCCAAAAAGTATATTTCCCACTCGAGAGGAAACTTGATAAGCTCAAAACTATATGGAAATTTTGAATATGGATATGATAACTTTATGATAGTTTTGGGGCTTTGTCTACAAGAGATTAGTGGAATTAGTTTAGAGGTTAAGGTCCTAACCTCTATGAACCATTGTTAAGAGTCCAAGAACCTCTTAAACCTCCCTAAAACTCTAATAAGGACCTAATTAGGAATATTTTAGATAAAATTCATCCAAATTCACTATAATAACTTTTAAAACACTTAGGTCATGTATTCCACTCATAGAAAGCTTATTCTATGGTACTGGTATGTATGGATAATGTACCAACACCTCTGAAAACTACAAGTTTATAAGGTTTTGAGTAGAATATGAAGTGCATGAATTGGTAAAAAATTTATAATCATTATAAAATGTGTTATAATACTTGTTTCATCCTCTCAAATCATAAAATTTTCAAGTATTTACCTATAAATGCCTCCAAAAATCCTTACCATACATCCAGTCTATAGGATTTAGTGAAGATGGTCTAGTCATCTAAGAAGGGTAAGATTTTAGGTGTGGTTTGTTTAGATGGATCAAGTCTTTATATATAAGATTTTTTAAAGTGTAATTAAATCTCACTTAGACATCTTTAAGGTCTGGTTCAACTCTCATAACTCTCCAAATAGTGAATGATCAAGAGACTAGGCTACTTGTTCATAAGCCTACTTAGCCATCAAAATAGAGAAGCGTATGGTCATATAAAAATTATATGGAGTTAATGTGTCATCATAAAACCTTTTTAAATACCCATTAAAGTGATAAATCTCCATACTTATGATAACTATGAAGGATTTTGGTAATTTTTTAAACATGGCTAATGCGCAAGAAAGGGAAGCTACTTAATGCCTTATGGAGAAGGCCTAATTGGACCTATTTAAATGCATATTAATTGATGAAAGTATATATATTTGACTAAGGATGGTGTTCATAGACTCTTCATAAATTAAACCTTGCTAAAAATAGATCCCAATGCTCCAAGGTGTTCATTCAAGGCACTAGTCAATCTAAGCAACACATGGTAGAGTGTGAAGGGATGTTATAACTATTGAGTGAGTGAATGATGACCATTATGGCCTCTTAATTACAATTTTATGCCAAAATTTCCTCCTATATATTTATCATATTTATATATATTCAATATTTTAGGCCATTTTTGGCATCCTTCCATTGGGTGTAATAAAACTCTACCTAATTAAATCAACAGAGAAAAGGACTATTTTTAGAATTCTTGTAAGCATTAGTGTGTTATGGTTATTGACATGTATAAAGTGTGATGTTTTTTTCCATTTGTAGATCATCCCCTTCACATAAATATTATAATTTCATCTTATGTAGTTCATTTGAAGTGTTAAGAGTGTGGTAGTTGTATTGAAGAGTGAGTTGGTTGATAGTGTCTCAAGTGGGCCTTCCTCCATCTCCTTTAAGTTACAGACCTTCCACATAACCTCCACATGAAACAATTATGTTTAGGAGTGTGTTAAGAATCTTGTTTATTCATTAGTCTTTCATTTGATTCATAAATTATGTTTGAAGATCAGTCAAGAAAGGATAACTTAATATTGGTGCATCACCATCCTTAGAATGAGTTTTCTTTTCATGTTTTCATTTTATCTCTTTTCATCCCAACATCATTAGGTCTTAGTAAGAGAGATTTAGTCAATGTACCAGTGGAGTTAGTTCCATAAACTAGAGGTTTGCTCTTATTATATGTCACCCATAGCCTTTATACCAATCCCATGTTACCCCAAGCTTGAAGAGAATTGAACAATATCCTTTAAAGGGTGTATATTAGAGAGATAATAGTCACCTTGGGAAATGAAAATTAGGTTTTTATCATCATGTGTAAATAATTTTTTGTCTACAAGTACCTTAAAACTTGGGGTATATTTTAAACCATTCCATTCAATCCTTCTTAGCCATTAAATTCCATTTCCATTCTATTCCATTCGAGTCATGTTTTCCATTTATCCTTATTTATATTTATACCATCTCATCTTATTATGACCATTAGTCTTCCTATCTTGACCTTGTTACATAATTAGAAGGTATATTGAGACTAGTTTTGGGAAAGCTCTTGGCATATTACCTACACAAAACTTTGATGACTAGACACATTTGGTTCTCATGTGACATGGTCCTTAGAGACTCTTAGTACTTTCCTTCATTATCATCCATTATTATCCAACATTATCCATTATTCCTTCTTTCATTATTATTATCCATTATTTAGGTTGAACTACATTGACCTGAGGTCCATTTGGACTATGTAGGCAGCACTTAATTTTTTAAGTTTACTCAGTCACCCATTTTCTCATGCTCTCACCATTTTTTGAGAAACCAAATCCATGATATTTATATTTTTCAAGTTAAAACATTTTGAATCTCTTTATCCTCCATTACGTTAAGATGCTAAGAACCCAAAAACATTCAAAACAATCTAAAAGACCTAAATTTCTAAAAAGGCTTATAATCTCCTTGAGATATATAAAGCCACAAAATTGTAAACATTAGAAAAAGGCTTAAAATATATAAGAGATATATTAAGCCACAAAATTAAAAGACATTTGTCATGTCCTAAATCTGGAAATTATCCTTGCTTTTTATTGATCCACTCCTTTTATCAACCATTGGTATGTGTCCTTCCCAAATCCACCCTACTAGGTAGATTATTTATTAGTTCCAATCATTTCATCCACCTTGGTATGTGTCCTTCCCATGAATTTATCCTTGATTTATGTTACCATTCCATTATCATTATCATTGACCCTATCAAGTGGATTTTGAATTGGTTGAACAATATTCTTTCTATTGCTTTTATTTTCAATTTGTGTTTACTTGTTTGTTTTTTTCTTTATTGTTTCCTTTTATTATTGTTGCATCAACTCATTTCATTTTGATAATGAGTTCATCGTCATGGTGATCCTTATCATGAAATTGTACTTGATTCCATCTATTGGCATACATCTACATGATCGTCATGGTTTATATCACTAGTGTGTTATTTCCATTTGTCTATTGGATCAAGAGTTAGTCCTTATGCACAGTATGACTAGGTCATCATGGTGTTTTATATCATGATACATACCTTCATGTGCTACATTAAAAATTAAGTGCTAAAATTTTATATACAATGTCTCACTATGTTATAAGTATCTCCCCATGAAAAATCATTTATTATTTAATCAAATCATCTTGATCCTCTTTGACCATGTCACATCATCACATTTTCCCTAATCAAATCAACATAATTGAATATTTTGGCTATATATATATGTTCATCAAGACATGCATATCTAAATGAGCATGTAATAGATAAAGTCATATACATTGGTCCATCATTATTTTCAGTCTTTTCATGATCATTTTCCTCATCAATTTTATCCCATCTTGGGAGGACTACATTAGCCTGAGGTTCACTTGGACTATGTAGGCAATGATCAGTACCTACCAATTTCAGAGCTCAGCTCAGCCACACTTATTTTCTTATTAACATTCATATTATTCCAATCTAGTCACATCATTCTTCCATCATTATTGTGTTCTTCCAATCATCTCTTTCATTATCTTTGAGCATTCTCATGTGCTTAGATTTTATAGATTCTTTAATCTTTAAAATTTCATTATGCCATCAAACCTATATTTTCACTTATTCACCCTTAATATATGTAATAGGTTATATCCTTGAACTATGTTTGTTAATCAATCAATCAAATTAATTAGACTGGCTAATGATCACAAACTACCCTATTGGGGTAAATCATTTAAATCAATGATAAAATCTACCCTATTAGGGAAAATCATTAGTTAATCAATCTGTCTTTCTTCTAATTCTAAGTCTGTAGCTTTCATCCTCTTTGTTAAAATCAAAGTGTTAAACTTGTTTCAGGAAAGATCATTCCCTAAGCCCACAACTTTCACCCTATTTAGGGCATGTCAAAGTGTGCCTCTTATTTTAGGATGCATACTTCCAACTTTCCCTTGCCTTGGGGAAAATTTAATTCTATTTTATTCATTTGTGTAAATCAACACATTCAAGCATTGGCTCATATGGATTAATCTCATCCATGGGTTAATTTTATTTTTCTTCTTGTCCATTTTCTTCTTTTTTTTATGGTATGTCCATCAATCTTATTTTTTGGTCACTCCCTTGAGGGTACATATGGGCATCCCAAACATTGTTTAGGGCACCATTATAAACTCATTTATAGTAATTTGAATAAGATTCAACAAAACATAAACACATCATTCTTCAATAATTATCAAGTCATTTTAATGATTTTTTCATTATTTGAAAATTTGATGATTTGCTTATATCTCATAACACATTCTAAAATAAGCATAAAATGTAGAAAATCAATTCTCACCACTCTTATGTCAAAATTACAATTATATTAATTTCTAGTAATAACACCCAGTTTCTTCCATGCACTTGGCATGCATATTCTAAAACATATTAGGGCATCCCTAATTAGGGCATCCCTAATTAGGGACATACATTGAACATAACTATTAGCTTCATGTAATTCACCCTAAGTCAAATTAGGATTGTGTATGAGATGTTTTAGGATCAGTTATGTTGAATATTTATTTGAATTTCAAAATTCATACTACTTTCCATTAAGTTAATTAAACTCAACTAGTTATCCTAACCTTACTCTAATTAAAAAATTTATAGTTTTTGGAACTTTCTATTTTCTAAATTCATTAATTGGATTTATTCCTCGACTTTCATGACAAGTGGCCAAGTATATAATGACATCACAAAATATCAATAATTATGATGTCATCATGAAATTTGTTAAGAACTTACAAAATATCAAGCAAATATCTTAATTTAGAAATTCATGCCTAATTAATGTTAAATAATCAATACATTTACCTCAAAAATTGAATCCATTTATAGCCACAGATCTTGATCTTGATCCTAAGGCAGCAATCAATCTATAAACCTATAAATACCAAGGCCACCATTGACCAATTACAAATTTTTCTAGTGAAAATATATAATTCTAGAATTCTTATAAAACTTCAACCATTTCTCCCATTTTCGTTCAACAACCAATCCAAATGGTGCATAAGGAGATGTTGGAAGTACTTGCCCAACCACATTGTCAAAGATCTTGAGCTCCATATCTTGGTACAAACATATTTTTAGACCCTCCTTGAAGATAAGTCACATAAATAAGGTATAATCATCACGTTATGCTTCTTATTAGTTTCTTGATTTCATTGACCCTGCCCAACTGAGGGAGTAAGATCAATATATTAGTTTTATGAACTTGTTCATATTTTAATACTAACAAATAGATTAACTTATTTTTAATCTTATTCTACCCCAAGATATATACTTTTGTAAGCCTATACATAAGATAAAATATTTTAAAATAATCCATATAATTGGAAAACTTATTCTTTTTATTGGAAACATGGTTTCTCCCAATCACTCTAAACCACTCAACCATGTATAAGATATCTAAAGACACCCCATTCTAGACACAACTGACTTCCAACCAGACTTCAAATTGACTTCTACCAAATTTAAATTAATCATAGAAGTTAATGAATGCCCCAATTTTATCCACACATTAATTTTTGATACTTAAAATCATTTTGAGTCATCCCTATTTGGTGTATTATACCATACACAATAATAACCTCTCACAAATTCATCCCAGTCACCTTGTGACCTAATAACTGGTAGTTTGGCCTATAGACCCATTAAGTAGGGCACTTGAATAATTCCTAAAGTAGATAAAATTCCAATCAAAATGAATTAGATAATTAAACTATATTAAACTATTATATAAATAATCCATTTGCAATTAATTAATATCTAAAAATTGAAATTTAAACATTCTTAATATCAAGCCTCTTCATCATTGCTTTTTTGAGTTGTCAAGCATTCATAAAATATTTAACAAATATCTAATTTGTGAACCATGCCTATTAATTAAAAATCATAATTACATGTATCTTCCTTAAAGAAATTGGAGTTAATTTTAACTCACCAAGGGTTGATTTGAACTCATTCCATTCTTAAACCCTAAACTAACTCAACTTAGGTGAGAGTTAACTTTGGAGGATATAAATAAAAGGCCTCACCTATTGATTTTTGAGATTTCTTAGTACAATTTTATGATGCCAAAATACCTCCAAAAATTTTCATAGTGGTGTTACTATGCCAATTTCATAATCCAAGACAAGCTAATCCAACCAAAATTATAAAGGTGCCAAGGAGAGGTGGAGCAATGAAACTTCATTGACAAATATTTATTGAGCTCATAGTTGAGCAAGCTAATTTAACAAGCAATTTTAGAGATACAAGGATGATTTACTTTATTTTATAGTTGTGGTTTCATTATATTCTTGTTACATATGCTCTCCCTAATGTCTAGGCTAGAGGTGTTAGTGTTTAGTGTGTTTATTATGATTGGATTTTATTGAATGTCACTATACTAATCTCCCCTCTATGGATTCCTTGTTCACATCATGGAATGCCCAATGGGAGCTCCAAAAATTTATTCCCATGGCATTTTAGGAATTATTTCTAACATTTTTCATATCAAAATCTTAACTTGGCTAAAAAAAGTGAAAAAATGAAGCTCACAGATGTTACACATGAAATCGCATTTTTACTTGTGTAGTCATATTTTTTATCTTTGTAGTCATGTTTTTGTACTGTGAAGTATAATTATTACACTATGGAATAGAGATATTGCATTTACATTTTTACATCTATTAATTCTAGTTTTATCTTTAAAATATGTGATATCACCTTTGATAATTGTGTTATTAGATTTAGAGTTGTGATTTTTTCCTAAAATCTGTGATATTACTTTAATAATCATGATATTGATCTTATAGTCATAGTATTACCTTGATAATTATGGTTTTTCCTTCAAACTCCATGATATTGACCTTATAATTAATGATTTTGCATTATATAGTTATAGTTTTACACTATATAGTTGAGGTTTTGCACTAATACTTTATTTTGTAGGAAGTTGTGGTTTTGTGCTAACTAGTAGTGGTTTTATAGGGATCTTGTGGTATTTTTCTATGTATTTGTGGTATTACACTATGTGTAAGACATAAGAAACCTGGGAGATAAATTCCAAAATTTATTTACTCACTTGATTTTAGCTTCTAAGCATAAGGACCCCCTAACACTTTTTGTAGGACTCAAAGACGAAAGAAAGATGTTTTTTAAACACTATAAGATTCAAATCCACATTTATATTTGATGTTTAAAAACCATTTACTTTATTTTTTTTCCTTTTTCAAAGTCCATAACTTAAACAACACCAAGGGGATAAACTTCATGTCATATTTTGCTTGGTGCTGTAAAAATGAACTCACACTCTAGTTAAGTGCTCATAATAGCTTTTACCTTTTTAGTTTTTATTGTGTGTTTATTTTTCAAACCAAGTGTAGCATGTATGCTCTCCCCCAATCCCCCTTAGGTAACTTGGGTAGTAATAAACACTTCACTTTTTACCTTTATTTCTTTGATCAAATCATAGAATAAAATTTGCTAAGGTGTTCCCAAAAAGTTGAGTGATTTGGGTGATCCCAAAATGACCCTAAAGTCATTTGACAATTTTTATTTCATACATCTTGACTTGTGGGTGGGATTTCATCACCTCCCCATGGGTTATCTAGGGAAATGTTAACCCATGAATTCATCTCCTAGCATCATACCTCTGTTAGTAAGAGACTACCTCAAAACATAAGTTTAACTATAACATCACACTACACTGAGTAATTGATGGATGTAGTGGTTGTGAAAATGATAGGACATTTTCACAATAATTTATTTAACATGTATTCAAATAATGTGTTGTTCCTTAGTTTTAACCACACATATGGGACCATTTAGAATGTATGAAAAATTAATAGTTTTTAGACAACCCTACTTGTCACGGATATACTATCAATTCAAGGTGAGTAGACTGAAGTTCTATGTCATCATACAAACTCTTGAGAGAAAAGGGGGCCTCAAAACCATAATTTTCATACACATTTAAATTTTTTATTAATAACATAATTTCCTCTCAAGAGAAAGTATATAGATGTAATTTGAAAGTACAAAGCCACCTTGTTAGTTTTTAAGATGAAGATGATACACTTAGGTGTTTTTATTATTTTCCTTTTTAATTGTATTGTCTTGAGCCAATAAATTTCATTTGTTTAAAACATGTCCAAAATAAGTCATGTTTTCACATCACTCTTTTTTTAAAGAGGTGTTATGTCATTCATTTCATGCCACACTATGCCTTAGTAATTTGTCAAACTTTTAGGTGTGTGTGTCACTTGTTTGAAAGGGGCATTGTTACACTGCCCATTTCATTACAAGTATTGTGCCTTTGATTTTTTTTAAATAAACCATTTATCATAACTTTAGAGCATTATATCATCATTAGGTTACTCATATTGTTCCAAAAACTTGTTGCCTTGTATCTAATTTCAAATTCAAAACCATGTGTACCCTCTTGGTTTATGCCTAGTATTATTATGCCATCTATGTTGGTCTAGCTTGTTGTCTATTTAAGCACAAAATATTTTAAAAATAAATTAAAAATTGGTATTAATAATTTTAGATTCAAACATTAATTGGTTTATGCCTATGCCTCACATAATTTTGGCTTAGACATTTATCTCTTACTTTTGGGTTGTGCAACTTAGACTAATTCCTTGTTTGATTTTAAGACTATTTTTGTGCCTAGATTTTGGAAGTGGTCTATCTTCCATGAGCCTAAATTCCAATGCCTTTTTCCAAAGACCAAGTTTATGTTTGAATTTGAATGCCTAGTTAGAGTCCAAGTGTTTCAAGTTTGTTAGATTAATAACTTACCTTTTAGACCTATTTTATGCCAAGTCCAGCTTTTGTGTTGTGTTTCCAAAAGACTTAGCAATTCCCATTTATTGTAGACCTAGTGTTATTTAAAAGTTTAGATTTTGTGTTGTGTTTCTAAAAGACCTAAAATTTTACCTTCTATCTTATATCTAGTTATTTTGAGCCTAGATTTATGCCTTATTCCCAAAGATCTAGAAATCTTTTTTCATTTTTTAACCTAGATTAGAGTTGTTTGAAACACTTTTACCAAGTTTGGCATTCAGAGTTATCCATTCACTTGACCATTAGTATAATTCATTTGACATTAGATTATTTTGGAATGATTATATCATTGCCTACTTTTGGAGAAACAACTCCATTCCTAGACCAAGTTTAGATAATTTATCTTTTAGACCTTGTTTTTAGGGTTTTGTATAACTCTAGACCTTCTTCATGGAATGTTAATCATTGATTTGAATATGTCTCATTACACTTGTAGCAGAGCCATTTACAATCTAGGTTATGTTAATGTGGTCATTAGTGATAACTTTGTTTAATATCCCTATGGTGATGATGTAGTTTTTGAGATGAATCCTTATCTTCATTACACTACTCAATATAGGGAACAAATTCAAGATCCATTAGCCCATTATTTGGTTAACACACCTCCATATTTAGAGTAAGACCAAGAAAAAATTGTATAATATCTTGCTAATGTACCATTAGTTATGGAACAAGTTTAATAACAACCATATTACATAATTATGACATCAACATATGATCCTTATTTGTTTGATCATCACTTAATTAAAAATAAGGATGAGGTTTTAGTCAAAGATGTAAAGGTAGGGGCCAAGTTTTCATCAAACTTTCCTTATGAAAATTTATTAATCTAGTTAGAGTGCCTCTAAACATGCCTCTCCTAGTTATCCTCAAGAGCTCATTCTAATGTCATATCAATACCCAAATATGTTTGTAAAATGACTACTTTATTCAAATGCAACAAGAATATAAAACCTATTTAAATTTAGCACATAATTTTAATACCATAGCCATGTCAAATGCTCCACTTATAGAGCTATATCCTTCAACATGAGTGTTAATTAAGTTTATAGGTCAAGATAATTCTAGTATAGATCCATTTACACAAATAAATTTAGTTATTGACATGTATAATGTCCCATATATTAAAGATCTGATAATGAATTTTACACAAAACCATGTGCCAAACACAGTGGATAACATGCAAGTGTCTTCCAATCTAGGCTAAAGTGGTTTAAATACACAAAAAAATAGTCCACAACAATAAGTTCCTTTAGGTAATACCATGAGTAGGGGGAAGGAATTACTACATCCTAACTATAGTAAGTTACTTCCAATCCTAAACCAATTTCTTCATCAAGCATGTAACCATAGATATTAGGTAATCAAGCATAAACTATTGATTTACCCCATCAACAAGTGATGAATGTTATCCCACCTAAAGAGGTGATGACTATCATTCCATAAAAAAAGGCACAGTCTAATCTACCACCATACTATAGGTATAACACTATGCCACATCAATAGGAGGAAACAAGTGTTCCACCTTGATAGGTAGTGATAAATGTACCTCTACAATTATAGACCAATATTTATTTACAATGATAAATGTTTTCTAATAAAAAATGTGTTTCTATTGGTAAAATATAAATACCAATGACCCAACAAGTGTCTAGTTCAAAAAAGTTGTTTATGTAACAAAAATGTACCACTATCCAACAAGTACCAATTAGACAACAATTGCCTTTTACTCAGCATGTGCCATAGATCCAAAGATAGGGCCTTGGTCCACAATAAGTTCTCCTTATTCATCAAAGTTTGACTAGTTGATATAAATTCCCTACTCAACCTTAGTAAGAACAATATTTTACCCAAAGCCATATCCTTCCATATCAACATAAATTCCCTCAAAACCAAGGCTATATACCAAATCCAAACAAAATATAGCCTAATGATGTGTGCAATTTCAAAAACTACATCCCAATTCATGGATGCATATTCATGGTCAATTAACCCATCAAACCAACATTCTACAATAAGTTATACCTCCATTAGACCCTAGTAAAGTTAATTCACCTTTGACCACCTAACCAGCACCTTCACCAAATGTACCATCTAGTTTCTTGGCCCAAAAACTATAACAAATGAAAGATTCAATTGCTACCATTCAAGTAAGGAAGAAGACCAAGAAATTCAAGCTAGATGACATGTGTTCATACCCATTCAACATGGATTATGTTCAGATATCATTTCCTCTAGGCTATGAACCACCAAAATTTGATAAATACAAGGGTAAAGGAGACCCTAAGGCCCATTTAATATAGTTATTTATAGCTTGACAACCAGTAGATTCTAGTGACATTTACCTACTCTTTTTGTTTCCTTAAAGTCTATCAAGATAGACTTTGGAGTGGTTCCTCAAATTACCAAAGAATTTTCTATCTGATTTTGATGACTTCTTAGACAAATTAGTGTAGCATTTATCTTATAATCTCAAACATGAGATTTCATTAGTATATTTGACTCATGCCAAACAAAGATTTGGTGAAAGTTTTGAAATTTATCTATAGATATGGAGAGAATTTACTAATCACTTCACCCATAGCTTATTATACAAACAATTAGCTGTTGTGTTTACTAAAAATTTGTACAATGAGATATCTTACTATTTAGAGCTTCAATATGCACATACCTTCAAATAAATCATCAACAAAGGTTTTAATATTTAAAATTCACTTATTAAAAAATAGATTATCAAGATAACCTCTTCAAAATAGAATTAGAACCAAAACTAAGGTGCAAGCCTAAACCCTAACCAAGTCCAAGCACAAGCATCTACACCCACTTAAGATAGTACCTATGAGACATCCAAGTAATACAACCATAATAAGAATGTTTTTGGAAATGTATTAACTAATTCATATCATTTAGAAATAGTGAAAACACTATTTTCTCAACTTGCATCACAAATGTAGCTTACTCCTTTTCAAAAGCCTATTCAACAAGTGCAACCTGTATAACAACCTAGACCAGCTCCACCAATACAACAAACATAACCTTTACAAACCCCTTCTCTAAGAATAAGACCCACTCCTTGAGTATTTATTGACCTAAGTGAACCAATCAAAGTGATGTTTCATAAGCTATCCATAGCTAATATGATTATTTATCCAATTTTGAAGCACTATCTTGAGGGTATTCCATATCTAGACTGGTATAGAGAGTATAAATTATATGAATATCACCATATTCAAGGACATTACATAGATAATTTTGTGAAATTAAAGAACCTCATAGAAAATAGTCTTGAAAATGGGGAGATTACATTGGACAATAGAGAATCTATGTCCAATTAGAACCTAGGTATCTACCAAAACCCTTTTATGTAACATAACAATAATAATCAACAATAGTAATATTAGTATCAATAATAACAAAATAAACCAAATGGGAGTAACCAAGGCTAGAATGATTCTAACAACCAACAAACTTACCATGAAATTTTACATGACTACAACAGAGTTTTAGGACATAATGTAAGATGTCACATTTCAACCATCACCATTAATCCTAGACCAAGTGCTAATATACCACGACCATTTCCAAACAATACAAATAAACCTATATATGCTAGTAATCCTTCTTTGACTTGGGAACACAACCAAACATAATAGCAACCAAGTATTATTATTTCAAGTCCTTGTACTCATAACTCATCATTTCCCTATGACCATCAAGTGCACCAGTAATTGAGACTTATCATATCTCGCTTATCTCTATCATCATCAAGTTACAATGGTCCTGTATCTAATCCTAATTATATAATCACATATAAATGGTCTAAGATTACAATCTCAGGACCATAAATTCATACCAATGAACTATTCTAACCCATAATTCTAGCTAAGAATGAGCCATTTAACATTATTAACGAGAATCCATATAACATTGTGGAACAACTCTAAAATACACCCACATAAATCTTCATTTTAGATTTTTTACATACATCTACTATCCACAAGAACATCCTAATAGAACTCCTAGGCCAATCCCAAGTTCCCAATGACATAACCCCTAAAAAATTCCAAGATTTGTTTGGACATCTAGCCATAGGCCAATAGTTGACCTTTGAACAAATTGATATGTCATCCCTTGGCCCTCTCCATAACAATCCCCTATACATTAAAGTTATAATAACATGACACGAAGTCAAATGTGTCCTCATAGACAATGGATCAGGCTTAAATATTGTGTCTCTAAAACTCATTAATAATATGGTATATACAATAGTTAATCTATAGCCAAAAACTATTACTATCAAATCCTATGATAATTAAGAATGAGAATCATAAGGCACCATAAGCTTATCAGTTATCATTGGGCCTTTTTAATAGTTTAATGGGGTTTTCAATTCATTAATCATTCAAGCACTTATCTAGTTGTTCCAAGTTAGTTCTCAACTTTTTAAAACTAGGAAAAAACATAGAATAATCCTATATCACTCAAAATTTATCACTCAAATATGTAGGGATCAATCCACATAAGGCATAAACCTTATGCACTCACCCAAAGCACAAAAGAGAAATAACTAGGCCCCACATTGGGTTAGTTGTTCCACAGTGCAACTCATTCTTCATAGGACTTAGTCATTACAATAATGGCATTGATAGGTTCATTGGTATAATCCATTCTAGGTGGAGTCTGATGGTCTGTAGGTGCCAATCCTACTTGGGGAACTCATTCTAGTCACAGGGGTATAAGCTTATATTTGGTGGGTTCTATAGTCTAATGGGTGCAAGCCTTTGGATCCCTTAGCTTGGCATCATTTAGTTACTTGGAGGGTTTGATGGAAGGATTTAGATCAAGGTTTCATGCTTAGGATACCACTTTAGGCATAAATATCATTACTTGGCATGGGGTCTTTCCTACACTTAAGTATTCCCAAAAAATACACTAACATAATCATAAATTATAGAGACACCATGAATGTCACAAATCAAAATCTTGTAAATAACAATATTAACATTCAAATTAAATTTATAATACTAAAATCTTCACATTCATTATGCATCTCAAGAATAAAACTAAATACATTAAACCAAATAACAACATGAATTACTCCAACTGTTCTTCTTCATTACTCAAAGTTTAAATGTATAATACATTCCATGTTAGATAAAATAAAGTAAATTATAAATAAGCTACTACACATCCTAGAGGCTCACAGGTGAGCTTGGGAACTATAATGTGGAGGCTCAAAGGCATCCATCTTAATCATTAGATTCAAAGTTGGTCAAATTTTTATTATCTATAACCAATTCTATAGAGTTTTGCTACTTCAATTCTTGTACCTATACTAGTTGGATTGAGCTTAGCTTTATAGCACTTAGGAGAATCTTCATGCCAAGATAGAGGGAACATATCAGGTGCTAAGCTAGATCCTTAGTTGATAATTATACCATCTCCATTACCTTGTACCATTTTCACTATGGTTACCATGTGCATCTCACTTAAGAAGATGCCCTAAAAAATTGGGTGCCAAATAACTACCTACTAGCTAGTTCAAAAGATACCAAAATAGAAATCATACTAAGTGATTACCTCATGCCTAAGTGTGTACTGGGTTGGAATGGATCCATACATAGAATAATTAGGTTCCCAATTTTATTGCAAATAAAATTCATGGTCCACCCTTGGACTAGTCTTTCAATGCTCTTAGAGTGCAAAACTTGGGTGCGCTCTCTTTCAATTTGACACTAAAGTCCTCAAAGCCCTTGATAACAAGCTTGAGTTCCTTAGCAATGTTATTTATCTCCATGAAGGTGATGTTGAGTGTGAGTATATATATTTTCTCTAATTCCTTCCAAAAGGCCTTGAGGTTTGCCTTAGCTTTTGCCACTCCTTCATTTAGGATTTCCCCTTATTTATAGGCCTTGGTCTGCAAGGCATGAAATAGTGCTTCTAGGATTTTTTTCTAGTTTTTGATCTAGTTTATTAAGGCATTAACCTTCCCCATTATTTATTTATTCTCCAACCCAATTTTAGTGTATACATGCACCATCATCTCCTCCTTATCCCCCTTTGCCTGCTTAAGGTGCACATCTATAATTGACACCTAGTTGGAGAAGCTACAGAAGATGGCATCAAGTACATCTATACCCTCTTAAATTTATATGAAGATGTCTTCCACCTTTTTGAGTTTTATATCTAGCTCTTATTTTAGCATGGTCTATGGGTCCTCCTCTTCTTTTAGCACTGTCTCTATCTTTAACCTCAGGAGCATCTGCTCCACTAGCACATATACCTTGTTAAAATCTGAGAGGTTCAAAGTGTCAATGCCATCCAAGAGGGATGGCTCAGCTGCCTTGATGCACTCAAATATTTTTTATAGAATAAACTTCATGACCTTTGCTTCCTCTTCTTCATCCAATGTAATCCTCTTCCATTTTGAATCCCTAACATTATTAATGATTTTATTTTGCACTACTTCAGAGGCCATCTAGATGAGTGCATTTGTCAACATGATTGGTTTCATGACATGAAGATTTATGAGAATGGAATCATGCCTTTCTTCTAGTTGATCTGTGCCTAGTATGGCCTTCTGTAGCACCTAAAAATGAGGCTCATACATATAAATGTCAAAATTAAATGATAGTTATTGGCATGTACTTAAACATGTACTAATATTCATCTATCTACCCCTTCTATGAATTTTTTATTAGGCTTAGCTTGGTACCTTCTTCTTCAGTGACGGCCAGTTATGTCTACTCTTTTTCCTCTTCATCATTACTAGTTCTCTATTCATCACTTTCCTCTAAGGTTTCTTCTTGATCCTATAGGGGTTCTTCTTTGGACTTTTCCCCTTTATCTTCTTCTTCTTCTTCTTCCTTGGCACTAGCTTTACCCTCTTATTTCCATTGGATTTATTTAGTTCTTTCCATTTTATCTTTTAAGGTCCTAGTATCACCTTCCTTATCTTTAGGCACCCCTTTGATAATTGGGCACACCTATGGTGTAGCTTAGTATATTGTGATGGTGGGGGCACTAGGCACCTTTACTACTATTTTCTTAATTAGTTCCATGTTTTTGGCAACCTTTTTATCTTCCTTATCTTTTTTGGCCTTTTCCTCCTTTATTGCCTTCTTTCTCTTATCCCTCCTCTTCTTTGCTAGGGTTAAGGCCTTTTCTTCCTCAGCCTCAATCTTATCAATCTCCTCTTGGGTCATGCCTTTTTCTTACATGGCATTACTTTTCTTATCCAATGTTAGCACCTTCGTAATTTCTACTTTACTCATCCCTAGTTTCCTCCATGCCTCTCTTTTTCCTCCTCAATTAGTAGAGGCTGCATGGTGGGTTTTTATGGTGAGGTGCTTGCTAACTTCTCTACTTATATAAGTAAGGTAGTAGTGTCACCTTTGAGGGCTTCCTAAACTTATTTAGTTTTGGGATCTTCTTCTACTACTTATTCCATAATTTAGACATTCAGTCCTACTTCTTCCTCCTCCTCCATATCTTCATGCACCTCTTGTGCTTCCATTTCCTCATGTGCCTCTTGTGCCTCCATCTCCACCAAGGTTATTTTTGGCATTTATATATCCCCATTTGACTTCTTCTTCTTCTCCTTATTGCTAGGAGAAGAGGTCCCTTGCATGAAGGTCATGTTTCTTTTCTTTGGGGATGATGGGGTAGCTTCATCACCAGAGGCAATCTTCAACCTTATGCACTCTTGAGTTTCTTCAAGTATTTATCCCTATTTTTTCTAAGGATATGTATTCTATGATATTGGCATCAATTTCCCTTTGTCATTTATCTTAAGGGGGAGGTCATCAGCCTTCTTTTCATGCACACCCTTCTTTCTCAACTTCATCTCATAATATATCATGTGGATGTGCTCAAGTATGACTTCCTTTTGGAGGGGAAAGAAGTTAGTGTGATTTGAGTCATCCTCCTCATCTTTGGTAGCCTTCCCTCCTAGACACATGTATTATAACCATAACTTACTTCTTTCCAAATTCATAGCCTTCACTAGGATGTCTAACTGTTATGCATTTGGAATTCTCCTTAGCACATCCTCGAAGTACTTGGTATAAAATGCATAAGGGAGATTTATCTAGCCTGATCGATTACCATCTATGAACACCAATTTCACTACACATAAGTGTTACATAATAACAATAGGTTACCATTTCAAACATGTTATGAGGGAGCTCCTTGAGGATGCACCATTCCATCCTAAACACCTCTATGTACTATGTGTACCACCCCATCACTCAGGTATTATACTTCTAGGGGAATGTGGGGGGAAAGTGAACTTTTGGTACTTATACATCAAGGATTATTTGTATTATAAGAAGACCTAAATTTTATCCTCATTTCTATTAGGCATGTTGATTTCCTCCATCATAATTAAAACCAACATCTAATCCCACTAGAAGGTCTCTCATGTTTTGTGACACTCAAGCACATTTTTAACCATTTATTCTACAATGAACTTTGCTATATTTAACTTAAACACATGTGCCATGTTCTGTTATATGCATAGGTATTCCTTGGTGATGTCTATCCATCATCTACTGGGGAAATTTTTTTAACTTACAATGTGTGCCACTGACCTCATGTTAGGGTCCTTGATATCTTTTATAGTTGGCCTTTTACTACTTTATACCCCTAATTTAACTAAGTTATTAATTATAGGTGATTAATAATGTGATATGTCTTAGATTTATTAGAATTCACTAAAACCTATAAAATCCACAAAAATACACTACCACATCAACATTTAATGCAAAACTCTATGCCTCTGTTCTTACCTCAATAAATTATCCTAACAGTATTTTTAGTGAAGTGATGTGTAGCTCAAATGGTCACTTCCCAACTCAATTTGGGTGGATGCTAGCTTGTCTTAATGATATTCCTCCTACACTTTATTCATTTGGCATGACCTTCACCATCTTTATGGTAACTTGGGCATAATGCCTCACATGCACATGATTCAACCTCCATAGTTCCATTTTTTCCCAATGGTGCTTTCACTTCAATTGTGCTTTCTTGTCTTGGTCAAATTCTCTATGCCTTTGTCTCTTATTTTGACCTATCCTACCCCATAAAAATCCTGTGCACTAATTTTTTAGTGCCTCACTTTCTAGGTGTCTTGCATACTTAGCATCTTGTGCACCTAACTCTCATCTTATACACAATTAGAATTTTGTGCACCTCTCTTTCATCACTTGGTACTCATATTTATGCAAATCTAGAAAACTCCTTACACCCAAAAACATAGGTATCTAGCCTCAGGAATGTAGAAATCATCCATGCTCAACTCACTTGACTAGATTTATGCATGGAAGTTATAAAATAGTTCACTTGTAGACCTAAAAGAATTTTCCTTATTTACTCATCACCAACACATCATAAAATAAGGAAGAGTTTGGCTTGTGGAAAACATAATTCGTGTCATCACAACATAATAAAATTCTGATTAGGAAGTTGGTGTCTAATGGCACAAGTGTCATATTATTGCATATAAAGCTTCAATTGGTTTCCATTGAAATGCTCAGGGAGCATTTCATTAGATAACATGTACAGCTTGCATGCACCAATTTCCAATATGATGTAGATGACATATGGACCCATCCACCAAATTTATAGATTTCCTAGATGCTTAAGGTACTTGGAGTCATAGAGAAAGACTAATTCTCCTTCAGTTAGTACCTTATGCTTAATATGTTTGTCATGCCATAACTTTTGGTGTATCTTTTATATATGTTGTCTCCACCTTGCTTATCCATGCACCTCATCTAAGTGTTCCAAGTCCTCTAAACTCACACTCAATGATTCTTGGTCATCCGAATTAACAATACATGAAATACATAATGATGTCTCCAATAACTCTCTTGGTAGAACCACATCTATGCCAAACACCATTTAGAATGGTGTAGCTTTGTTTAGGTTCTTGTAGGTTGTGTGGTATGCCCATATTATTACTGACACTTGATCATCCTAATCTTTACAACCCACATTGCATATATGTCTGAGGCACATCCCTAAGATCTTGATGAATGCCTTAGTTATGCCATTAACTTGTGGATTATAAGGTGTTGTCTTATTGTTCCCTACCATGTATTTGGTCAATAGAATCTACATAGTTGCATTGATGAAGTGTGTTCCTCTATTGTTATTCAAACTAAGTGGAAATCCATAGAAACTTATAATTTTCTCCCATATGAACCTCATGGATATGGTAGCTATGTATTTTTTTGGTTGATGTTTCCTTGATACACTTGGTGAAATAGTTAGTGGCCACCAAAACATATCTTATGCTTGTGCACCTTATTGTAGGAGTGATCGGCCCAACAAAATCAATGGTCTATTTTTTGAATGGTGCCTAGGTAAGAATGGGGATGAAAGGCATCTCATTCTAGTACTTGGGCTTCCTTATGCACTATCATATGTCACATGCCTTGGTGTAATATTTTACATCTTGGAATAGAATTGGCCACCACAAGCCTAATTACAACACCTTGTGCATCATTATGTCTTCAATGCAATTACTTCCTACTATACCCTCATGAACCTCATATATAATAGATTCCTTTTCATCTTATAATATGCATCAATGCAAGAAATATTTATGACTTAATTTGTATAGTTCCCAACTAATGAGTTAAAAAAGGGTGGCACAAGCCATGAGTTATTTTTCTCTTTAGTTATCATAGTCTGGGGCATAGATCTAGACATTAAAAAAGTGGCTATCTCAACCAAGTCTTTAGGGATGCACTAGAGTATATAGAGTTGTGAATTTGACATGTCATCCTAAATAGGTGTTATTACAGCATTAGAGTCAATGCAAGACAAATGGTTTGGGCTCGAGTTCTATTTTCTAGGCTTGATGACAACTGAGAATTAGAATTCTTGAAATAGAACTAAACATATACAAATGTGCCCATGGAGAATGGACTTTTCTATGAGTTACTTAAACACCTCATGGTCTATGAAGAAGATGAATGGTGTTTAAAACAAGTATTTAATGTATTTTTATAAGGCATAGACCATGTCCAATGCTTTTTTCTCAATTGGTGTATAGTTCTACTCTTCTTGGGTCAATTTTTTGCTTGAAAAGGAGATGGGATGATCCATTTTACCTTCACCAGGTTGTACTAAAATGGTTCAAATTATAGAGATAGATGCATTGACATGGATGTGGAACAGGGTCTTCCAATCAGGAAATTATAGAATAGGCATGCTAGCCAACTTGATTTTTAGAGATTTAAAGGCATCCTCTTACATTGTGCCCCAATAAAATGGACCATCCTTGCACAAGATCTCATCTAATGGCACCACAATATTTACATAGCTCCTTATGAATTTTATATAATATCCACAATGGACAATAAAGAAAGGCATGAATGTCTCTCTATGTAGAAGGAGTTTGGAGCTGAATGATTATTGCATTCTTCATAGGATCGATGAGTAGACCTTCTTTATAGATGAAATACCCAAGTAAGGTGCCAAAAGGTGTCATAAATATGCACTTATTAAGGTTAAAGGATATTTGTCTCTATAATCACCTCTTAAACATGAGGTGAAATTTATCATAATGGTCTTTCATTAGCCCATACACAGTCTAATCATCAAGGTACACCTAGAGGAACTTATGAATAAAATCTTTAAATGCAATGATGACCATTCTAGAAAATATAGTTGATGCATTTTTAAGCCAAAAGGGAATCACATTATAGGCAAAATAACCCCATTCTACCATAAAGGTTATTTTAGGCCTATCCTCCTCTTTAATTTGTACTTGATGGTATTTTAAGAAATCATCAGTGAAAGTATATATTTTACATCCTATGATGCCATCTAAGACTTTGTTAGTGAATGAAGTCAGGAAGGGATCATGATGTAGGTGGAATTTAACAATAATTAATCAAATAAAATGTAAATAATCCCATCCTTATTAAATATAATAATCATGGGGCTCACCCATTCTAAATCTTGCACTTGATAGATCACTCTTGTGGCTAGTATACCATCAATATTCATTTTGACCTTGGCATAGAGATTGGGGTTCATTCTGTAAGGGCATTTCTTGATAGGTCATGCATCATCCATTACCTTTATGATAATTTTTTTAAGGTATGTGTGGGTGCCCTTTATGTCTTGATAATTTTGAGGGAACAAATCTTGAAACTCCTTTTGGAGATCCATAATTCATGCTAGATCCACATTAGACTAATATACACCTAGATTATCCACCTTTGGTTCCCCCTCTGAGATGATGTCTTCTTAGGTGGTTTTGAGTTAACATGTGGTAGGGTTCATTCCTTTCTAGATGTGTGTCCTCAACTTACCTACTCCCCTTAGTTGTTTCAATGTGGAGATGAGTAGGGTCTTCCTCATTAGGGGCACTATCATCCACTTGGCAGATGAGCTTCCTCTTTCCTGTCAAGGATGTCCAATTATTCACTTTCTAGATATATGTATCTTCATCACTCAAGTCATTTTTGAGTGCTTTTTCTACATACAAAGCTCATACCCATGTCTTTAAGGTTTTATATAAGGCATACACCCATAAGTTCCTTGGGGCATTTGTGTCATAGTCAATCCATATTTCATCACATAAGAGTATGTGCACTATTGGGTCTGAATCATGAGAGTATGTATAAATGTCTAAGTCCTCATTTCTTTTTCTAAATTTGGTGTAGATGGATGATTTTACATATTGCCAAGTTGTCAAGCTATGCCTCTTCACTACCCATTAATGAATGATAGTGATCCTTAAAGTATACACCAATACACCTATCATGTCTACCTCTTTTGAGATGCATGACTTGAGGTTGCAAACATATTCTTCCATAGGATTTCTCCCTTCATATCTCAACAGCATAGCAATTTTACCTTTACTCAAGTGAAATTCACTCTTCTCCTTATTTCTATTACAAGAGACCCATCTCTTTGAAGTGTGATCAATCTATATCCATCTAGTTTTCATAGGTTTTGGTGCCTTCATGCTCACTAAGTGGCACCTCTAACTAGTCATCTCATAATCTTCTTTAACCCATTGGTCACAAGTAATGTTGGTGTTGTCCAAGGCCAACTATTTATCTTCCCAATAAATCACTCCTTGGTCATTAGGGTTGAGATTATTGGTGCCTTACACCATGATGTTGTAGATATAGTTGATTTCATCCTCTATATCAACACTTTTTACATAGGGGGTCCTTGGTCACTTGAGAGGGGGATCACTACCCTCTCCTTTCCATTTTCAAAGGTCATATGGTGCATATCATCTTTATTTTCATAGCACCATGGCCTTTCTAGGAGCACTAAATAATTATCTTGTTCATCAAACTTGATTACCTTAAAGTCAATATGAAAAACGATTCCCATGATATCTACAATGGCACTTTTTAAAATCTTAATTGGTTGTATCCTAGATTTGTTGGCCATGGAAAGTATGTGAGGGGAAGGCCTCAAGGTTAACCTACCCATCTTCTCCCATGGATTCTTTGTTAATATATTTACCTCAACACTTATGTTCATAAGGAATTCATATATAGATCATCCATCAATGGTGACATTCACCAAGATTTCTTGATCATACACTTAATTATAGTTATGCTTGACGTCTCATGCCCTTTCTATGCATGGCACTACAAATTCAAATAGATTCTACCCTGCATGCTCTTACAATAAGTTATTTAATAGGGGAGGTATCCCTTATATTTGTAGGAGGTTAAAGATCTTCATTATCTCTTATACCTCAACCTTTTGTCATCTTGCTTCTTGCAAGAGGTAATAGCTTTTGCCTCTAGGTCTTGTGTTAGTTGGAGCTCTCCTTGCAGGTTTTGAATCACATTCATAACCTAATAAAATACTTCTTTATGGCATACAAGGTCTAGGTAAGGTAAAAATTTAGGTTTAGACTATGTTATATGCTCAGTACATCTTTATTCCCCATATTCCAAGTTTAACTCTAGTACTAGTGTAACTAGCAGCTAAGTGGGGAATCTACTGAGTAGTTTCCTACACATTGATTGGATTTTTGTGGGTTGGTTACACCTCTAGATTCCACTTCTCTACTTTAGGGTCATTCCTAATCATTATTACACCCTTATCTATGTTATGCCTACCTTTATTCAATTTCTTATATAATTTGGGGCATTCCTTGACCTTATGTGTTACTCAACATACCCACACATTGGATGTGTAGGGTAGTCACACTGATAGTTCTCAGTCAAACTACACTTGTAACATGATCATGGTGGGAATATTCCTCCACCACATCTTCCACCTCACCCTTTGACACCTATTTTCATCTCATATCCTACATTCTAATAGACATATCCTTCATTACCTTGATTATCTTGCCCATTGATTGCTGCAGTGGCCTACTATGTGCCTCTCTCCATGTTCCAGTGCATCCCATCAATCACTCAAAAATAAGCTATGATATAAGTGTATGAATCACACAATTTATAATAGATGGTTATGTTAACTTGATTAGCACATTGCAATAAATGGCAGTTACAAACATCATGTGCTTCATGATAAACCTCATAGCTTAAAACTAATGTGAACACATTCTTTTGAGGGTAGTTATTCCTATCATGGCCTTCTATTTCACAATAAATGCACCATAACCCACTTCAAGCATCTTATAATAAACTAGTGGTAATATTTTGGAGTTGTCTATCCATGTATGTAATCTACACTTCCATGAATAGGTTGATTCTAGTGTCAGTGCTTTCGAATGCCTCAACTCTGAGCATGACTTCAAGAACTTCATGAGGGTATGTAAATGTCTTCATGGAAATTGATCTTCTAAATGCTACTATAAATCCCCCAAAAACCCATTATGCATGCTTAGAGGGTTGAATATCATAACAAATCTTAGAAAAAAGAGTTTTGAATATGGCATCATATAATGTACATGTTCTCTAATAGTCCTTGGTTAATTTTCTTGGGCACGATGATGCTCTATTGTTCAAACTTAGTTATATTGAATTCTTTCAAGAATGCTTCCTTTAAAGTGTTAAAATCAACCATAGCCTAGATAGGATCAAATTTCCTATCCAAAGTATGGGTATAATCAAGCAAAGTTGTCATGAACTAGGTTGTCTTATACTTATATTGGGTTATACCTTGAGCCTTCCATTATAGTTCACATTTTATCACATGCTCTGAGGCATTTTATATGCCATGGTCTTCTATAAATTGCATGTCCATCTCATAGTAATTTTACTACATGGGGTATTGGCATCTAAGTCACTTACCCCATAGTACTTATTATGATTGTGGTCTTCCAATGTCTCTAGCCACTGGGTTAGGCATTAACCTTGTTGTTACTTTCATCACCAAAGATGAAGGCACTATACTAGTAACTTATGTTGTTAGGCCACTTCTTGTGGGATGTTTCCCAGTCTACATAGATGATATTAGATAAATTATAAATCTTGCACTTATGTTCTATGTTGTCAAACTAGTGCCCAAATGTCTAGAAGTATCCTCACTTAAATTTTCATAAGGAATAACTTGTTCAATTACAAAATTATAGTCCAAGTATGCAAAATGGTAAAATTTGATGTGGACAATAGGGTCAATTATCACTCTTCTTTCTTCACATGGGGTATCTAACACATGAGCTATCATTATAGGTTTGAAGGGGGTAGGTGCTTCAATCACATCTTTAATGGTCAAATTATGTAGGGACCCAGTGCATTCTTCACCCATCAATAGTTCATCTTGATTTATGGCTTCATTATTCCTCTCCTTACAATGCTAAAATTCAAGATATCCTTTCCCATTCCCTTCTCACTTACTACAAGTTCTCTCAACACTTCCAAGCTCTAGATCTTTCATCAACCTACACCTCTTCTTGTTATAAGTTTGTCTCTTGATCTCTTAGGTGTCAATTTGTTCATCCCCCTCCATTATGATTCACCTACACATCCCCTTTTCCCCTATTTCATTGCTCATACACAAAATGAATTTAGCCTTCCATTTTCATGGTTTTAAAGTTGTAATCCACCATTAGTTTTTAAATCTCTACACTAAACTCTCTCACAAATGTGCCTCTAGGTTCATGTAAAAACCGATACTCTACTTCCTCAAGGTAGGATTATGTCAACATGGTGAACTCAAGTATATAATTATTTAGTGCTCCTTTTCACCATTTGTCCACTACTCTAGTCCAAGTGTCATCTATGTTCTCAAGCCTCTCTAGGCATTCTTTCATCCACTTAAGGTGTTTTCCATAGCTTTAATTTCTATGGGTTGCATAAGTATCCAACCATCAATACACATGCTTAGGTAGTTCTTATAAGAAGACCTCATATAGAGCATCATATAAGTTGTTCTCGACCCACTTCCTCAACTTATGTCCTTTACTAGATGGATGATTTAGTGAAAATCTATCTTCCATCTATTATAACTAGCACTCGATGTTCTTGAGGGAGAGTCGAATCATTATTTTGTTGTACCATTGTAGTAACAAAATTCAACATGGGTCTCAACAATAATGGAACTAAAATTTTGTATTTTAATTAGGGTTTTCAATTCATTTACTCTATCATATACTTATATGATTATTTCAAGTCAGTTTTCAACTTGTTACAACTAGGTGCAAACATAGAATAATCCCATAATGCTCAACATTTATCACTCGACTGCACCAACATCAATCCACATAAGGTGAAAACCTTATGTGCTCACCTAAAGCATAGTAGAGAAAAAATTAGAGCCCACATTAGATTAGCTATGTTATGGTGCAACTAGTTCTTCTTAAGACTTGGTCATTCAAATAATATTGTTAGCAAGTTCATTGGTGTAAGTCATTATAGGTGGAGTCTAATGGTTTATAGGTGCAAAGCTTATTTAGCTAACTCATTCTGGTCATAGGGTCGTAAGCCTATATTTGGTGGGTTTTATAGTCTTATGGTGAAATCCTTTAGTTTCCTTAGCTTGGTGTCATTCAGGTACTTGAATGGTTCAATAGAAGAATTTAGATCAAGTGTTCATGCTTAGGCTAGCACTTTAGGCATAGATATCATTACTTGGCATGGGGTCTTTCCTACACTTAAGTATTCCCATGAAATATGTTAATGTCATCATAAATTATAGAGATGCCATGAATGTCATGAATCAAAATACTAAAAACAACATTCTTAATATTCATATTAAATTTATAATATTAAAATCATCGCATTCATTATGCATTTTAATAACAAAACTAAAGACATTAAACCCAGGAACACCATAAATTACTACAACTATTCATCTTCATTACTCAAAGTTTAAATGTAAAATAGAGTCCATGTTATGAAAAATAGACTAAATGCTAGCTAAGCTACTACATGGCCCAGAGGCTCATAGGTGAGCTTGGGCACTACAATGTCGAGTCTCAAAGGTGTCCATGTTAATCTTTAGATTTAAAGGTGGTTAAATTATAGCTATCTATAACCAATTATGTAAATATTCACTACTTCAAATATCATCCCTCTACTAACTATATTGAGCTTAAATTTATATAACTTAAGAGAATCTTTTTGATAGGGTGGAGGGTACATGTCATGTGCTAAGCTAGAGCCTTGGTTGATCATTCTATTGGCTCCATAACCTTGTACCCTTTGTGTTGTGGTCATCATGTGTAGCTCAGGTACCAAATAACTGTCTACTAGCTAGTGCCAAGTCTACGATGATTCCTTTAGTTAGCACAAAAGATTCCAAAACAACAATCATACCAAGTGATTTCCTCACACCAAATTTTTTTTTGAGTTGGTGTGGATCTATACTTAGATGAATTAGGGGACTAATAGCCTTTAACCCAAGATACACTTTCCCATGTGTTCAACCTAGATTTATTATACAATTTTATCTTGGGTAGACCTTGGATACATGAGATTCATGTAATCCCTTTATGTAGTTATATAAAATTTCCAAATTGGTATTTTAAGCATGGCTTACAACACCCCATCCATAAGACCTTTTTGCATTCTCTTGTGACCCTTCTAGACACCTTTTTGATCATTGTCAGTCATCCAAAACCTTCTAAATGGTCATTCCACCTCAACCAGACAATATTCTCCATGCCAATCCTATTCCCCCAAGTCCTAAGCATATAGGATAAGAGCAACCCATCTGGACTATAGCACCCCATAGAGCAGTGTCTCATTTTTGGTGGTCCTATACATTTTCACATTGAGTCCCAATGGTCATTTTCATTAAGTACTTATCCTTAATTAGGTTAGCTTAATGTGAATACATCTGACCCATTACCAATTATTCCCTATAAAAACCTACTCAAATCTCATTTACAAAGGAGGTGACTAAACTTACAAATCAAGCAAGAATAAAAATAAATCACTAAGGCAAACTTCCCTATTCTTTGTACATAGTCACCCAACACATCTGAAAACCTATTCAAATCTTCATACCAATCCCTAGCCACTTCAAACACTATCAATTTGGCATTTTCATCTGCATCACACTATTTAACAAAGCACATTAGGTGGGAAAACTACATATGACTTGATCCCTCTTCAGAATATTGGTATGTAGGCATCATGCCCACATAAGGGGTGTGGATTGCATGTTTAATTAATATTTTAAACTAACCCCCCTCTTTCTCAAGTAACTCAAATTCCACTTTATCAAGTATGATGGAGGATTAGGGTTTGAAGATAAAATTAGCTCCAAAATGAGTTTTGTTGATGACCAACACTCAATTTTTCATAGGCATGCTCAAATAGTCACAACACAACTAGCTAAAATGTTTTAGGTCTTTGTTATTAGTTTGGATAATATAAATAGGAATAGACAACAATGTCAAACACCAAAGCATCCACTTTTTGATGCTCTTGTTCTTTCACCCAATGAAAGATGGATTTAGGTTTATGACACCTTTCTAATCTTACACAGCCATTTTCAACCTTTGTATCATCCATTTCAGTCTATTTTATAGCTAAGTTATATTTCTTCTTATTTATTACTATTTTTAGAAATGTTAAAAAGATAAATAGTTGCATAAATTAGGACTATATTTATTATTATATTTTGTACTAATTTATTAATCTAGACACTTAACTAAAATAAGAATAAAAATCCATTATTTCTAAATAAGGTAAATCATTTGGTGAACCCAACTTACTTCATTTACACACAAAAACCTTAGAAACCCTTAAAAACATTCCTTGTTGATTTTAGTAATATTCTTCTAATTTTTTCCTGCATATATAAATCAGAATTTCACATTTAATTTTTAAAATTCACCATAGTAATTTTAGAAATCATTTCTTTAAAACCTTATTATAATATACTAGATCCTTATGTTTTTGGAGGTATTACCTTACCTGTTAGTGAGCTTCATATCCTTTTTATGCATATTCTAGTTTGTTGTTTTTAGGACTTTACATTTCCTTTATTCATTACTTTCCTTCCATTGTATTTTCTTATTAAACATTATTTTTAAAAATTCAATCCAATTCCACTTTGTTTTCCTTCTTTAATAATGGCCCAATGTACTAGATTTGATGAAACTAATAAGAGGGAACTTCAAGACCTTTTAACTAAAAATATTGATATGCAAGATGATATTCTTAAAACACTACAAGAAAAAGAAAACAATGGTCAATCCTCTCAAACCATAGAACAACCAATTACAAATGACACTACAAGGGCAATTATGTCTCAACAACCCCCTATATCATCTCAACCTTCCTATGTGGCACCACCAGTTATGACTAGTATATCTTCACCTCCTGATGTGGCTACACTCATGCAAGATATTAAATCTCTTCAATATAAGGTGCTACATATTAAGCAAGGTTCCTCTAGACCAACATAGGCTTTGGACTCTTTTTTCTCTACTTCATACACCATTGGCATGCCATATTGCTTTTACACCCTTGCCACCAGGTTTTTTTCAACCCAAAGTTCACTTTATATGATGTAAAGGGTGATCCAAAGACACACTTGAGATCTTTTCATATAGCATGCTTGGACTATGTACTAAATGACTTGTTACTAACTAAAATATTTATATAGATTTTAAAGGATTATGTTCTATAGTGGTTCTATAGTCTATTGAATCAGTTGGTCAAATCATTAAATCCTTTAGTTGACATGTTCCTAACTCATTTTAGCAATAACATATGTGACAAGGTCTCTTATGTCCAAGTTTCACAATAGAAATAAAGGTTAAATGAGCATCTCATAGATTATGTTCTTAAATATAAGACTATCTTGGCTAAAATGACTAGCCCCATGGCTAATCAAGAATTAAAAGATCTCTTCAAATAGAGTCTTTTGCCAGCTTTGCATGAGTCAATAATGTTTTAAAAAAATTCTTCCTTTACTGAGTTATGTCATACACTAAGAAAGGTAAGTCAAATTACTTTCAATGGGCAAACTCAAGTACACAAGCATATCATAAACAACAAACCAGAGTAACAATAAAGTCCCATATAAAGTAAAGGTTAATGATAACAAAAATCAAAATCAACCTATAGTTAATATGGCTTTATATCCCCCTCAACAAGTGGTTTTATCATCACCTCCTTGACAATCCTTTACCAATCTACCAAGATCTCCAACCAGAGTCTCATAATATCTATTGGAATACAATGTCCTATCTCTCCCTCCTATTAGAGAAGTTCATAAAACAAAGCCTCTTCCAAATTGATATTATCATAATGCATTCTATGATTTTCATAGGGCATCAGGCCACATAATAAATAGATTCATTAGTTTGTGACACAAGATACGAAACTTTATAGATGACAACCTTATTAATCTTGGTACTCTAGTTGAGCCTCCTCAAGAAAAGAAAACATAGGACAAGGCTCTAAAAATATATATAGATCCTTTCCCATAGCATTCTAAATATGAAATAGGGAGCACATCAAGTTCACCATGCATATCATGCATACCCTCCGCTAGCTACATACCAGACACCTTTAGTTGAGTAACATCCTTTAAGCTATATGATTAGTGTGTATAATTCCAAAGTTTTAGCTAGACCTTTGATCTCATTCTCAAAGTAGGAGATAGTTAAGGATGATTTAGATTACTATGCACTCTTTATCATATCCTACATTGATCAACATCCCATTCATAGTGTTCTCATAGACAATGGATCTAGTTTGAACATGTGCACTATGATATTAATTTAGCATTTGGGATATTTAGAGCAAGATATCACCATGATGAACACAATAAATAGTGGATTTAGTGGACACATAAAAATTTCATTGGGTGAGATTATACTTCCTCTATAGGTTAGTCTAGAACATGTGGCCACACCATTTACTATTTTTCCTAGTGTAAGAGTCTTCAACATGTTGCTTGGTCAACCATGGATATATAAACTTCATGTAGTACCTTTTATAGTTCACATATGCATGAAATACATTCATGCCAATTAGGTTGTTATAGTTGGTGGAGTTTCATATCAGTTACCACTCCCCACTTTAGAACCATCTCCTACTCTACAATCAATTGTTTCATCTCCTCCACCAGTTACAATTCTTCTTCTAGTTGAGATTCAAACATAGTCAAGGCCTCCCTCACTAGCACAAAGAGTTCATACTCTTCTATGGAGGCCTCTCTTAGATTGACCACTACATCAGTGATAGTTTCAGGACTCAACATAGTTTTTAGCTATAATATTCACACCCAAGGTAGTATCATTGAGGTTTCATTCCTCTACACATAGAACACATTTTTAGAGAGCTTCTTCTACTACTAGATGGGTCCCTAAGAGCCCCATAGTTGCATCCACTTATCAGAGTTACAGGGGGACCCCACAATCAATTTTCACTATATATATTTTAGATCACTTATAACATACGCAACTTTTAGACTCACATTCTTAGCCCTTCAACATGATTCATGATCATGCATGATCCCTCTCCGTGATATAGGACACCATGATATGGAGTCTCTTATGAGACTCATTGGTTATTATCATTTCTTCTTAGTCTTTCGTGTACGTAATTTCTCAACTTAATTGTACATAATGTTTTTTTCCTTAATTATACATAGCTCAACTCAAAACACCAAAAATAATATAATATTTCAAAATACCAAAAAAAATATAACATGTCAAAATACAAAAACATTTAAATAACTCAAAACACCAAAACTTTTAAATTATACACATTATCTAGGCTTTACATTTTGATGTTTTGATGCTTTCTTCTATTGTTTGTTGATTTATCTAAATTACCATGCTTCACTTGATCTTCTTTAAGTGTGTGTGGTGACACCCAGATCCTTGATTGCTTCACTCTACCCATTAAGGGGGCATCTTACTTTTAGATTTGAGACATATATCAACATATCTACCCACTAGGGGCATCTTCTACATGACTACACCATCTAAGTTAATTCATTCCTACACCACACACTCTAGTTATCATGTTGATGTACATTACTTACTAACTTACATAGATTATTCTATCGACACTCACTAGTATATAACACTTGTGTATTTCTTAGCATCTACCTAGTATTATACTACATGTTTTGCATACTTTCACTTCTTACTTTGATCAGTTAGATTCAATAGTATTTATATAATTTGCATGCCTTCCTTTATTTCTTTGAGTAGCTATATGTGATTACATTTCTTAGTTCCTATTTTTTTACTTATGTGTGCCTTAGGACATTTTCCAATGTCCTTTGCTTGTACTTTTGTATGTGCTTATGGCCCTCATGTCAATCTTACTTTTTTACAATTGTATGTGTATGTGGGAATTTTAAAATGTCTTGTATGTTTTATTTCCTATTTTTATTGACATTTTCCCATTTCCTTTGTTTTCTTGGCCCCTTAGACTCTTTTGTATTTTTCTTGCTTCTTACCTTGCATGCATGTTTGCTTATTTTCTTCTCAATTATTTGTAATGCCATGATCCATATCATGCACTATATTTCCTTCTTAAATGTGATGATGGACATCATGCTCCATCCCTCCTTGAAAACTAACTAAATTTCCATTTTATTTCTGTATACTAAATATGCTATTACATTGTTACATCTATCTAGGCATACCCCTATTGATCTAGTAATCTCTAATACAAATTATGCTATATCTTGAGATATATTTTGGATTATCATTACTATATCATGTATTTCATAGAATAACACACTTGTAGGGATATTTATTTTGAGGGAAGTCATTGCAAGGTCTTCGTTCCTACCCTCAAAAGATGGGGAAATAAATAGGGGTTTTGTCACAAAGATCAAAGCCCTCTACTAGTCAATTTTAGTTTTTAAAACACTTAGAACAGTAATAGAATTCAAAACACATAGAACATACCAAAAAAATAGGGATGAACATAGAATAGACATCAAAAATAGTAAAGGACAATAGTACTTCATTCAGACTACAGTGCCCTATAGTAAAGTGTCCACTTTTTGGCACTCCTATCCAAATAACCAAAAACCCAAAAATTTTAGAAATAGATAGAAAGGTAAGGTCAATTACAATTTTGATAGTTATATTTTAGTTTAGATTGGGTAGTTTTATTATAATTTTAATTATATTATCTAGATATAGGGGCATCGTGTGTGACATGATGGCTCTCACTTCTAGTTTTAGATTGGACAGTTAGTACAGCTTCTAGATTTGAATCCATGTTATAGACACCAGTGATTAGGGGCAATGTGTGAGGAAAATTTACCTTATTTTCTTTCTAGTTCATTATATTACCCAGGTATTATCATTATTTATGTGCCTTATTCCATCTATGGGTGGTTGGTATCATTTTAGAGTGGCTTTCAATTTCAGAGTGGCTTTCATACAAACCTAATCTCCACCTTTTAGAGTGGCCAAGATTGGCTTGGTTCTTAGTAAACATTTAGCTATCCATGTCACATTGTCAGATTAAAGATCATTCATGGGATTCATGAGCCATCTCATATGACACACATTCATACTGGCATTAGTTCATAGTTCACACTTAGTGGGAAATGATGGAGCCAAAGGACTAGCTAGCCTTTGTATTCTTGAACCACCTACTTAGAGGGATTAGACACATAGTGAAAACATTGATTAACACATGCATGATCACATAGCTTCAATACATAGTGGGTGATGTTGGAATCAAAGGGTTAGCCTTTGTGTTCTTGATCCACCCCCAAGGAATTGAGTACTCAGCTCCATTCATGATATTACTCTTGGTGTAGCACATACTCAACATCACTCAACATCAAAATAGGTTTTGTATTGGTTCATGTACTTGGTGAGGTGTATTCATTCCTTTCTTTTCCACTCTCTTTTACCTAGCATTTTTACATTCTTATTTTAGATAGCATGTCTAGTAAGAAATGATCTACTCCTTGTTTTCTCTTACAATATACACTTCACGATGTGCTCTCTCTATACACACTCAACATCACACATCTTCATCGGCTTCACCCTTAGAGGTAAGTTTAGGTACTCTTTTTACTTTTCCTTTATCCTAATATTTCACTTTGTTTCATCACTAAAATAAATGGGGAGGAAATATAGTCATATAAAATGTCCAAATTGGTAATTTGAGTGTGGTTTGTGACACCCCATCCATAGGTCCTTTTTGCATGCTCTTACAACCCTTATAGACACCTTTTTTCTCATTGATAGTCATCTAGAACCTTATAAATGGTCATTTAAACTTATCCAAACAATATTGCCTATGTTAATCTTATTCTTTTAGGTCCCAACCCTGTAAGATAGGAGCACCTCATTTGGACTATAATGCTTGATAAAGAAGTGTCCCATTTTTGGTGGTCATGTCCATTTTCATTTTGATCCCCAATGGTCATTTTCATCTAGTCCTTATCCTTAATTAGGTTAACTTAGCATTAATACATCTAACCCATGACCAAATATTCTCTATAAAATCCCACTCAAAGATCATTTATAAAGTAGGTAACCAAACTTACAAAGTAAGCAAGAATACAAACAAAGAACTAAGGAAAACTTCCCTATTCTTTGCACACAGTCACCCAACATAGTTATAAACCTAATCATATCCTCATACCATTCCTTATCCACCTCAAACACTATCAATTTGGCATTTGCATCTACATTTCACTATTGCATAAAGCACACTAGGTGGGAGAATTACAAATGGCTTGATCCCTCTTTAGAGTATTGGTATGTAGGTAGGGTGCCCACACAAGGGGGTGTGGATTTCACATTTAGTACATATTTAACACTAACCCCTCTCTTTCTCAAGTGACTCAAATGTTTTTTTATCAAGCATGATAGAGGGTTAGGGTTTGAAGAAAAATCAGCTCCAGAGTGAGTTCTATCGATGATGAGTGCTCAATTTTTAATAGGCATGATGCAACTACCCAAAAAGTTTCAAATTTCTATGATAATTTTGGAAAACATCAGCAAGAAGGGAAAATAGTGCTAGACACCAAAGCATCCACTTTTTGGTGCTCCTATCCTTTTGCCCAATAAAATCTAGATTCAAATTTATGATACCTTCCCAGTCCTGCACAATCATTTTCAACCTCTGTATCAACCATATTAGTCTATTTTCTAGCTAAGTTATATTTCTTCTTATTTATTGCTATTTTTATAAAATTGGAAAAGACAAACAATTACACAAATTAATACTATATTTATTATTATATTTTGTACTAATTTATTAATCTAGACCCTTAACTAAAATAAGAATAAAATTCTATTATTCCCAAATAAGTTAAATCACTTTGACAATGCACCTGTGTCTTAACTTCTTGCACTCAAGCATGGAGGTCACTATTAATGGAGATGTGTAACCCTATGAACATTCCAAATATTTGGAGGTTGAGTACATAAGTTATGACTACCACTTTGGCCTAGATCTAGTGCCCAATAAACATAAAGACAAAGAAATACTTGTAGAATTTATAAATGCCATTTGTATAGACCCAAATAGTCTTAACTCATCTTCACATATGCCTCCTCTTGAAATGTATAATCATATTACCATCTTGACCAATGGCCCAAGATATTATTTAACCCATGACACATTCCACATTGCTAAACTTCCATAGAACCCCAAGTCCTATGGAATACATAAATTTAGGATACCTTGCATAGAATGGCAAGGAAAAGGAAAAGGCAAACTTCGTAGTTCATACTTGTTATTTTCACATCATCCATTGGCCAAGAAGAGGACCCCCTTACCAATGATAAATCTTAATTGTACAATAATGAATGATCTAATTGCTATAAAAATACCAAATATCCCATCCCTAATAGGATCATGTCGAACCAAGCCTATGAAGGTAGAGGCCTTGGGTAAATCAACAAGGTAATCTTGATCTAATTTTTATGACTTGGTACAAAGGAACTTATGGTCTCATATTTAAACCACTTGAGGATGACCCCACACATCTTATTCATGTTTCAACACCAATTTCTAGTGATGATGATATTGATAGTGAAGTAGAGTCTGATCATAACATTTATGAAGACCTTGCCAATAGTGACCTATTTGATTTACATACCATTTATACCATTACCCTAAAAATCTGACATAACTCACTTCCTCTATATCACCCTTAACTCATAGCTTGGGACCAAAAAGAATCCATAGTGCCTATAGATGAGTTCAATAATGATGAGGCTTTTTGAAATTTTCTAGGACTAAGAGACAATATTTTATTGAGAGACCACAAATAAGGGTTATCTATCAAACTATATCCTATAATCTAATTTGGATAATGGGTGAATACCCTTAGACAAAAATAAAAGAATAAAACATTGAGGTCCCAAAGTGAAAACCTATTTGACGCACTTTTGGACCAAGGTAAAAGTAAATAAAAGCCCAGTCTTTTGGTGAAACCCATTTTAGGCACCATTAGATGGGGTGTTCACCTTTCCTCAAATGAAGCTCAAGAGACCACCAATTATTAGCTTTCCTTTAGGTCTGAGTTTAGTTCTATAGAATAACATGCCTTTGATCAAATTTCCTAAGAGTTTATTATAGTATTTATGACATGGCCATCATTACCATTAAGAGATTTAGATTCATCATGTTTAGGAGAGCTTGAATAACTAGTCCAACTAGAGGAATTTACAATTATAGGCCAATTCACTTCATTACCAACCATTCTATAATATGAATTAGCTCTTCTCATATAAGATACTATAGAAGTCAACATTGGGACTCTAGACAATTTGAAGTGGATCAAATTAGGCACATCCCTCACTAAGGATGAATGCGAAATCTTTACCACACTTTTGAGGGAGTTTATTGAAATATTTTCATGGGCCTATTCAGGCATGTTAGGTTTGGACATCACCTTGGTTGTACACCACCTTTTTGTGCATCTTAATTCTAAGACTATGAAGTATAAATTACACAAGAATCATCCTCATATTATTTTACTAGTAAAGAAAGAGTTGAAAAAACTCTTAGAAGTGAGATGCATCCAATTGATTGACTATTCAGAGTAGATCTTAAATGTTGTGCTTATTAGTAAGAAACCTAAAGGAATCAAAATTTGCACTGATTCATAGAGATCAACAATTCCTTCCCCAAGGATGGCATTCCTCTACCAAATATCAACATGATATTTGACTCTAAAAAAAGGTATAAAATTCTTTCACTTATGGATGGATTTTCAAGGTATAATCAGATTAGGATCATGTAAGAAGACCAACACAAGATAATGTTCATCACTCCATGGGGAATATTTTGTTATATGTTATGCCATTCAACCTCAAGAATGTTGGGCCACATACCAAAGAGCCATGACCATCATATTTCATGATATGATGCATGATATTATTGAAGACTACATCGATAACATATTGGGTAAATCAAAGAACCATGTTGATCATCCAGTCACACTACAAAGAATATTTGAGAAGCTTTGTGAATATAAGTTCATACTTAATCCAAAAAAGTGTGTCTTTGGTTTCACTTCAATAAAATTACTAGGCTTCATCATTTCTCATTGAAGAATTGATGTTAATCCTGCCAAAGTATAAGACATTACTTAGATGCCTCCACCTTCTAATTTATAGCAGCTTTGTAGTTTATAAGGAAAGATTCAATCTATTAGGTGATTCATCTCATAATTATCTAACAAATTCCATCCATTTACACACTTACTAAATAAGGGTGTCACATTTCACTGGGATGAAGACTGTTAGAAAGCCTTTTAACACCTGAAGGAATATCTTGCCAATCTACCTATTTTATTACCACCAATGCTAGGAAATCCATTTCTACTATACCTATCTACCATAGACAAATCCCTAGGGCACTTCTAATTCAGCATGATGACAACAAAAAAGAGCATGTCATGTACTATCTAATTTTACATGGGTTGTGTATGAACACAACTATATACCAATAGAAAAAATTTGTTTAGATATGATTTTCGTACCCTATAAGTTATGGCATTACATGCTTAACAACAAGACCATATTTATTTCCAAATTAGATCCACTCAAGTATCTATTATATAAGACAACTTTACAAGGATGTATGGCTAAATGGATCATGAATATGAGTAAGTTTATGATCAAGTATGTAAACTAGAAGGCCATAAAGGGATAAGTACTTATATATTAGCTTTTTTAATCTCCCTTTGTATATTCTAAACCACTCACTTTTCAATTCCTAGATGAGTCCATCATGACCATAATCAAAATACCCCCTGAGGAGCAGCACTAGAAGCTATATTTTGATGGGTCATTTACATCATATAGATTAGGGATAGGCCTATTATTTATTACACCACATGGGGATCTTATTCCCAAATAATTTTGTATCAACTTTCCTTGTACTAATAACATGGTATAATATGAATAACTTATTTTAGTGCTTTGTCAAGTGATACAATGGAATATTCAACATCTCATAGTTTATGGTGATTCTCAATTAATCATCAATTAGGTTACAGACCAAAGATGACAAGTTGGTTCCATATAAGGCCATGGTGGATACTCTAAAATAGTATATTTCCAATGTAAAATTTGAACAAATACCTAGGTATAATAATAGGATAGTATATACCATGGCTACCATCAGCTCTTTGATCTACCACACAAACAAGGTAAAAGAATATCAATTCTTCATTAAAAATATTCTAGAACTTATTCATAAACTTTCAACCATCATAATATTATGTGATATTATTTGTCCCACATCTATTTGGTATTCAAATATATATAATTACCTTCAGAACCATATCATACCATTAGACATATCATGCAAACAACAAAAAGCCTTTATGCATCAAGCCTCTCACTATACCTTACTTGGACCAACCCTTTACCATTGTAGCTTTGATGGAACTCTGATTCATTGTTTAAATTTTATAGAATCCACATTAGTTTTGAGGGAAGTCCATGAAATATTATGTGGTGCCCACATCAGTGGGGCTATCCTAGATAAAAATATCCTATGTACTAGTTACTATTGGCCAACTATGGAAGAAGATGTAGCTACTTATGTCAAAATGTGTGAAAAATGTCAAAGGCATACCAATTT
Organism: Torreya grandis; assembly: GCA_037957365.1. NCBI lineage: Eukaryota > Viridiplantae > Streptophyta > Pinopsida > Cupressales > Taxaceae > Torreya > Torreya grandis. The sequence goes on from JARHVA010002450.1 coordinate 1,587,139, forward strand.
GATTCATGCCCTAGCTAAAACACTAAAATATATGCTTACACCATGGAAATATGGGGATTTGATCTCATTAGGAATATTAACCTACCTCTTCTAATGGCCATAAATTCATCCTTATTGCTATCAAATATTTCACTGAGTGGGTTGAATCTATACCCCTCACTTACATGACTAGAAAATAGATTTCAAAATTCATCTTCAATCATCTCATATGTCACTATGGTATCCCATCCAAAATTATATCTGATAGTGGTAGATCATTTAAGAATAAGGATATTAAAGCACTCTATGTTGAATACATCACTCAACATTTTTGTACCACATATTACCCACAAGGTAATGGCTAAGTAGAGGCATCCAATAAAACCATTGTCGACATCTTTAAAAAAAATTCCAATCAATAATGTTGGCCATGATTGACACCTCCAACTCTTCTATGTCCTCTAGGCATATCAAACTAATTACCATACTCCAAATAGAGCCACTCCATATTCCCTAGTTATGGCACTGAGACCTTTTTTCCCATCGATGTTGAGTTACCTTCTCTACTTATCTCATTGAAACACATCTTGGATTATGAATATTGTATAGTATCTCACCTTCAATAGCTAGAATTAATTGATGAAAAATGCATGGCCACTATCAATAGCCTTCAAACATGCCAAAATAGACTCTATGGCTAATATAACTGGTGGGTTAAACTTAGAGAATTTTAGCTTGGGGATCTTATTTTTAAATAAAAATAAAAGAACACCATGGCTAAGAAAAATAATAAATGAAAGTTCAAACCAAATTGGATAGGCCCATATGTCATTATTGCTAATTATGGCTCTAGAGCATATAGGCTTACTACACCAAATGGAGATGAACTTGATGAGCCAATGAACATCATACACCTTAATAATTATTTTGCTTGAAAAACTTGAAGTATTGTCTATAAGGCATATTTACATTGTACCATATCACCATCTTCTTTTTACCATGCCATATACCACTCTACCATACCTTCCCTATTAACCAAAGTTTTTTTTACCTCCCTCCCCACCCCTTTGACCTTGGTTCTATTCCATTCATTCTTCAAGCACCTTCATCAAGGGGATTCAAATGAAATTTCAGAATTTTATTTAATATTCAAGACAAAGACATTATCTTGGACCAATATGATAGTGGTTTTGTAGTTACATCCTTCATTTGTTATTTCATTTAACTTCAAATGTTATTGATTAATATCATTGACTTATGTTGTTTTTTCCTACTTATAACCACCTACGGTCAAATTAGGAGCAACACTTTTACCATGCATTTCCATATTATAGACATCCAATTCTTAACACCATTTGTGTTAAAATTGTCAATCTTACTCGAATTGCACTCAAATGCATATTTTAGGTCAAAATCCATAAAGCACCCTAAATGGTTCAAACTTGTCACTTACAAGTGCTAGTTTAGGTAAAATTATCCCTAAATAAGGAAATGCATTTTATGGGCCAGCTAACTTTGACCAGATCATTTTGAGTCAAAATAAAAATTTTGCCATTTAGTGCTTTGGATCACTCTTTTATTCTAATTCATTAGTATACATCATGTACCTTTGTTATTTGGTGTTGACAACCTCCTAAATGGGAATATATCTTCAACACATCTAACATCACCTTTTAGTTCCTCTCCAATCAAATTATGACCTAGTAATATGACTTTCTGACCATTTTGATTAATTGAGGACCAATTTTCAAATAATTGCACAAATGTTGATTAACCTTATTTAAGGATAATTAATCAAAATCAAGAGCTTAAGTGGATTTTCCATGAGAATTGTTGAATGTTAATTTTTTTAAATTGATTCCTATTAACTACATCATTAGGTGACATCATTTCTTGGGAAGACATCCCTAGGCCATAAATACCATAAATATCAGGATTATGGGTCACCCATGCCTAGTTAATGCCTCCCATACCTCTTTAATGCTTATTTATCTTGATTATATTTATGAGTTTAATTCCAAATATTAGGATTATCCATGGCCACACATCTCCATCTTCATATGGATGGTCATGGTTGATCCTGACCAATCTCAAACATCTATAAATAGAGAGGCCATGGACATGAAGTAAAAGCTTGAATATTGCAAAGTTATAATGTTAAATTGTTTCCACAATGTTTTACATTTGATCATGGATTTTTATTGCAAGCTTCATTGATAGACTATTTTAGTGATTTGGAATCAACAGCCTAGGTTTTATGGAGTGTTCTTGAGGCATTGGAGGAGCTTACCACCATTTTTGACAAAGATAATGATGTTGATCAAGGGAAATCATGTTTTTGAGCTACATGGGTATGGTGAATCCATTTGGGAAGGTAATATGGTGTTGCCTTCTTTCATTTGTTTCTTTCTACCCTTTTTAATTCTTATAGGAATATATAGGCTTGGTTAGTTAATTATTTATGCATGTTTCATTATTTGTGGACTAATGCTTGAATAAATTGATTTTTAATCCTCTCTACACATATCACCTTACCATTCCTATTGCTATATTATGTCATTTACCTAAATTTAGGAACTTACTACTACTTATTCAACTCCCCCATTGTAAGATAGAACTATAGTGACTTCAAGTCCCATTAAGACTATTTAGGTAGCACTCTCTTTACATTGAGATCAGTTCAATCACCCTTTACCCATGCTCTTGCCATTTTATGAGCATGCTTAAGCCATGATCTTGTTATTTTGAAATGTGGACAATTTTATATCTCATATTCTTAATTGAGTTGAGATTTTTCAAAAAATCCAAAACATCTATAAAAGACTTAGAAAATCCTAAAAATCAAAAAATTATGAAAATTGGCTTAGAATCTCCAAGTGAGATATAAATCTATCAAATTTTTTGAGATGAGCCATCGTTTTTGTTTAGTTTATTTTTAGACCACCTTGGTCTCTTTTTCCTTCCATTTTTAGGAGAACTACATTAGCTTGAGGTTTACACAGACTATGTAGGTAGCACCTATATACATGGGGTATCTTGGGTTAGTTCAATTGCACCTTCCTTTATTTTTTGACTAATTATTTTCCATAAGGATCTTGGGACTCCTAAATACTTCATGAGTAACCACTTGTCATTTAATTATGTTAGAGTTTGCCAAGATCTTTGAATAGTGAGCATGCAGTAATGTCAAATTCCTATAGAGGTAGAATGAGAGCTCCAAAAATAATAAAATACCATAAATGAAATGTTTGCATTAACCAACTTAAAAGAATAATAAAGTAAATGTAGGGTGAAATTAGGTCACCAAAAAGGTAAAACCCTAATTCACAATTAGAACCCACTTAAAGGTAAATTACCCCTAATGACTTAATTAACTAACCTAAGTAAGCTAAAAAGATGTGTAGGTAAAACCACTAGGTGGGAAAATTCCCACACTAACACCCCCTCTAAAGTGTAGCTTAGGTGGGTAAAAGAATTGGGTCCTGATAATGAGGCTTGATGAGGTACCCAAGCACAATGCAATCCCATAAACTAGGGTAAAGGAGAAAAATTATAGGAAGAAAACTCCTCCCCAAAAAAGAGCAAAGAAAAGAAGAGAGAAAAAAATACCCACTAAGGTCTAGAATTGACTATAGCCACTTGATGTCCCCTAGAGGAATGCTCAAAAGTAACTATGAATCAGAAGTAGATGCAGTGAAGAGTGGTTCACCCTAAAATAGTGAGTTTATTTATCAAGTACCTAATGGATCTTCAACCAAGGTGTAATTCCTATGAAAGGAACGATTCTCATACTATGAGGTAGATGTGCCAACTATTTTATGCCAAGATGGTGTACTAAAAGCAGAGGTGAAGAAGGTCTATATAATTATCTATAACTATGGAATAGACTACCTGATGTCTGATGTATCTTGGATCAGCAGACCATTTCCATGTAATTTTATAAGTAGACTAGAGGTAGGTGGATCAATAACTAACTCTTGAATATTTTTAAGGTGATAAAGAGATGGTAAAGATGTGTCCACTTCATTGTTGTAGTCATCTATAAAAAAAAGAGTTATCAATATCAAAAAAATGCTCAAGATTAAAAGTGTCAATACATATAGGTGAGTTCGAAGAGGAATCTAAAGAATTTAAAGGAGATTTAGAAGTAAAGTGTGAGAAGATATATAGTTGAGTCTGATGATTAACCATTCCCATATCCAAAATAGTATAATTGTGCAACTCCCTAATGTACATTGAATCTAGAGTGAATTCAACTCACATGATCGGACCAAGGTGAGTGATCTGGTAGACTGATAGGAAATTAGTTGAGAGTAAGGGCACACTTAGAACATTATTGAATGTTTCACCACTCAATTCAATAAACCCTCTCCTAAAAACCTTTTTAGAAGTGTTCTCACCCAGTTGTATAGAGTACATGTCACATGGTTCCAAAGAACTAAACTCAATCTATAAAGAGGCCATGTGATGTGAAACACTAGATTCAATGACCCATGTAGGAGGAGTTGGAGGCACAACTACAAATAAGGCTTTACCCTTTTGTTTCCCCTTGTTATTCTCTTTTGTCTTTTCTTTACTAGGTTTTTTCTACTTAATCGATTCATGGGTTGATGAAGATGGTTTGATAGAATCTAGAACACATATATTGTTCTAAATAAAAAGGCTAGTGAGGTGGTCAATTTGTTTCTTCAAAAATTTACTCGCATCATGCTTACTTGAGCAATACCCACATTTGATCCAATCTTTCTTAGGCTTATGACTAGAAGAAAAGGTCACATTGTTTGATTTGGAAGTGGAAGAATTTTCACCCTTCTCATCATTTTTATTTCTTTTCTTTCTCTCCATATTGTTAGAATCCTTATCTTTATCAACAAGTAGTGTATGAGATTTAGATGACTTCACTGTGCCCATCTATATCAACTTATCTTGCTCCTAAATCAAGTCGGTAACAAAGGTATCTAAAGAAGGCATCTTCCATGAGTGTCAAGATCACTCTTAGTGGCATGGAAAGTGGACATAAATATAGAATATTTAGGACCCAACTTGGATAGTACTAAAATAATAATTTTTTCATCTTTCTTGTCAATTCTACATAATTTCAACTACAATCTCAAAAGTTTGAACTTGGTAAAGAAGTCCTGAAGAGTGTCAAAGTCATTTGGGCTCAATCTAATGAGCTCATTTTCTAGCTCATGTCCTCTCATCACATCTTACACCCCAAAGAGATTGGTGAGTTAGGCCCACACTTCAATAGGTGTTTTAGTAGATTTGATGTGAAAGAGTAAATCGAGGGAGATGGAAAGACATAGTAGTCCACAGACCTTGTCACAATGGTTAAACCATTTAATTTTTTCTCTAGCATCAGTAGGTTCAATATCAGTGCCCATTATAATTTGATGGTAATTGTTAGATTTTAAGATGATTTCCATTCATGATAATTAAATGGTGTAAGCAGACTAATAGAAAGTGAATTCATAGTACAGAAGCAAAGATTGTTACAGTAAGTAAAGAAGAATGTAGAAAAAGAAAGAATGCACAACACAACATAGTACCCCCTTCAAACTATTAGTATTGATCCCTTAGATGTTTCAAATACAAGCACACTCATATAGATATTAGATTCAACTAAAAATGCATCTTTAGTAGTAGGTGCATAAGTACAAGGAAATAAAGGGATGTTGGATTCAACTGATAATGCATCTAAGAGAGAGTATAATAGGGATGAAGTGAGATTTAAGCCATTACACCATGAAGAAAATGGATGTTAGAAAAGGCCAAAAATAATACCACCAATGCATAAATCTTAGAAAACTATGCACTTTCAAAAAAAATAGCACCCAAAATGGAGCTAAGTATTAAAAGTTATGGTACTTACAAGTTCTTGCTTCTACACATTACCAAGCCTTTTCTAAAAATGGAATTTTTTTTTATACTTACTTGGACTTCCGAAGGAGCATTATTTATACTCAGAATTTGGAAAGTGCTTTACTTACTCATGTTTTCCATACTAATTTACTCAGGCTTTCAACTGAGCATTACTTCCTTAGGGTTTTAAAGGAGCTTTACTTGCCTGGCTTTTTGATAGAACCTTACTCATGCTTTTGATTGAGCATTACTTGTTTAGGGTTCTAAAGGAGCCTTATTTTCTCAAGATTTTAACTAAGTGCTACTTGTTTGGGGTTTTGACTAAGCACTACTTTCTTAGGGTTTTGACTAAACACTATTTACTTGAGGTTTTGAATGTGATTTACTTTCTTAGGGTTTTGGCAGACCCTTGGGATTTTTGCAAGTTCCATATAGGTGTCAAACCAACTAGAATAAACTTTATTTTTGGAAAATTTGTGAACTTTATAAAGAATCTAAGAGAGACCCATTTGATATCTTGAAAAACCCACAAGGAATATGCATCTAGATTTTTGATCTAAGGTTATTTGACATGAGTTTCAAGTTAGAGAAGAATCATGCCTCCAAGGTCAAAAAAGTAACCATAAAAGAACAAAACCAGCTATGGCAAATGCAAGAGTATCATGCCAAAGGAGACAAACACATGAGGCTATCAGGAAAGTTATGATATCATGTTAGATTTTTCCAAGATCTTTGAATAGTAAGCATGCAGTAATGTTGAATTCCTATAGATGCAGAATGAGAGCTCTAAAAATAAGAAAATTCCATAAAGGAAATGTTTGCATTAACCAACTTAAAATAATAAGAATGTACATATAAGGTGAAATTAGGTAACCAAAAATTTAAAACCCTAATTTACAATTAGAACCCACTTACAAGTAAATGACTCCTAATGACTTAATTAACTAACCTAAGTAAGTTGAAAATATGTGTAGGTGAAACCACTAGGTGGGAAAACACCTACACTAACAAGTTACACCATCATTGTTGGCCTTAAGCCTTACACTCTCACCATTTTTTGAGTTTTTATTGTGCATATTATGTATTTGAATTTGATACACTAATGACTACTAGGCCTTAGATGTGTACTCTAACCATTTTACAAGCAGACATTTCTTATGATCTTGACATTTTATGATACCAATCCCATTTTCCTCAACACATCAAATACATTTTATTCACATTCATCTTCTTCTATCTCATATCCTAGGAGAACTAAATTTTGTCTTGAATTTTAAATTGGATCTTATCCCCATGGAACTATGTAGGTAGTGTTCACTCACCTAATGCATCTACAGTCAACTCAGCTACCCCTTCCTTTTATTCTCTTCCCTGCTAATTGTATTTTTTTATTTCATTATCTCCTATAGCCTAGGGGTAATGCATGTTGTCTTGTTTGTGTTGTTACTTCCCTATAGCCTAAAGGCAACCTTGTTACCATTTTTCTTATGTTGTTATACCTGTGTCATTATTTTATAGCTTAGGGGTCACCCTATCACCAATAGTAACACCTCTATTGCACATGCATAAATAATTTGTCTTTTTTTCACTAACATTATGATTAACCATTTTTTGTGTTTTGTCTAATTTTGTTCTAGTTATGTTGTTTGTTTTTTGTTTCTTGGTATTTTTTTGTGCTTTTTGTTTCTTGGTGTTTTATCTTCATGTTTGTTTATTTGTTTACCTATTTGTTTCATTTCATTTGTGTGCCTTGACTTAGTATACATGCATTCATTGGGTGATTCCAAGTGCATTATACTTAATCCCATCCATATTCATATGTAAATATTGCCATTATAATTTTTATCATTGGTGCATTATTTTCAATTGTTTATTAGATCTAGTGTTAATATGTATGCATATTTTGGCTAGGTTATCATTGTGTTTTATATCATGATGCATACCATCACATTCTATAGCAAAAATCAGCTTGGGAAATATTACAAAAAATGATGCTATAATACTTCTCCTTGGTCACTTGACAAATTCTTGATCTGTCCAAATATTACCCAAATATAGAGTAATTAAATCATGAATGAATTTTAATCCTTGATAATTAGGATTTACATCTCCATACTATAAATTTGCCTAAATTCATATTTATCATCTATCCCATCTTATTCTTACTTTGTGAGTACAGATTTAGTTCTTAAGCCCCCTTTTCCAATTTTCCATATTGTTCTAAACTGTAGTGTTAATGATTATAACTGCCTTTGGGCAAATCATTATGTTTTGACCTATCTAGATGTTAATGATTATAACCACCTTTGGGAAAATAATTATCATTCTCTTACCCTACTAGGGCATTTTTTCATTATGATAATGATTATAACCACCTTTTGGAAAATCATTATCTATATTTTCCCAACTAGGGCATATTTTCATTTTGCTAATGATTATAACTACCTTTGGACAAATCATTATCTTTTTACCTCACTATGTTAATGATTATAACTGCCTTTCAAAAAATCATCATTTTTATCTTTCCAACTAGGTAATCTCATTGTGCCACTAATTTTAACTACCTTTGGGAAAATCAATATTTTCCACCCCCTTTACCTTTTGATCCCATCATTTTTCTTATTTTAAGGGACCGATTGCTAACCTTATTTATCACCCACTCCCTTAAAGGGGCATCTAGGGTTCATCCATCACCTATTGGGTAATTATTCATTAAGGAAATTTCCATTCTTTGAAAAGAAGTTACTTTGCCTATATCTTTCAATGCCTTCCCAAATAGGGGTAAACTATAGACACCCCATTTGACCAGACTTCAAAATGACTTCTACCAAATAGTGAAAATTAAGCCTAAAAATAATTAAATGTTCCAATTTCATCCATACATCATTTTTAATACTTATAATTATTTTGAGGCATCTTTATTTATGTTATTACATTGTATGTAGTAATAAACTTTCACATATTCATTTCTAGTCACCTTGTGACCTAATAACTGGTAATTTGGCCTATGGACCCATTAAGTAGGGCACTTGAACAATTATTAAAAGATATAAAATGCTAATAATAATGAATCAACTAATTAAACTAGATTAAATGCTTAGCTAAATAATCCATTTCTAATTAATGAATATCTAAAACTAGATATTCAAAAATTCAAAATATCAAGCCTCTTCATCATTGCTTTTGTGAGTTATCAAGCATTCACAAAATATATAAAAAATATCTAATTTATGAGCCATGCCTACATTACCCTCCTTAACTCAACTAGAGTTAACTTTAATTCACCTAAGGTTAATTTGAACTCATTCCATACTTAAATCCTAACCTAACTTAACTTGGGTGAGAGTTAACTTTGGAGGCTATAAATATAAGTCCTCGCCTATTTATTTTTTATCTTTCTTAGTACAATGTTATTATGTCAAAATACCTCCAAAAATCTCCATTGTAGTGTTACCATGCCAATTTCATAATATCCATATATTTAGCTTACTTATTAAGAACAAATTTATATTTTTAGGAGTAGTCATAACCAAACAAACAATGGAATAATAAAATCTCCAAGGCCTTAAATACACCCATTCCATACTTTAAATAGTGGATAAGATAGATATCAAACTTGAGAGGGATATAAAAGATACTACCACGATAATGCACTCATGGAAATAGTGTGTAGCTTGTATGATACCATAACTCATATCTTGCTTGGTGAGGCACCCATTCACCTTGGAAATTACATATTTTTCCACAAATAATTCATGCATGAGTTCTAGATCAAATAACATGTTCTTTTCAAGATAAACACAACACTTAGGATTTAGTATTTTACCTACTAACCTAAGCCTTACTAGAGGTAAAACATCCCGTATGACTATAAGTCACAATAGATTACCATTATTATAGTAAATTTTTCCACCATTGACCAAAGTCTAAAATTATGAGCCCATAGATCTATAATTATCTCCAACATACTATGTTTTTTTATTCATTGTAATATCATCCTAACCATGAGATATTTGTATCTTAATAAGTATAATATTAATTTCCACCAACCTACCACATAAATGTTTTCTTGGGATTCTCTTAGGAAAAAAATTCATTCTACTCTTGCATTAACTAATAATGTTATAAGCCTTTTTATATGATTTCTTAACATTAATAACTAGTTGGAGCCTCAATGAAAATGTAAATTAACATCACCCAAAAGTATTCAAGTAAACCCACATTAGTTAGAATTAATCCAAAAAAAATCCATGCCTTAAAAAAAGGAAGATGTTATGAATTTCATTGAGCATGCATGTATTATTAAATATTCATTATAGATCTTAGCCAAATTACAGGACTAATAATTATTCTTTTATCTGATAATGTTGATTTTCTTTTGAAAATTTAATGTCAAGAAATATCTCAATTTTTTTTGACACTCTCATATCAATATATGTTCTCCAAGGATCATATTGAATAATTACTTTCCGTATACTTATGCATCTGACACAACACTAGGGGTTGTCATTAGCCAAATAGATGGATAGTTGAACCATGCCATACACTACATAATCAAAAATCTTTTTTGGCATAGAGATCAACTATATGGTAAGTATGAATGAATTCTTTATGGTTATATATATTATTGATTAGTTTTTTTATATTATGACATGCCATTTTCTTATTCATATTGATGATCCAACCATCTAGTCTATCATGTAAAACTTAAATCTTAATGGTTACACTATTATATGGTTGTTATTACCTAAAGGATTAAATATTACCATCTTAGATAACCCTAAAATTGATGATTTCATTGTTTATTTTATCTCGCAATTAAAATTTACTAAACTAAGTCTATAGGTGGATGGTGAACATCTCTTTTCACTTTATATGAAATTTCTTATGTTTTCTAAAAACCTGGTTACTTGAAAGCCTTCCCAATAAAAAAAACACACCCACTAGTGTGATTTATGTTGGCATCTGGGGAAACAAACTCTAATGAAATCTATCAAGAAAATTTATATCACCTAGAGGTCATTTAACAACTAAGAATATTTTTGCATGATAAGTTTACTAAATAAGGATATTTTCACTAGAAGACTACATATTGCTTCATGCTTTCACGTAAAAGATCACTGAGTTAAACTTATAAAAATATAGCTCAAAATTAAATAGATGTTTGACAAGGAGCTGAAAATTATGGATAAATTCTAAAGTATTGGGTTCATTTTCAATCTGTATAGGTTATGGAAAATATCCTTGATTAAAAAAACAACTTGTTGGTTGATCAAGGGGGAAAAAATACAATAAATCAATCATTATGTCTTCAACATTTGCATGTATTCTTAATTTATTATAAAACTCTTTTCTATAGTTACAAGCCTCTATTAACCTTTTCCCCTTTTATTTAGTAATCTATAAGACTCACTTTCCATTAATACATGTGCCTAAACATTTTAAGAAACACCACCATCATTGTAAATGATAAATATGCCTATTTTCATGGGTCATGGAATTTGTGTTATTTATTTTTCATGTTTCATATTCTCATGTTCCCTACTAAAAATTTATCCCATACATTCTACTGTTGTAGATACATGTTCTTATTAAGTCTATATTGTCCTTCTCTTTCTTTACATAAAGTTATATGTCTCAATTTTGAACTTGTAAACACTACTTCCATGTTTCCTTTTATAATAATTATTTCCTTATTGGGTCATATAGCCACAACCACTAGCTTGCTACTAGTTCTTACTACCTTGACATGTTCATTTTGAATGATTAATATTTTTTTATCAAATTTCTAGATATTCATTAATCTTATTTTTTTTGTCATCATTAAGAACTAGTTTCTACACCACAGGGATGTTCACTTCATGTCCATTTGACAAAACATTTCCACATGAATATCAAGGGTACTATCTAAATTTTTTTTTAAATAACGGGCCTCTCTTAAGATTTCAACTATCCTACATCATCACTCATCACTTGACATGCTTGATTTTTTACTTCATCAGTTGGTAAAATTACCTAAAGGATTACTTGCTACCATTTTAGTACACTTGCTACTTGTCTCTTCTATAGCATCATTGTTCTATTGATAAACCAATATGAATTCCATTAATTATAAATTTTATTTAGTTAATCATATTTTTTTATCTTAACATTAAATTATGAAACTACATCATTTTATATTCTCATCTAAGATACTCCAAAATGTTCTAAGTATTATTCTCCAAGCCTCCATCCATAGCATTTGACTTGAGAATTTTTTCACCATATCATCCATCTATCATTAACACCTTTTCATACCATCCATTTTTCCATTTTACATATTCCACCACCCACCTTTTAGCTTTTATAGTCCCAAACCATGTGTGCTCCATGTCTCTCACACCCAACCAATCTTCTAAATTTTACCATTTTTATCCACCTCAATCCACTTGAGAACAAGTGTCAAGTATTTTTTGGGGGAGTGATGGTCAATAAATAGTATTTATTTCCCTAAGATGAAGTTTCACAAATATTATTCTAAGAGGGGTCATTTTAGGCATTAGGTAAGGGGCATTCCAATTATGCCTCACATATCAAAACCACTTTGGGTTGGTATAAAGGCATTCCATAATCCAAGTTCAGTTGTTATAAGATAAAGGAAGAGATTTATAAAAGAATAGGAGGAAATATAGTAATACAAGAGCCTATGATCATGCAGTCCTTATAAACCATCCAAAATTTATAAACATATTTAGGAAATTTTTTGGGTTATCTTTCTTTGATAAATTCTCAAAATCTATTTAAAGTATAACAAAATAATTTTTACAAACTCTTTATGGTAATACTAATAGGGTGAATGGATTAAAAATTTTGATAAGAAAATTCTTTGTAGAGGTTACTAGTCTTCTATAAATAGGGATAAGATGGTCTAAGGATAAGCATAATGTGGTAAGATCAAAAAATTATTTTTTCCAAAAAAGGGAGGTAATCACAATCACTAATCATGGAATTGGTTGACTCTCAATCCCTTCACTATGAGATGATATAGCAAACTTCATTATAGGATATATCACTTGTGATGGTAGGCAATCATTGATTTACACTCTTCATTTGAAACTTTTAATCCATTCGATACATAATTTTCATCTCAACATGCCTAACCTATTTATAAATTTGTGAATAAAAATGGCTTTAAATTTTCAAAGAGGAACAAGGGCACTAGCTCATCATTGCTTGAAAAAATTGACAGTTCAAAAAGTATTTTATGATAGATAATAAAATTAAATTATCATTGGAATAATTTGTTTCTAAACATTTAAATCCTCCTCATATTAAGTTTTTAGAACTTATCTAGAGAAAAAATAATAGGAAATCACCTCCATTCCATAAGAATTCATGAAAAGACAACCCAGGGCATTAATAATAAAAATTGTGATGCTTATCAAAAAAAATGAAGTAGAGTCAAGTTATTTTATGGATAAGGAAGAATGATATACAATTTTAGACTCATATAATTAAAACACACATGCATGAACTAGTATCATAAGATAGAGATAATAGTTGAAACATGAAGAAGGATCCATCGATCCTACTAATTTTTAGAAGTCTTTGCACAATATATAGTCCAAGATTCCTAGTATGATTACATGAGGATGTATATTAGGTTAATTTAGTGGGAATGATGAAGCTAAGAAATGGCACTCATCTCACATATTAATATTATAAAAAAAACCCTTCCATTTGGCCTTTCTTTTATCCCTCACCTATGTATTTATCCATAATATTATAAACTTTATCCATGTTACATATATTCATTGTTATGATTTAAATAATATACTTTCTAGATAAAAAAGTATAGTTTAATGATTCTTTCATTTGGTATTACTAATGGTAAGTGAATAATATATAATGTACTTATTCCAAGGTTTTTGTACCCATAGTTATAAATGAGAAGAGATCCATTGAATTTATTGTCATCTTATAGCCATTGTATGTGGGCATTCGTATCCATTGTTTAGGTTCTAAAATCTTGTATAAGGCACTTGAAAATGTCACTTTTGACCTACCTTCATTATACATGACTTTTTCACACATATATGCCATTTATTCACCATGATCTCACATCCATACTTTTTTATCTGTTTGGTCCTCTTATTTTACTATCAATCACACACATATATGCCATTTATTCCAAATCATACCTAATACTATATAATACAATTTTATCCTAGGACAACCTTAGATATATGATATAAAATCCATTCCATATGAATTTCACAAGTATGTACAATTCAATCATGAATTACATTGGTATACATCTCCTATAGATTATATCTTTTTGAGTATTATACCTCACCACATTTTTTTGTTAGACCTATCCAACTAATTCATAAAAGAGGTAATTTTTAAAATTTCCTGAACCTCTCAAATATTTTTATATAATTTATTTGAATACAAACTTATATCACTACCCCTACCTACCTAGTTAGATATAAATAGACCCTTTCCTCAAGGATATGATGACACCACATATTATGATTACCATCAATACATCAACCATTCTAAAAATAGGTGTTCTAAGTTAATACACAAGATAGTAGATCTCATTGATTCCAACATTATTGTCTTATATGACAATATTACATTCATCCATGGTTTAAACATGATTTCAAAATAAACACAAACATGATATGAAAGCATACATGATGGTATGGTCACCACGGTTTAACAACTTACACAGAGATAGATCAATTATGACACTGATGATAGACATTATATAGCACAAAATTACTTCAAAGATTTAGACATAGATATATCCAATGATCATGTCACATGGATGGAAACATTAATACCACTTGATATCAGGCCCATGTTAGAGTCTTTCTCATGCATTGGCACATCATCCACTGTACATAATTTTTTGATTATGCATTCTTCTAATTTCACATGAAATTGTAAATATTCTATTGTATTAACCATTATTCTATCCTTTGGCTTTGTATTCATGTGCTCCTTACCTCTTAATCTGAATATTTATGGAATTTATCCTATGATGCATCTTTAGACATAGCTACATCTCAATGTACATTCTTTGTGTCATATTACTTGGTTACTCCTACATGATTATTATATTAACTAAATTTATATATGTAAATAAAGTAAACTAATCCTAATATAATATAATATTCAAATAAGCTAGAGAAACAAATAAAGAAAACAACAATCAAAATATTATAGTTTAAATACAAGACTTGTCCATTGTGATGTGTATTTTGATTTGCTCTTTAAATTATGTGGTGCTCACTCCTCCAATGCAAAGATAAAATAGGTAAAATTTTGGTGTAAAAGGATGACTTTGATTTTATTTTATTCACTTTGGATGTAAGATCTTTTGATTGTGATTTCAAAAAGGATTCTTGAAAATGGAGATTTTCAAGCTTATTTATAGAGGCTTGGAAAAGGATCCAATGATGGAGGATCATTTGGAATTTTTCAATGCTCCAAATGATTAATTATTGATGATAATTCCTCATCCATGAGGATGGATACCTTTTTAACCTAGTTGGGAAAAGAGTGGGGTTGGTTAGCTGACTTAAGAAGACTTAGTCAATTTGCTTGACAACTCAAGGGAGGAGTCATAAGAAGTGGAGAACTTTGTGGATTTGGTTGGGATGAGGGATAAAATAGTGGGATATATTTGAATAGGTGGAAAATATATATTTAAATATTTAAAATAATTATTTAAATATTCATAATTGACTTATTCAAATATGTTGAATTATTCAATTATTTTATTTTGAGAGGAAATGTTTATTTATTAATTTAAAAAAATATATTAAATAGATTAGGTGCATTTCAACAATAAATGAAATTTAGGTGTCTAAATTTTCCCCTCTTTGAAATATTATTGTAAAGAAATATTATTTCAAAGGATATAAGAAGTAGAGTGTTGATGATAGAAAATCAAAAATTTGCTTCAAATGAATGAAAATGATTCTAATGATGCCCCCTCGAGGGTTTCTGTGAGCACATGAACAAACACTCAAAATTGATGAAAATAAGAAATGGTTAAAATGAGGGTGATTAAAAATAAATCAAGATATTTCATAATGGATGTCTAATTTGCATGATGTTTGTGGCATAAAATATTTGCTTCTAGTTAATTAAAACTAGTGTATGGATTTGAAAAACAATAGTTTAACCATTCAGAGATTGCACTCTTATTTTTGTTTGCTAATGACTCAAGGGCCAATGGAGAAGGTGTGGGAATGATATATCCTATTAATAATAAACTATGAATCTATAAATAGAAAAAGATATTGATTTTGAAAACAATTATGGATTTTATGTTGATAGATGATTGAAAGAATTTGAAAACAATCTTGGAATAAATTGATTTAATGTTTCCAAAAATTTTGAAAAATGGAGGAAGAATGATATGGATGAAGGGATGGAAATGATAAAATTATCATTAATAAAATAGATACTTTTCTCAATACTAATGTTTATAAAATTATAGATGGTACATGTAAAACTATTTACCCCTAGCTATTAAAAGCTAGAGAAGTTATTGAAAAAAGCACATTTTCCACTCTATAGACCGCACACTTGGATTGAACTCAGACTTAGGGGTCTCAAAAGAAGATTTATGAATGATATATCCCAATGATGGTAAGCCATAGACCATAAAATTAAAATTATTAAAAAATTTATTTGTGATAAAGATTTACAAAATTGATATCTACAAGCATTGATAAGGAGATATAGCACTTTGATTAAATGATAGTAGAAAATATGGATTAAATGACTTGAATGGATGATAGTGGCCAAAATGACCCTAGAAACCCCATGTCTCTAAGAATTTCCTACATAATCCACCATGGACAAGTCCAAGTGGGAATATCAGGCCAAATGTATTTCTCCTAATGCAAGAAGAGAAGTGATGATGTAATGTAAGATTGACCCATGAATGTTATTAACATACTTAAGCTAATGATTACACATTGTGATTAGACGATGGAGAAAGTATGTATATTGTGATTGTGTTGGTCCCAATCAACAAGTATAGGAGATTGAATGAAAATATTAGGAAATGATTTTGCATGATTGATATGCAAGCATTAACAAGGAAATGAAGTGACTACATCGATTAATTATGATGGATAAAATGATTTGACAACATGGATGAAATAAGGATGAATGGAAGAGATGACACATAGATGCTTCATCTAAGAATGTGAGATGGTTTGATGGCTACCTTGTGTTTATTTTGTTCTTTGTATTTGATTTCTAATAATAATTCTAACCGATTAAGAGTTGAGCAACCTAAGTTTTGATATTGTGCATGATAATATGCACCAATGGTATAGAAAAACCATGATGACTATCATTTGAGAATGTAAGGATTAATGATTCAAAAGGACAAAAATTATTGCATCATGATATGTAAGATCATAATAACACCATAAGTAATGTGCATAGTGATCTAGACACAAGAAATAATAGTAAAGATAAAATTAAAATAGATGTTTGCAATAATGAAAATCATGTAAGTAAAATAAACATGAAAGTAAAAAAATACTACAGAAGCAAGTAAACACCCATGATTGTAAAGATAGTAAATGACTATACAAACATAGACACCCACAATTTAAAATAAAGTAAATGACTATACAAAAAGGTAATCAAATGACTAAAATAAGCAAGCAAATGACTTTTTTTGGATGTCCTTTGCTAGAGTAGAACCCTTTGGCATATGCAATTTTTTACAATGTTAAAGTGTTTGATAAGCAATCTATACAAGGAATGATTGGGGTACATAATTAAGGACAAGGGATTTTTTGATTGTTTTTTGGTTTTTTTTTGTATTTTGTTGGATTTTATATTGTTTTGTATTCTATTGGGTTTTCTAATGTTTTGTATTTTTTTTAAGTTTGTAATATTTTTTGGATTTTTTTGGATTTATAGGTGTATCTATAGGGAATAATAGCAAAGGGAAAATCATATTCTATCACTGAGGACTAAGTGGTATGGGATGGAAGGAATAAATTATATATGTAGTATGGATGAATATGAATGGATTGGAATGAATATGATAAATATAGAGAACATATGAGGTAAGAACCAAGTGTCTAGTCATCAAAATAACATTATAAGGATACACCAAGATGTTTCTCAGAATATGTCTCAAGATGTTTCCACTTTATTATCAAGTTAAAAATGGGAAGAAGGATGGTTTTATTATGACAAGGATTGGATGGGTTTCAATTGGTTTGGGGTTAAGTGGATAAGGATAGGATTGGATAGGTAAGGGTATTCAAAGATGGTGTATGTTGGTTGAGGATGACCTTATGATGGATTGGATAGAGGTAAGGATGGAGGGATGATTTAGAATGCATAGGATTGAAATGGAATGAGCTTTCCCCCAAGTATAGGGTACTTGTATAAAATTGATTATTTTATTTATGATGATAAAAATTGGTTTTAATCATCTTACTTTCCCAATTCACCATAGAAATTATTTTCACCTTTGGATGAATTTATTTCTCTTTTTCATTTTATGATTTTTTTAATTATTTTTTTATTTTTCTTCTTTTTTTTTTTGGCATCTCAATTATAAAAGAGTTCAATATGAAAGATGCTTACCACTATTGATATTTTAGGTATGCACTTTAGATATGTGTCAGTGACTTTAGTTATTTCTAAGTTGGCTTCTTCCAAATTTACAAAGATATTATCATAGCCCTTATGATAGAGGGTACTACCAGACAGGGTGAAGTAGAAAGTATGTTAGGTGAAGGATGTGTGTTAAGTGCATGAAAGATTTATATGGATGGAATTATATTTGGGATAATTATATGGGTCATGATGTAAATGGTTAATGGGACCAACAATCTTACATTCAACCAGACTAGGAGTAACTACAAGTTGGATGATTTGGGAATTCAATGCTTCTTCAATGATGTTTTCAATTTGTGATGGGGATCTATCCTAAAAATGTGATAATGTAGAAGATATATTAATTCTCCCATCTATTAGTTCATTATAAAGGTTTTCACCAAGGGATTCTTCTTGATTTTTTTGATTGGGATTTAGATTTGGATTGTTCAGTAGTGTCTCAAAGAGGTTTTCATTAAGGGACCCATATTTTTTATTTTCTATATTTTGATCTAGATTTTGAATGTAATTTGTATTTTGATCATCCAATAGTGCCTTAAATAGGTTTTCACTATCAGGTGTTAATTTTATATTTAAACTATAGGATTTATTTTTATTCAGGTGTAGTTGTTGTTCCTTAGAATATGTAGATTTTTTTGATACTCTTCTAGTAGGAGACCAGCTAAGAAGTCTCAAATTATTTTATCATCATGGAAGGAAGTTAATTGTAAGTAAGATCATTATTCCCAATCAATAACTATAGGATAATGGCTTAAAATATGGAAGTTAGGATTGGTAAGGTTGATGAAAGGAGTGATGGTAACAAATTCTTTGTAGAGATTATTAGGGTTCTAGATTTGCACCCTAGATGAGGAGGTGATTGTTTAGATATTCCTACTCAAATATATTCCAACATGGGACTAATCTTAGGCTATGGGTATCCTAATAATATATTAGACCTCTAGATAAGGTCAACTTCTTTATGTATCTATCACCTATACTAAACCTAAATGAGCACTTGCTTATAAAAGGGAGAGAGATTTGACAAAACTTATGAAAAGTATGTAAAAAGTGGTGATGCACCAATGATTTGATCACTCTAACTCAAAAAAAACACACTATGAGACACTTTTTAGGACCAAATAACATCAATCTTAGATAAATATTTTAGAATAAGGCATTAATCAGTTACCAAATTAGCAAGAGAGGGTAGATATCCACTTTTAAACTAGATAATAAATTGTAGATTGCACTTATAATCACCTGTGAGACTATTAATCACTTTATGAAGGTGAGAGAAACTCAAACATAAGTAAGTAACATACATTCACTTAATAATATTGCATGAATTCATAGAACACACTTCAATCTAGCTTTTAAATTGATGGAATTTAGTCTTTATTACATCAAATAGTTGTCACAATATAAATTTTAGTAGAGTCTAGTCATACCAAAAAGAAGGATATAAGGATCAATTTTAAGGCTTAGAAGCCTATATTTATAGAAAAGAGAGAGAGAGAGAGAGAGAGAGAGAGAGAGAGAGAGAGAGAGAGAGAGAGAGAGAGAGAGAGAGAGAGAGAGAGAGAGAGAGATGTGCATTGGGAAAAGGCCCAAATACTTTTGATGGATTATCACTCTTGAGGATGTTGAATCATGATCTTATCAATAAGGAACAAATTCTATAAAATAATTAAATGTCCATTGCCCTTATCCAACCACCAAATTTCTTCTTGGAACCATGTCATTATTTGCTTGGTCTATTAATGAGGATCATATCTTGGAACTAATTTAAATGTGCCACATCTACATTAATTAGCCAACTGTACCTAAAAATGTGAACCATGATGAGACAAGACATAGGTCCACTATAAGTGAAAACCAATCTTAGACCATTGGTTTTCACATAGTCACAATATCTATAAAAGTTTAAAAACTACCTGCCTTTGCTTCATAGTCACTTGTTTATCTTTTCCCTTTGTATTAGACCCAAAAGATCAATCTTACCTATATGGAGCTTTTAATGGTGATGCTTGGTCTTTGAACTGTGGCCCTGATTCAACCTTGTCTCACCTTTGAGCTCAAATCTTTGTCATTTTCTTTAACTAGGTCCTAAAATAACCCCTTGAACTTTTTTTTAAAATGTTCCAAGCTTGATTTTTCTTATTGGCTATTGATATCCAACTTAGACTATCTACATCATGCCTAACTATCTTTATGTTCATTGGTCCTATAGATATACTGACTTATTAACTCTACCTCACTCTATTGATCTTCTTGTGCATGGATGCTCATGATCCATTGATCTTATACCAACTAAAATAGTTTATGCCACTTTTTAAGCATGCATTTATTCTTGATATTCACTAACCCTTTGACCTCCACTCACTGTTATATCTAAATTCTTGATCAAACACCAACTATTGATCTACTGGGACCCACTATTTAAAATCTAATGGCTACTTCATGATTTCAAAATTGACATCCTTAATCCCATCAAATGATATTTATGTGACCATTATTGATGTTTATGTGACCATCAAATTTAAGCTCAAATGGATTTCCTTTGATCTATCTAAAATTTGATGTTTGTGTGAATGTCTAATACTTTTTATCCAACTTTGAAGTCTTGGATCTTGAAGTGCAAGAATCATAGAGGTACCAAACTTGTAGGAGATGTTCTTGAGGTCAAAAATAACAAACCCATTTGATCCATTAGTCTTGGGAGCCTTCTAAGTGAATATATAAAATGCTCAAGTTGAATGGTCTAAATTCTTCTATGTGACATCTTGGCAATGATTGATCTTGTTTGGCTAAATATGGGAAACTTAGTGAAATCTGACTTAAGAGTCATCTTTGCACATGCATAATTCTATTTACACTTTGGTGAAGGATATAGGACTTAGCACATACATTCTCAACATAAAACTAAATAGACATATTTGATCAATTTCTCCAAAAGCTATCACACATTTGAGATGTCATATCTTCAATCTATCCACTTGGCTTTATTTGAGCTCCTTATAAAGTGGCTAAGAATGGGAAAACATGTAGAATATAATTGAGCCAAATTTAGACCTTTGTAAATTTTGATGTGCTTTGGTAGAGGATCTAAAATTTAACACATATAAACTTGGTACAAATTTAAAAAAAACATATGACCAATTTTATATGATTCATCCACACATACGAGATATGGCCTTAGCAAAGTGCCTACTCAAAAAAAATTCCACTAGACTCAAAATGTATAGATGCATAATGAAGGACCAGATGAATTTTATGTACTTCCATACTTATTCCAAGCACTTTTGACACCTCATGAAGGCTCTTCAACTCTAGACCTATTCCTTGTGACATTGACAACTTACACTTTGAGTGGAATCAAAGTGTTTCAAAATATTTGCACTTTACATGGTCTCATTTTGGGTTCACTTATTTCATCCAAAAATATTATCATACTGAGTCATTAGACCATTCTAGATTTGAAAAACAATCGTCATCTTCTATGTTTGAATTTGACACTTATGGGGTCATCCTAGAATTTTGTATTCAAATGACTTTCTATAGCCTAAAAATTGATCTATGTGAAACTATCTAGATCACAAATCCTATAGGCTATTTCCTTTGGAACTTCTGCTAGACTTTTTTTGGGGGCACTTTCCTTGAAAATGGAGACTTTGAAATCCTTAAAATGGACCATTTTTATTGAGAAATTATCTTTTAGGAAAATTGTATAGGGCACCTTAATGCAGAAAGATGCTTCAAGACTTCATTTGGGATACTATTTGTCTGAATAAAATGCCCTTCAAAAAAAATGTATAGGACTATTTCATTGAAAATTGACCTTTTAGCACTTTTGAAAATGGACCTCTTTGTTGAAGAAAGACCCTTCATAATTTTTGTATGGTTCAATTTCCTAATAAAATACCCTTAAAAAAAATGTTTTGGCCACTTTACTTGAAAAAGATATCCATTAGAAAAAGTGTTTAGGACACTTTTTTGGAAGACTTACCCTTCAGGAAAATTATTAGAATAATTTTCTTAAAAGAAATAGGTCTTTCTCTTTTACTTTGAACATTTTGTTTGAAAGGATTCATGCCTTCAAAAAATTTGTCTTTGACAATTTTTCCAAAATAATTCAATAGTTAACCAAAAAAGGGGTCCTGAAATAAATTAGCTTGGCAAAATAAAATCCTAAAATAATTTACCTGAAAGAATGAAGACTTAGTTAAATAAAAGGTCTAAAAGAATTCAAGTAAATACTTAGTCTAAAAAGGGTTTTATACTTAGAATTTAATTGAACTATGCTTTAAATTTTGCTTGATCCTTGAAGCCTCAAACACTATGAAAAACTATTCAGATACCTACTCTTTGTCGTTGTAGAAAAGAAGATCCAGCTCCTTCTATTGAACTATTAGACTAGGCATATTTTTGGTATGTAGACCAAATTTGGTCAACAGATACTATGAATGGATCTTATTTTAATTATGGATGAACTTTCCTTAGAAACCAAAAAAGTATCACTAACATCTTTGCATTGACTTTCAAATGGTTTGTATTTGATGTTATGGGGTCTAGCATTTACTTCAAAATGGATGGGTTTGATAATTCCTTTCTCATTGATTACTTTATCTATAAGTACCTCCATCACTTTGGGTGCATGTTGGGGTATGATGGGAAATTCAATAGTTGATAAGGGTTTGGTTGTTTGGATAATGGGTGATAATCTATGTTGGTTGAAGGAGGTTTTGTCCAAGATAGGATATTGGTCAGAAATAGGATCTTTTTCAAAAATGGGATCTTGATCAAAGATAAGATATTGATCAAAGATAAGTTTTTGGATGAAGATTGATTTTTCAATGAATATGGGCTATTCATCAAAAATGAATGTTAAACCATGGTTTCCAAAGGTAGGTTGATCGACTATGGATTGGTTGAAAATAGATGTGTCAAAAATGGTATCTTGAGAAATGGATGGAAGGTTATGACCTTGACTTGGAAGTGTCGTGGTTTGATTAGGCTTAGGAAAGCCATCTTGACATATCCCCAAGATATGATTTTTAGACATGGATACACTTGGTTTTACCTTGATGTACCCTTTATTAATTAAATCTTGGATATAATGCTTTAGTCTCATACAATAGTTTATAGAATGACCTTAAATTTTGTGATAATCACAATATTCATTTAGTCTATACCAATCAGGTTTTGAGACATTTGGCTCAAATTATTTGGTGTTTAGATATTGACTAAGTTTTCATCAACCAATTTTTTAAACAATACATCATAAGGTTCTCCTAAAGGAGTGATTTTTTTCTTAATAGGCATGGTACTATTTTTTATAGGCTAGGATTTTTTACTTTATTGTAACTCTAGGGGTGGATTTATATTAGATGATAGGGGTGCTATAATTAAATTCTCTTGATTAGTGT
Organism: Torreya grandis; assembly: GCA_037957365.1. NCBI lineage: Eukaryota > Viridiplantae > Streptophyta > Pinopsida > Cupressales > Taxaceae > Torreya > Torreya grandis. The sequence goes on from JARHVA010002450.1 coordinate 1,611,048, forward strand.
GATAGGGGATGTTAGAATCAAGGCTATAACTAGTGGAGAGGAGACTTGGTTGATTTTATAAAATATGTTTACTAGTGGTAAGGTGACATTGATGTGGAATGTTTTGGGGTTCTCTAGTAATTAAGTGGCCTAGAGAAGTAGCTTGATTTTAGAAGGATGAATTTATGAAGGTTTGTGGACTTCAATCTATTCGGTTTGTGAACAAATGTGAATTTTATGTAGTTTGTTTTAAGTTTAGAAATGGGTTAGATGCAGAGCTAAATGGTTGATTTTGATGAATTTAGAATGGTTAGTTTTGAAGGGTGTAGGAATTGAAAGGTTGATTTGGATGGTAGATATTTGCATTTGAATGGATTGGATTTTTATTAGTGAATTTGTTTTGGTTCAAATATATATTTGAAAGTTTTGGTGAAGATGAATCAAAAATTTTAATTTGATTGATGCTAAGGTTGGAACTAGATGGATTGGTGAAGAAGCTCGGGTTTGGATTTTAGGGTGAATTAGATGAAAAATCAAATGATTAATTTTGATTGTTATATAAAATTTGATTTAAAAAACTTAAATGACTATTTAAGTTTGGATTTGAATTATTTATGTATGAGGATGAATACATATTCAAACTTAGATTTGGATTTGTTGGATGATTATTTTAATATTGATTCAAATATGTGTTTGAATAAAAATTGGTTAAATGGAACCTTGGGTTAAAGTAAAGATTATTTATATGTGGATTTGTGACCAAATTGATCAAGGGATTATTCCACATAGCCATACTTCTTGCAACAGGTGATGTTACTAAGGAAAGACTTGACTCAACAATGAAAAAGACTTGAAATTAGACTCTAGATAAGCAACGTACCAAACTGACTAAAAGTTTGATTGCTAACTTAATGCTTTAAAGATTTTAGAGAGAAATTGGTGATTTTTATGATAGAATTTATAAAAATATTTTATTTACAAAAAAGGATATTGAAACATATGGTAAACACAAGAATTCTCTATTATGATGTGTATGTAATTTTATATTTTAAGTATGTGGTACTCACTCCTCCAATGCAAAGAAAGAATTAAAAAAATTGGTACAAAAAGATGGATTTGATTCACTTTTATTCACTTTGGGTGCAAGAGCTCAAGATTTTTTTATTGTGATTTCAAAAAGGATGCTTGAAAATGGAGATTTGAAAGTTTATTTATAGAATCTTAAAAAAGGATCCAATAATGGAGAATAATTTAGAATTTTTTAATTCTCTAGATTATCAATGGTTTAGGATGATTCCTCATCCATGAGGATGGAAACCTTTTTAACCTGGTTGAGAAAAGAGTGGGATTGGTTGGCTAACTCAACAAGACTTAGTCAATTTTCTTGACAACTTAAGGGAGGAGTCATAAGAGGTGGAGAACTTTGTAGATTTAGTTTAGATGAGGGTAAAAAAGGTGGTATAGGTTTAAATAGGTTAGATATCCAAATTTAAATATTTAAAATAAGGATTTAAAGGCACACAATTAACTTATTCAAATATGTTGAATTATTCAATTATTTTATTTTGAGAGGAAATTTTTATTTATTAATTTAAAAAGACTTATTAAATATATTAGGTGCATTTCAACACTAAAGGAACTTTGGATGTCTATAATTACTATTTATATTCTCTCTTTTTATGGCTTATATTTCATTTATATGATCACATACATTTTTAGTTACACATTATATGAACACATACATGGATTCCTCCATAACCCCCTCTACCACCACACACTCTTCTCGATCACAATGTCATGATTCACATATACAATGGGGGTATATTTCTTACCTTCACTTTATCCAAACTTATATGCTAATACACTTTATGCACACTATGTATTGACACATGTTATAGGTTATTCATATCTCTCCCATTCTTCTATTTTTTGAAGCCTTACTACTTGATCTTTATTTTCAGTATTGATATATATCCCAATTTTAAGATAAATTTAAAAAATAAAAAAAATTATATAAACTCAATACTCAATAAAAATTCAAATATATAAAAAATTAAAAATCAAGACCTAAACATGACATGATCACTAGATTACACTAATTTTATTTATCTCATGTTTGGTATATAGAATATTCTTTTTAATACTCACTTTCATTTCATGATATATTAATTTGATGCATGACTTACATATCATACATGAAAACATAGATGTTGGAATTTCCTATACCTAATGTCAATTTCAATGTTGGTGGAATCATATTCTACATGTCACATTATCATAGGTTATATCTTTTTATGACCTCTTACCATGTTTAACTATCTATATTTATTACATGTGTCTTCTAGTAACTCATATCTTATATAGTACTATATGGATATGATAATTTACTATGATGTGACATTAATATACATAGATATTATAAAATAGTTTTCACTTTTTCTATACTTCAATAATGTTGTTACATCTTGCATTATAGGATAGTCATTACATTTATATTGTGAGAAGCCCTTGGCCTTATGTGTGTGACATTATTTATATCCCTTTTTTTTATATGTTTATGTCCCTTGATTACAATCCTTGTCCTTATTTGTTGTGACATACTTATGTCCCATGTTTCTTTCCCTTGTCATTATGTGTTACATTATGTGCTTATGAATATTTTCTATTGAGCTTGTGATCTTCTTGATATTATTGATTTTTTAGGTGTCATGATATATATCACATATATCCTATTTGTGTGTGGTGTCATGATTTACAACATGTACCTCTTTACTATGTAGGATTATTTCATTCTTATATTAGTGATGGTTACTATTGTGTGCCTAATTAATACATATATCTTGACATGAAAACCATATGCCATGCATTACATATGTTACATATATGTCTTGATGATATATGCATTGGTATGATGACATATTCTCCACATGTTAACATGGTTATACATGATTCCATCTTTATAAATGACATGATACAGTTAACTCTTCTTATAAGATGATTGACTTATATGTTACATCCCTCACCTAAAAATGGAGGAATATTAGTGGGCTTGTCATAGAGACACAAGTCTCCATGAATAAAAAAATAATATTTTGAGTATAAAATGAAATTTTTGTAGAGTCACAATGGTTAAAATATTAGATTGGTTCATATATGTGATAACATGTTTACACATTAGTACATATTTTGGGAGCATATTCCATGTATATTCACTCACTTTAGAAAGAATTGAATTAAAAAATAAAACTTCAAATATACTTGAGTGCATATTACATGCAAATGTACATGGTTTATAGGAAAAAAAAATCATCTTTTCACATACATAAATAGGTTCTCAGATTTAGCATATAGATACATAGCATTCCATATTAGTTAGTACAAATCTAGATGGGAATGATGCTTGTTTATGCACATATACACTATGATAGTTTACAATTGGAAAATATTCAGTGAGGCATGATACTTATTCATGCAATTTTACATTTTTACATTAAGAACATTATATTTATTTATATGCAAAACAAAATGCAATGGCACTAGATAGTGAGAAACTTTGAATCTATAAGTTCATTTTTAGTGGTTGCTTCATTATTTTTGAGGTAATGTACATTGATTTTTAGTAGCATTCAAGGTCCATGCCATTACCCATATAAAACCCATTATTTATTTCCCACCTTACAATCTTGAGGTTCAAGATAAAATTTAGATTACTTATTTGAGTTAGTATAATTGAACTTCATCAACACTCAATGGTCTTAGCACTACTCTAATTTCATGAGGGTTAGGAAATTTATCTTCCCACCCCAAGATTTTTCATAGTTACATATACTTGGATCACAATCACTCGAATTATCAATATGCTTTAGCAAGGAATTATAGTTCTCCAATGTTTCAACAATGAAACATCATCTCCAATAAGTTGCAGGGAAACATGATTTACTCACATATAGATGTACTTCATTCTTGTTCTTACTTAAAAAATCAATTTTAGATTTCACATATGGACATTGATTACTACATATTCGTTGAAGGTTTTTATTGTATAAAATTTGCACATTTGGAGCCATCTCTTAAATACAAAGTGGGTTGTGCACACTTAGGTATACTTTTATCCTTTTACTCTAGTATTTTTATTAAATTTCAATACTAGAATAAAAAGGGGATTTATAGGTATTAAACTATAGTATTAAGTCTTTTGATAATGTCACTTTTAACCTACCTTCACCATACATGACTTGTGTGTAAATATATGCCTCTTATTTATCATTCTCACACATCCACATGTTTTATATGAGTTCAACCTTCTTGTTTTGTTTTCAATCATCTACTGTAACCTTTTAATTTTTTTTGAATATCTTACTCATACATTTCTAGATCATTAGATCCATATTATTGTCTCCTAAACACTAGCATAAGGATCAAATAATTTTGTTGATGATATTAACCTGAGGGTGGTGTTATTGTCTCTCACCCAACAATGGTTATGTTTATAATCTAATCATTCATATGGGTCATCTCATTTACATAGCATTTTGGTGGCATGATAAATCACCCAAATGGACTCATATAAATAAAAATTAAACCCATACTTGTGACACACTTATCATTTATCTATCAAGCATCTATACACTACTTCACATTAATAAAAAAATTTATATTATTCCCAAATAATAAATCAATTGTTAGGAATAGTCTAAAGCACACTAATCCAAGTTAAGAGTGTATACTTTCAAGTATCAAAATAAAAATTCTAGGTGCATTCATATATAAAAATAATACAAATTCAAATTCACATTAAGGGGAAGATATATGTGTGGCTTTAATTCCCTCTTTAGATTATTGGATATATAAGTAGTGTTAAATCATCAAGACGGGTGACTAGGGCTAGCTCAGCCATTACACTTTCAATTTTTTATAAGTTTTAACCCTTCACAAGTAGACCTAGGATTTTAAAGAGAAGGAGACTAATTTCTAGAGTTGTGCACTCCGTCAAACATCAAGATCACACATAAATGAATTAGAAGTAAGCACAAATTGCTATATATTCACATAGATCTAAATTAGCCAGACAATAATGTCAACCTCAGACACTAATGTTAACATTACTACCATTGATGTTATTTCCCCTACATGATGTTAATGATCCTACATGCATATATAGTTATTTCCAAATCTAATAGACTCATATGATTAATTATATCCCCTTTTCATTATCAAAATTTAATCATATTTAGTTAGCGAACTATAAAATCTAAGTATTTTCATTTTTTTGGTGTTTTATATACTTAGCACATTCCACTTGTCAAATTAGTTTCAATGTTTTACATTTATATTAATGTTTAATTTGCATAATTCACAATCCAAATTACATTCAATTTTAATTAGGGTTTAACAATTCAAATTATGCTTGTATACATCTAAATTTTCTTACTTCATTTATTATCACTAATATTACTATTAGTCAACACTAAATTTTCTTACCTCATTTATCTCATTTAATTTTGTCCTAATATCACCCCTTCTAGTCATTTATCTAGCATTCCCCTTCATTATTATTCATCCACTAACTTTATATTATCACCACTAATCTATTAATTATTCTAATCATGTCTTATCCAATAACTAATCCCACTTATCAATTATTTGGCAAATTAAAATTCCCATGACCCACCTACCCAAGCCTATTCCTAGGCTCTCCTACATCCCTAATCTCTAATCACATATCTTAATCCCTTACTAATCTTACTTTTTTCTTAATAGATTCTAGAATTCTCTAATTCTAGAATCCTCTTTATCTTAGCCCCTTTCTCTCTAGAAGCCTTTATTCTAGAGGCTTCCAAAGAATCTTTAATTCTTTGGATAATCTTCCACCATGGACAATCCAAACCCAACTTTGAATATTGGCCATTAATATTCCCTTCATAGCCTATTTAAACTAGCCCATCCTCCATGGACAAAAAAAAATTTTGAAATCACATACAAACTTCACATAGTCATAATCCAATCCATCCTAAATCCATATCATCTTAGTCTTTTGATCAAGAAAGCATCCTACCAAAAATTTGAGTCTATCTATACCAATCTAATAATAAAGTCAAGAATCATTAGAATCAATTTGAATATCTTGGAGGGAAGACATTAGGAGAAAGATAATGGTAAGAATACATTTCTGATTGTTTATTGTTCATATATTTCTCTCTCTTTTGATGTTTTGTAAGTTTTGGGTAAAAATTTTATTTTAGTAGTTTGAATTCATAAGCTCAAAATTACAAGCATTAAATGGTAAAACATTTTATTATATTTATGAGCACCTATAACAATTTACTGTAATTCACCCACAATAACTATTATAGGTGATTTTTTATTAATTATGACTAGCTAAGACAAACTACTAATGAAAATGATTCTAAATACTTCAAATCATCTCAAGAAAGTGTGTAAGGTATTTTTACCAAGCTATAATGTGTTACAACTACTTATAATACCTTCATTCTCATTTGACCATTGCATTTGTATTTCTTCCACATTTTTTCAAGGTCCTATTCTATAAATCTATATTTTGATTTCTTTTCTATTATTTTAGCTTAGTTTAGTTTTATGGCTTTAACTCCTTGGATTCCAAATTAGTGAAAAATACCATGACTCATATATATAAATATAAGAGTTATAGGTTGAAATAAATAATCAATAATAAAGAATAATCAGGAAGAGACTAGAAGAAAGTATTGTAAGATTATGAGCAATTACATAATATAATATTTAAATCAAACATGTGGTAATTCCTTTGATGCTATAATTTAATTAGTCATATTTTATTTTATTTTATTCTTTCTTAAGCAATGAGGAGAGTCAACCTTCAATCCAAATGAGGTAGGGCTCACTCTCAAGGATTCTATAATATGATTTCTCATTCATTAGTTAGTTCATTTTTGTTATGTGCACATTTCATTTCTATAAGTGTGTGTATTTCAATTCCATTATGTGGGAAGATTCTAATATAGATTATTTTTTACTTTCATGTCATATACTCTCCTACAATTTACTTTTATCAAGAGTTATTTACTTTCTTTCAATTTACTTTCCGCTAGTCTAGTTTATTTTCTTATCATTTAATTTCTAAAAGGGTGATTCCCTTCATAAAGTGTGTTTCCCTATTCACAAATATATTATTAGTTATTTCACTCAAATTTTTAAAGTGTTTTAGTGTTGCATATACATTTCAACGCTTTACAAAGTTATATGTTCTTGGGTTGACAATTAAATGAACGATTTTTAAAAACTATATGTTATAAGGTTACCTTTTTAGGTTCTTTTCAAGGTTAGAGGATAAATATTTAAGCTTATAAATATTAATATATTATATGTCCCATATAAATATGTTTTATTTATCTTTCAAGATTTTTTGGATCAATGATTTTGTATTGAATATATCGAGATTGAGATTGATGTAAATTTCACCATGAGGAGTTGATTTCAATGGTTTATGTGGGAGAGATTAAAAAGAAACCCATATGGAATATAAATGGGTTGAGGATGACTAAAAATAACCTAAGAATATACATTATTGAAAATGATATAAAAATATAAGGGTTAAAAAATAAAAACATGAAACTAATACTACTAGCAATGAGATAAGATTAACAATGGGTTCACAAAAATGTATATTTGAAAATTTTGGTTAATAATATAAATATTATATAATATAGGAAAGATATAATACAATACTAAACCAAATACATATAAAAAATTTGTGCCATAAAGTATTATATGGCTATAATAAAAGTGTTATTTGTAAGAGGGGTATGAAGGATATAATAAGGAAACTGCATGCAAAGAGTTGACAAACAACGGAAACATAGATCCAAGATAAAAAATAATCTAATCTAACAAGATATAAGTGATGAATAGATATAATGTATTGTAATTACATTCAAATTTAGTGAAAAGTAACCTAAGCATGGATAATGAACCTAATTTTAGACGTATTTATAGGCCTAGATAACATATGCTAGTATACACATAAAGATAGTCTAGGTGAGGAGAGGAGTGACAACACCATACTACTCTAATAATATATAAAATATATTTATCTAGTAAATTAAATTAAATAAATATATTAAAGATAGGGATACTTGACTTGAGTTGACTCATTTGTGCATCGATCTCCCCCTAATTAGCTCTAGTGGCACTTTAAAAGAGATGTTTAAGGTTAAGATATCAAATGGAAATGGTGAATACCTAAGTGTTATTATTTGGCGACTCCCATGACTAAGGTTTACCTCCTTAATTTAGATTATTTCTATTGAGATTCAAAAAAAATAGAAATATTAAACCTCCATAATAATAAGTTGTTATCTCTCGATTCCTCTTATAAAGTTAGAGTAGACTTTTCTTTTTCAAACAGAGTAGATGAGTGTTGTATTTATATCAAAATGGCATTTAAGAACCCTATAAATACCTGTAAAAGTATTAAAAGTGACCTAGATAAAAATTTATTCAAATCTATTTATAATAATGAATTGAGAATAACATAGAATTGGGTGAACCATACCAATATAGTACAAATAATAAAATAACTAAATCAAGTAGAATTGAATCAATAGGAAAGAATCATAGGTAGGAAATGAAATAAATCAATAAAGATCAAATTATTAGGAAATAAACTAAATCAATCAATATTGATTTAGTATAAAACACGGGGATACCTACACAAATAGATCAACCATGGATAATTTAGTTGGTAAAATTCATGAAACTAATGAGATGAGGGCCATAGAAGCCTAAATCAATGAGCATTGTTATAATAAAATCTATAACTTTGGTTATGTATAGTAACAGGTTTAGTTAACTCTTGTTATATCTAATATAATAGGTTAGTATTATGTAAAGTTAATTATAATATGCATTCATAAATTAAAAATAAGTATGTGTAATCATTTTTAATACATAGTACACAGATATCTCCTACTCTAGCTTTATTATTTATATAAATATAATCATAAAAAACTTTATAATTTTGAATCTCTCTTTACTCTGTAACTTTGCACTCATTTTTATGTTTTTACTCTTCTCTAAGATATTATTACTTTTATACTATGTAATCTCTTATCTCACTCTAATTAAATCTATTCAATTCTCTTTCTTATATATCACCTATCAGTCCTATATTTCATATTACAATAATATGGTATAAATATTGACTAGATGCTTCTTACAATTATATGGTCATGTCTTTATAATACATGTCTTCATATAGGTTGTATTATGTTACTATAGGTGACCAAACCATACCATGTTATGGTAGATTCCTTTATCCTATTGAACTGCATATGTACTTTATTGTTATGATAGATATAGAAGCTCGACAATGATTTTGTGTTCAACCTAAATGATATTGAAAAATCATGCCAAAATTTTCCTAGATTGTATACCTTTATCTCATCCTTGATACAACACTTTGAATAATCCTAGTAGGTACCAAAATAATCCATCTTACTCAATGTCAAAATTTGTTAACAAATATGTATCTCCTAAGTGGATGACCCCTCCTTGGGTGAATATTTCTCATATTTATTTTCCATATCCTTAGAGAAGGTATCCCAATTTAATATTATGGCCTTGGTATCCAATATCTTATATTCTATTGTGGTATTTTATTTGGTCGTCAAAATCACATCTATGATACTAAATAACTCTCCAATGTTCAATAATATGCTTCATGCACTTCTATTTATATTTCCATTTTTTAAAGTTGAGTATTTAGAAGGGTTACATATTCATCCATTTCTTTAAATTTAAGTATTTGATAGGTTTGTTTTTCCTTGTATTCTTCTTTAATACTTATTAATTTGTCCCACTCTACTTTGGAAGGAATCTTGTGGGTAAAAAATCTAGTAGAAATAATGGTAAGTTTCCTTTATAATTCCTCCAATTCTTTTTTCTTATCTTGAGTCCATATAGGGCAACTAATAGAGTAGGAAAACTAGTTAACTACATCTCCCAAAGCTTTCCACAATTTCTCTACTTTCTCTTTGTACTCATTTCTTCTCACCTAATTTTCCCCTAGTACTAGACCCAATAATTACTCGTATTCTTATATATCCTCTAATTTGATAATACTTTTATCTAATTTAGCTCCAGCATGGCTAATGAAATTATCCATAATATCCTCTAGTTTTTCCTCTATCAGCCACATTGAATGAGGGTCATACTATGGTATATTTGTGGTTAAGGTCATGAGAGACATTTTTGTTCCTTATTACATAATTACACAACATTTCATCCAATCTACCTTTGTTCTCTATATTATATTTTCCCCAACTAAATATTTTTATATCAATGTGAAATTTTTTAGAGCTACCATAATTTATCCTCTTGTGGTGGGTTGAAGGAAACTTGATAGCATCATGATATTAGAAGTAAAATATTTGTGCCTCATTAATTATACTTTTATTCATTTCAAATGGTCCCTTGGATTAGCTATACTACTCATAAGAGTGTCTATCTCACCTAGAGAAATCTACATTTATATCGTATATGTATCCCCTATATCTATGAAGCTTGCAAATGGACTACTTACCTCTTTCCTATTTTCCTCCTTTTCTTCCTTATTTTTATTTTCCTCCTCTTATTTCTTTTATAATAATTCTCCTCTATTTTATTTTCTTCCTCTTCTTTTATTTTCTTTTATTCTTTCTCATTTCTTTTATTTTCTTCCTTTAATGTTTATTTTCTTCTTATTAATTTCTCTTATCTTCTTTTTTATTTTCTTCTTCTCCCTTTGTCTTATCTTCTTAATTTTTATTTTCTTCTTCTTCCTTATTTTTATCGTATTCCTACTCTATTTTCTTCTCTTCTTCTCCTTTTATCTTATTTTCTTATTCTTTTTTTCTTATTTTTGTTTTTCCTCCTCTACTGTTTGTTTTACCTACTTCTTTTTCATGTAATTCTTTCTCTACTTTTTATTTTTCTATTATTTTTTTGGCCTTCTTTGTATCAAGCTCTATAATCTCCTATATTTTCATTTTTTCTTTTCTATATCTCTTTCTACTTCATTTAATTGTTGTATTGTGGCCTCTTATATTTATTTTAGTGTTTGGAGTTGTTTTTATTTTTATAAGGTTATGACACCAAGTATGTTTTATGTTTGTTTCTTATTTTTGTATGGTGAATTTTCCTTGGTCTCTCCTTATTCTTAGGGGACATGGTTGTTTCCTCTACTAACTTTGTCAATGCCTCTTCTTGATATTTTGGTATAGTCATCTTAGCTTATTTACTTCTTTCCTCTATTTTTATTATCATGCGATGTAAGGATGGATACAATCCCCCCATTATAGCATCAAAATTGAAATGAATTAGCTTTGTATGGTCCAAAATTTCTCTTATTATTCTTTGTTGACCATCTACATTTTCATTTTAATATATTGCCCACAAGATTGGTATACCACCTTTCTTTTTTTTCATATTCCTATTAATGTGGCCACATCGAACCTTTTTTGTGGTATCATTTCCCTTACCCATCTATGATTCTACTTGTTCACCCTCTTCTAATGACTTTGTTTCTAAGTATCAAACCAATGTTTCTCTACCCCTACTTTTCATCTTAGTATATTTTTATTTTTTATTACCCTTATGGTTTATGGTGAAGGGATTCTTTTTCATTTTTCCAATCATCTACAATAAATATTCTCCTACTACCACCAAAGATGACATAGTAGAGACCTCTTGTTTTTCTTCTGTGTGGATTTTTTTATTTATCCCTTTTGATGTCCCATCCATTAATTTAAATTTATTTTCCCTTAGATAATATGGGGGAGTTCCATTCACAATAATTTCCTCTTATTTGAGTAACTTTCTTGTGGTGGAATCTTTGAAAAAAAATTGGCCGTCTCTTCCTCCTATTTCTAAATGTTTAGATCTAATGTACAGGTCTCCTTTTATAACTACATTAATTTGAATAGTATGGGGATTATATGTGATGGTCTTGTGGATACATATTTATGTAGTGTTTCTTCAAATTGATCTGCAGTGGGCACTATGATGTGGTAGGTGCACTCTTTGTAGGGGATTGGGAGTTAGACCCTACCTCACTCATAAATTTGGATAGTTGAGGATATTATGGTATATATAGCTCCTATTGTATTGGTGTCAACTTGGTCATCAGTGACGTCATAAGGTATGGGTAAGGGGTAAAACCTTCATGGAAAAGGGTTCTATATATGTTTTATTAAAATAAATTATAAGTTTGAATTTAATAAAAGTATTGTTGAACTATCCCTAGAGAGATTCTAAATCTTTTAGCTCTCATATTTCTAATTATCTTTTCCCACTAAATAAAAATTCATATCTCCACCTCCCTTGTCTATATTTCCTATAATTCAATTTTGAATTATTTTCCTACGGGCGTATTGGTATCCCACAAACTAAACCTTGGTACCCTAGGATGGTAAGTGTGAAGTACATGGTTAAAACTAGTATGAGGGAACAATAGTAGAAATCATATGTACCTTACTTTATCTTGTGGCTATTATATAGGTATTACTCATAGATTGAGGTAAAAATGTCATATTGAATGTCATTACTAACCATGTCCAATGAAATTTAAACACTCCTTGTAGTATCAAAATCCTCTCAGTTGGTGTAGTATAGTTTTCATTCAATTGATTTTATGGCATATCAAACCTAGGGTTTTATATTCCCTGAATATAGAGGTATATTTTATTTTTAAATGTTCTAATAATTATTGATATTTATTTTTTTCTCATTGATTTCTTATTTTTGTACTTATTCATTTTATGGCCCTGGTTCATCAATGATGTGATTGTATGAATGAATATTGATGTTATATAGTATGGTTTATCTAGTTATAGTACATATTTATGTACCCTAATTAATATTAATCTAATATTACTCTTTATTATTCCAAAGTAGGGTAATCAACTCAAAACATCTAACTAAATCCTAGGAATAATACTATACTACACCATATATTCCAATTTTTGGGTTTGTGGGTTCCTCTGCATCATTACCATCCTCTTTAGCTCTATACTATAATGATCAATTTCTACCAAATTTAAATGGATATATTTATGAATGTCTTCATAGTAGGATACCAAGGTAAGGATAATTTAAAATGCTCTATGGGGATTTGGGAGTTTAGATTTTATAAAGTGTTTTTATACTTTGATCACTTAATCTATTATGAAATAACTACTAGGGGTACCTCCATATTTTCTCTATTATGGTTGAAGATTATAAATGGATTTTATCTTATTATCATGAATTTTTTTAATATATATTGATTTTGGTTGGATCCTTACCCTATTCACTTTTGACCATAGCTCCAACCGATCTTAGACACAATTAGGGGCTTAGATCCCCAAGTGATCTTCTATAACACGTACCATAATTACCAAAAACAACCAAAATCAGCTCAATAATACCAATGAATGGCCATAATCATCCTGAGAATACCATTAATGGACATAACTAGCCCATGACTACCAATGATCAGTCACAACTAACCTCTGCTACCAAACTAATATTTGAACTAGGTGGTTCTTGAAGTAACTAAGTCACTTTACCAACTCACCTACATCTCACCATTGTTCACATGAAATTTTGATAGAGTGTCGTTATCAAAGATATTTATGGTTTATCTGTTAGGTGAAACCATTTTTAATAGATTTCCTAATATATTCATTAATTATAATGGGTAAAATAATTCTTTTTAACTTCATTTAATATTGCCAACCATTTTTACCTACCTTTATTTATCTTTTTATCTTAATAATGTTTTATTTTTATCATTCTTATTTATTTTCATACTTATCTATTATTTAATCACCTTATTTCACTAGCTATTTTCCTATTTCCTACCAACCACCCATTTGTATTTAATTTAGTTGTCTATGTAGTTCAACTAATTCATGAAATTTATCCTTGTGTAAAAATAAATGTATCTACATTTTTATTCAGATGGAGATTTCTTCATTGCCCATTACTTCCATTTTTCACTATTAAGTTTAACTATTAAATTTTGAATCCTAATGAAATCCTAATAGTTTATTACCTATGTATGGTTTTCCTTGGAGTACTTTTATCCTATTCTTTTATATGTTCTCTAAAATTGTTTTCTCTTGGTTTTTTTTGTTGAATTTTTTTTATGTATTTCTTTTTTTATAAATTATTTTTATGATTTTATACATTTTTTCTTTCAATACCCTTTTTTATTATTTTTTTTATTTTTATCCTTTATCTTTTTGGGGGTAACATTATCAAAAACCAAAATTTTGATTTCTAACATAAGATATTGTAATATCCTTACTCTACTTGTCTAGCTAGATTTATAGAATAGTGTCATCTCTTAACCTATCCTACAATTTCTTACCACATTTCATGGAAATAATATAAGTTTTGAATTTTCAAGTATGTTTCATTTATAAATCCTCTTATTAATGTTTCCATAAATGTTTTCAATTTTATTTCTCTAAAATCTAATATTTCCTCAATTATGTATGGTCCTAGCTATCTTATCTTTAGTTTGCCCAGATTTTTATATTTGCTATCTAGAGTATTACTTTATCTTATATTTGGATTTATTTTTTATTAATATTCATATCATGATAGGGTTTTTTAAGTCTCTTATATGTTTGGTTATAGGTATCCAAGAATATTTTCTCATCAAGTTTTTCTTATTTTATGATTCTCTCTTGTAATGACTATTTTTCATTCAATCTAAAAGTTAAAACTTGTCTTAGACTTGGTAGAATGTATTCCATAGGTACCACAGATTCTAATCCATAAACCAATTAAAATGGGCATGTTTGGTTAATATTGTGTATGTTGTATAATAATCCCAATGTACCTTGGGTATCTTTGTGTTCTAATTAGCAATCTCCATGTTTCATACCTTAGTTAATAATTTTTCCAAAACCTTCTTAAATATGTCTACCACCCCATTGACTTGTGCATGATATGGAGTAATATTATTATCTTGTATCAATAAATGCTTTATTAACTATAAAATGGTATTATTTACCAAATACTTTCATAGATTACCTATTATATTGAGTGTGCATCTAAATCACATAATAATATTTTCATATAGATAATTTCCAGTAATTTTTGTTGTACAATCTTTTATAGGTATTGCTTCAGCCAAGCATGTTAGTTACTCTATACTTTTGATGATAAATCTTGTGTTACTTATTTTTTAGTAGGTTTTATGGGGCCAATAAAGTAAAAATCCCATTTTTCAAATGGGGCTAATGTTAGTACTAGCCATAGTGGCATTTCATCTCACGTATTGGGTTTCCCTACCATTTGGCATATGTTGTAATTTCTATAATACTTATGGGCATTCTTAAACATTTTTGGCCACCATAGATCAACTAGTATTATATTTTTATCATTACTTTATCCCAAATTATGCCCACCTACTACACCATGATGGGCGTCTCTTATAATGTTTGCTCATTCATGTAGTAAGGCTACCCTTCATTAAACCTAGTAACTTACCTTTTTATCTAAATATCCATCAATAATTATAAATGAGAATGCATGTATCATCAAATATTGTATGTTCCATTTTATTAGACTCCTTGGGAAATTCTCTAGTCACAAAGAATTTAGGAATACTTGCCATATCTTTAGGGATTACCTCAATGTATAAAAGATGAGATCTAGGTAACTCATCCTCAATTGGGCCCACATCACCTCCTATGGAAATCCTTGACAAATATCAAGTTAATTGTTTAACAAGTTTTACTATGATTTTGAACTCAAATTCTTTAAAAAACATCAATGAAAGACATATTATCTCTTGTATGATCGGTCTATTTATTAAGTATTTTAATAGTTCATGATCGGTAAAAAATATAAATGGTGTTGTTAGTAAATAATGACAAAAAATTTGTACCACATATACCATGGTTAATATTTCTCTTGCTATGGTTGAATAGTTCATCTTAGATTTTTCTAATTTTATACTTGTGAAATAAATTGGGTGGTCAATATTACCACATGTTGTGTTAATACCACTCATATTTTTATACATGAGGCATTCAAATCGACATGAAATGGTACTTTATAGTCAGTAAAAACTAATATTGGTGCATCAATTATTTTTATTATTTAGTTTATCAAATGAGTCTCAATAGTGTGTTGTCCATTCTATGGGTTGGTAATTCCTTTGTTTCAATAACTCTTATATTGGATCACGGATTATGAAATAACTATTAATGAATCTACAATGGTAAACTATATACCTAAGATTGTTCTTACCTTTTTTTTTTTTGTTTTGGAGGTTGGTAGATTTACAGTGATTTCCATTTTTAATGGATCTACCATGAGTCCCTTTTTACAAGTAATGTCCTAAAAGTGATCTGAATAGAGTAGAAAAAACCCATTTATTTAGATTTAATGAGATGTTGTGTTGTCTACACCATTATAACATTAACTTAATACCTAGACATGGTATTTCAATAACCCATATACCATCCAATCATCTAAGTATACCTATAAAAATTTAGGAATAAATTCCTTAGATGTTACCAATATCTACATAAAAATAGTTGATGCATTATCTAACCCAAAAGAAATCATCATATCTATGAATGACCCCCATTAATTGCAAATGTGGTCTTAGGTTGATTTTTTGGGGCTATGCGAACCTGATGGTAACTGGATAACCCATTTTGAAATGAATATATTTCCCTACATACAAAAATTTATAATATTTCCTCAACAAATGGTGTTCAGAATGGGTTATGTAAACATGACTTATTTAACTCTCTATAACCAATGAAAATATGTATTTATTTAAGTTTCTTATTTTGTATTACCATCAAGATAATTAATTTTATGTCTTTAGCTTGGGTAAGAATACTACCGGCTAATATTTTATCTAATTATATTTTTACTTTAGCTTTAACATTCAGGTTAAGCCTATATGATCTCTTCCATAAGGACTATATCTCTTTTTTTAGTTGGATTTTTATTGTGACAAACTCTTAATTTATTCATTTTGATTTGGTAAATTTCCATGTAAATAAGTCTTCACATTCATTTGATAGCTCTATTATTTTATCAATTTCTTCTTCACCCCAATAGCCTCCATTTTTTGTTATCTTAAAGTTCCCTTCTTTGGAAATATTTTATTCCTTTATCTTTAGAGGTTTATAAAAATATTGAATTTTATCTTTTACATTATCGATCAAGTACCTCTCCCCTTCTTCCATTTTGATTTTTATATTTTTAGGCTTATCCTCAGCATCCTTTACTTCTAATTTTGATATTTTTCTAAAACATATTTTATTCTAAACTTATCGTTTATCATCTTATTTCTCTACATATTTATGTGTTTTATGGTTATTTTTCAAATAAGTTCCCAATCAACTATGTGCCCCACAATTTTTGTTATGATTTCAATTTAATAAATTATTGTCTAGGGTATTAATTAGCATAAATAAAAATGTCTTAGTTTTCTATAATGCCATGTATATATGTGTATTTGGCTCATAAAAGTTAAAAGTCTTAAAAAAATCAAGATTAAGGCCCTCCCATTTTTAGGTTCCTATAGACATTTCTTGGTTCATGTACCAAGTAATTGGATACACCTCGAGTGTCCAAAACAAGAATTTTGCCCAAAGGTGTTTGTCAGTTTCTCCTTTCCCTATCCATAATTTTACATAATTTTAAATATGTGTTTTGGGATTAGTTGTTCTACTATATCATTATATTTCCTTAATGTATCATTATACTTTGATGAACCTTAATTTTACTAAAATTTTGAAGGTTTTCCAATTCAAGATCATGACTTTATGTGTGTTCCACCACCTTTTAGTAGTGATAGTCATTATATCAACTCCCATCATTATTATTTGTTCTTGTGGAAATACTTATGTCATTTGTTGGTGTTAATTATCTACATCTCCAATACTACTAAATTTAGGTAATTTTTCATGAGAAACTCACTCAATGTAATATATTTTTATTCTTCATAGTATCATATCATCTACTAAGGTAAAATAGTTACCCTGGTACTATAACTTCCACAAGTGACATATTTTCATAACACTTATATATGGTTCTCCATATAACTAGGCCTCAATGTCATCATCAACCTTTGTTTATACTTCCTCACTTTTGATTATTACCTCTCCATCATTTTTTTATGGTCATCATCAAAAAAATTATTTTTTTAAGTACATATACTCTAGAGAGTTCATCAAAGTTAGTCTCACCTTAATTTGGCTATAATTATTCACACCATGCAACCACCATACCAAAATTCTAGAGTAAATTGTATTACTAACCCATTACCTTCAAAATTAATTTATTTTTCTTCCAAATTTAAATTACCCTTGCAATCTACAAACCATTTTAAATTTAGTAATGTTGGATAACATGTATCATACATGTCAATAAACTCAAAATAAAGTTTCTTTTTTATTCCAATAAAATTAACCTAGACCTTTATTAGTGTCTTTACTAGTGATTATGGAGTTTCATTGGTCATGGAAATGTTTTACATTGTTGCATTTAAATACATTTTACCAATTTTTCTCCACATGTTCTAGGTAGGGACATTTGTGTCTACCCCTAAGTCTAATAATGTCTTTTTAATTTCATGGTCATTGATTTTAATAACTAGAAGTATCACCATATTTTTACATTTTATATTATTTATAATCACATTCTTTTTTTTTTGTTTGATTTTTATTTATTCTTCTCACTTGTAACATCCCCACAAGGATTTACTAAAATAATGCAGTAAAAAATAATTAAATTACATAACACTTATTCTTTCATTATATTTTACCATAAAAATCTAATTAGTGATCCTAATATACTACTAAGAATATTAAACATATGTAAACATGTAACAATAATAGTTACTGATCACTAACATTATATATAATATAACATAACTTCATAAGCAAATTAATTACATTAAAATCTAGCCACAAGTAGTACAATAATATAGCCAATGTTGTTAATGTATAGTAAGTAATCAATTACATTTCTAAAAGTCATTAATCCTCAACATTAATATAATAATATATATAATGTTCCATGGAGCATGAATCACTCTAACTCTAATATCTCTAATAATCTCAAGTGTAGTCTCCAAATAAGTACTATAGTGGGGAGGGAGAGCAGCATCTAAGTGATTTTCTACACCAACCATGGACCATCGATCCCCTACACAATCCTTCAAATATAGAATGTCCTTCCCTTCATGAATGGGTAGTTAGTGATGGTGTGAAAATTCATAGAGACATGCTAGTACCTTTGTGCTGTAATATTTATACTACATGATGTGTATCATAAAAAAAATACATTCTAACATGATATTGTAGATACATGTAAATCATACATATGAAATGATAATATTTATCTAAATGTTAATTTGACTAAAATTTTTAAATAGCTATTTATATCTATGATCATTCAAATTTATACACACCATTTGATTAGATTACCTTTATTTATCATTGGTGGTGCTAAGTAAGCTAGTGAAGTTTATCTCACTGCTTAGTTATTACCAATAATGTGAGATTTTGTTAAAATATATATAAACAAATAGATTCATACTAATTAATTCCTACTAACAAGTATAACTTAAGTTGATTATGAGAATAATCACTTTACATACATTTAGTCCATCAAACGTATGAATGAATCCCATTCTTATTATTCATCATAAACAATAATCATAATAGGTAAAATACAAACTCGTATACAAAATCTACTTTCCATAAGTAAATGTAAATGTAATGAAATCAACATTATCAAAATATATTTCAAATACTACTCTATTATAGCAACAGTAATAACAAATTAACTTATAAATCTAAAGTATAATCTTTCATTTCATTATACTTATTGGGAGGCTTTATCCATAAAATTAAAGCACCCTATCTTTTAAGTTTTTGACTTCATTATTTAATCAAAACTATAACAATAAGTATTCATCCAATATATTCATACATGTTATATATATGTATGTGGACCTAAGTTCACATATAAATATATAACATATATATTTATCCATTGTTCATAATATATATCCCATAATATATATATATATATATATATATATATATATATATATATATATATATCGTTCTGACATGTTATGGTATTTTTCATTTATTTCAAGACTATATGATTCAATAACCTTTTTACAAACAAAAAAATAAATCTAAAAAAGGTCTCAGTATTTCATTTAGCCTTAAGTAAATTTAAAATAAACTTCATATTAGATGTGGTATGATTTTGACCTGAAAACTAGTCCATATATAATACCCTATTTATCCTTTATAAAATTTCCTCGACTATGTACATATTATTAGAAAATATAATATAATAAGCATAAGACCAGTACTATGCTTTGTTTTATTCATTATAGATTTTTATATCCTTACTGAAGTTATAAATGAAACTCAAGATTCAAATTGATTTCTAAAACATACAAAACAAACTTTACTATTTTGAAACCATTCCAAAAGAGGTAAATTTATTCACAGTTATCCATCCATGCCTATATACAACTAACTTATTTTTTAACTACATTTAGAAGACATTTATACTATAAATGTTTCTTCAGCTTGACTATCGAGTAACATATAAAAGAATTAAACTTCCCTTTATTTTACTATCAAAACATATTGTGTTCCCTATTTCAACACATACTCTATTCCATATGTTCCTAGTTCAATATAGTTCATTTCCTATTATTTTCACGTTGAATTATTATCAATCAATTTCATTAATTAAATGTACAAACTTGATTTAAATTCATAATAGCATTCAATCCATAAGATATAAATGTATACTCATTCTAAAATGTCTAACACAATTTGCCTATTTGCCAACTCATAATGTTCAAACATGACTTCACATAATTATCTATGATATTTAATTCATGAAACATATATATATATATATATATATATATATATATATATATATATATATATAATGATTTTATTAGTTTCTTAAATACCCAAATCCATGTGTATAAATAACTATACAAAATTACTTCATAATTTTATTTGTCAAATTTTACACATTCATTATTAAGTTAATAGTCCATACATCGACTTCATTATATATATATATATATATATATATATATATATAATCTACTAATAGTATAAATACTTTCAAATTAAACCATTTGAAAACATTTTTAACTCAGACCTGGTTGGTAATATCATTCTACACCTATATATATCTTTGTGTGTGTGTGTCTGTATATAAGTATATACTCAATAGTTTATTTTTATAATTCTAAGTTTTTATATATAAATATATATTTATTTAAAATATTTTATGTTTATGTATATACCTCTAATTATTAAAAAACTTAGTTATAAATATATACATAATAGTATCATCTACCCAAGATTTTTATTCAAACTAGCGCATAGTATTTTTATGAAATTAAATCCATTATACCCTAATATCTTAGCACCAAAAAACAAATTAGTTTTTAGTCTTAGGGTTTTATAAAGTATTTTGGCTTAGTTCTATGGATTACCAAGCCATCCACAAAGTTAATCCTATGTTCTATTATAAATTTTCATACATTTCTAAACCCTAGGAATTCAAACCATAAATAGTAAAACTACTAATAAATGAAAGTAATTACTTCACCAACCTAGTAAGTCACTTTTAAATCTAAGACAAGATGAACTTGAATTCTTTTTCCTCTTTGATTTGTATTTTCCTTCTCTTCTTAATTATACCCCATTCTCCTCACAACTCACGTCTTATTCTATTCTACTTCACCTATCGATCCTTGCATGAAATCTTTTCCAACTTGCAGTCATCATGCAATAACCATGTTTTTCCATTTTTGACAGTGACTTAAAACTAGTTAATGTCTATTAATAAAACTTAATAAATCCCTAATTTCACCTATTCACCTTTCCTCATTTTCTAAGTAATTAATATATTTATTTCAAAATTGATCATGTTACTCTACATTACAAGTTTGAGTATTTCATTCATAAAATTCCATTTAAAGCATTATTAGCAATGATAAATATTACTTCCACTTCAATGTAGTCTATGCATGACAACAAGATTAGGCATAGATCTTAGGATAGTATTTAAGATAATTTAACCTCCTTCAATAACTAATAAAGATAATTATCTCCTTTCTTTTTATGGTAATATGACTAACACAATGTCAATTATCTTCTTATATCAAAATGATAGAACAAACAATTATTCATTTTAATCATGACAAGATAATCATTTGTGTCATTACTAGTTTATATAGGTTAATTATGTCTTTCATTATTTTAATATCTTTACATATATTCATATTCTTGAATATTAATAATAGCAAGCTTAACATTCTAAAATATTGTAAAGATATTTTGTTATTCTATATATTATAATAATTAGATATCATCTATTAAATTTGCATTCTCATAATCATAAATAGATATAAGTAAAGTAACCCTATAAAATCATACTACATCATTAATCACTAAGTCTACGTAGAATATACACAATGCAATCACATACAAGATTTATTCCATATCTATGTACTAAATTTTATAACACACAAACTCTAATTTTTAACTACAATTAACTTTAAAAACATACTAACTCTAAAAATCTAAACACATAATATATGTACATATAAATTCCATTGTAGTGTGTGCATGAGTTTAATAGTTCCTCTGTCATCCTTCACCATATCCATCTATGTCACCCTCTCTAATGATGATATCCCTCTATCATGCTCTGAGGGATGAACTTGTCTGCATCCAACTCATGACAAGAAGGTAGTTAGTCCAATACATCATGATATATATCATAAAATAATATTATAATATTAAATATAACATAATCATTATGTATAAAATTCATAATTAGCCAACTCATAATAATAAAATAATGAAATTCAAGTAACATACATCTATCCCATATCAAAATATGACTTAAAATTTAGTTAAAAATTAATAAATCAATTTAAAAACCATAATAATCTCTGAATACTTAGGTAAATTAGCCTAGTGACAAATCATGATGTAACATCATTTTCCCTTAAATTTGGTCATCATCTCGATGACACTTATTTAAATAATAGTTCTAAATAATAAATAGAGTTTAGCAAAAAAATAACATAGTATATAGTATCAAATTAAATAAATAAATATGAAAATAGCCTGTAGAACTCATCATAGTCCTTCCAAGTAGCACTATCCTTAGATTATTGGTCTTATAAGACCTTGCATTGTGACACTTCTCTATTATACAAACAAATTTTATGAGTTTCAATTAATCTGATTGGTTCTACCATGACCACCTTGAGATCTAAAACCTATAAAGTATTCTAATTCAATACATGTGAAGGATCAAATATATACTTTTTAAGATAAGATACATGGAAGACATTATGCAATAGAGCTAGGGTTAGTGGTGAATAAAGCCTATTTAATATAGGATTGACTACTTCTCAAACTTTCAAGGGTCTCACATATCTCATTGAAATTTTTACTAACTTCTTCAATTTAATTGAGCACTTTTACGGCTTAATCCACAAGAATATTTTATCACCTACTAAAATTTTTCTATCTATTCTCTTCATATCAACATAGTTCTTCTTCCTATCATTAGCCTTAGCCAATCTCTACTTGATTGTTTTGAATTGATCTTTCATTTTTGAAAGCAGCTTAGGTCTAAAGACTACCTTGTTTTCTAGCCTATCCCAACTGATTGGTGTCTTGCACCTTCTTCTATAAAGTAATTCAAATACTATCATCTTCAAACCATATTAGTATAATTTTTTGTATGAAAAATTAAATAATAAAAGGTATTCTTCATATTTTTATTGTTGATTCATGCAATACATATGACTAAGATCCTCTAACACCTGATTAACTTGATTAGTTTGACCATCAGTCTATGGGTGATATGCAGTACTAAAGTTTAGTTTCAATCCCAAAGCTAAATTTAGAGTTAACCAAAACTTAGATGTCATTCTTAGATCATAATCTAATATTATATTATCTATAAATCTATACAATCTATACACTTCATTTATGAATATCTTTGTAAGAGTTGGTGCATCATCTATCAAATTATTTGGTATAAAATGTGCTACCTTGATTAGTTTATCAATTACAACCAAGAGCATGTCATTCATATTTCCTGACAATGATAATCTTTGGACAAATTCCATATTAATCACCTACCACTTTCACTCTAGTATGTCATGTGGATATAACAATCCATCTAAATGTATATGTTTAGCTTTCACTTATTAACATTACAGACAAAATGACACAAAGTCTATTACATATTTCTTGATTTCCTTCAAGAAATAAAGTGGTCTAATCTTTACCATGAGCTTGGTTATCAATAGATATCCTGAATATGGAGTGTTATGTATTTATGTTATCATTGTGCTCCTTAGATTCTATTGATCGAACACATACATCCTTATGTTTTATCATAGATGACCATCATTCTCTAAGTTGTGTCCTTTACACTTAGGATCCTGAGCATTTTTAGACAAAGCTTTCCTAACATGATCATAAAATGTATCTCCTAGTGAGAACTAAATCACACAATCCATAAAATTACTCCTAATAGTAGCCACATCTAATATGTACTTTTTATAACATAAGGTGTCAGCTACTCTATTCTCTTTGCTTTTGATGTAATTGATATCAAAGTTATAGTTAGGTTAAAACTCTAACCAACATCTCTGATGAGTATTCAAATTTGGTTGGGTGAAGATGTATTTGAGTTCTAAGTTATTAGTCTTGATCTCAAATAATTTTCCCAACAAATATTGTCTCCAAACTTACAAAGCATGAACAATTATTACAAGTTCAAGATTATGATGGGAATAATTCACCTCATAAGGCTTCAAATTCTTTGACTCATAATCTACCATTGTACCATCATGCATAAGGACTCATCCTAATCCATCCCCAAACACATTTGTGATCACTAAAATTTGACCATTGGGATCAGGAAATCTTAACACTGGTGTTGAAGTAAACCTTATTTTTAATTCATGAAAATCTAATTCACACTTATTTGACCAAAAAAAACTTTGATTCTTATGTTACAGAGAGGTAATAAAATTAGCTATCTTGGAAAAATTTGAATTGAATTCCCTATAATATCCCACTAATCCCATGAAACCTTTTACCTCATGGACATTATTTGGTGTTGGCCACTCCATAATGGCTCTTATCTTAGCTAGATCAATATAAATGCTATCTATTGAGATAATGTCCCATATATTACACTTTATTTTGGAAAAATACACACTTAGACAATTTTTCATACAGTTTTTGCTTTCATAAACATTGAAAAACTAGATCTAGATGTTAAAGATGTTCTTCATCCTTAGAATAAATAAGAATGTCATCTAAATATACCAAAATAAAATGATCTAAATAATCTCTGAACACATTGCTCATGAGATTCATAAATGTTATAGGTGTATTCATCAACCCAAATGGTAACACTATAAACTTGTAATGCCTATAACAAGTTCTAAATGCCATTTTTGGAATATCCTCATTTTTTATTATTAATTGATTATATTTATCTCTAAGATAAATCTTTGAAAATACCATTTCACCTCACATTTGATCAAAAAGATCATCTATTTGGGGTATAAAATACCTATTTTTAATGGTTGATTTATTCAACATTCTATAATCAATGAAAATTCAAAGAATGTCATCCTTCTTCTTAATTAAGATAACTGGTGCACCCCATGATGACACACTTGGTTTGATCAATCCTTTGGACAATAGTTCTTAAATTTATGCCTTCAATTAAACCAATTCAGTATTTATCATTCTATATGATGCCTTAGATTAAGTTTTTGATCCTAGTTTTATATCTATAGAGAATTCAAACTCCTATTTAGGAGGCAATCATGAAAATTCCTTTGGAAACACATCATAGAAATTCCTAAGAAAATGATAATCTTCAATTGATGGTTCCTTAGTTTCCTCCATTTTATTTATCTTGACATTAAATGTTTGACATCCTTTTCCTTGGGCCTTCCTAAGTTGCATTACATAAATCTACCTAAGCCTTAACTCCCTTTTCTTGCCCTATATTAGTGTTTAATTTCTAGAATCATCTAAACACTCAACTCTTTTCAAATAATAGTCAACCTTGACCTTATGTTTCACAAGCCTTTTGACTCTTAAGATCACATCATATGACCCTAGTGGTGTGACATAAAAATTTGCAATCATTATGAATTTTGACAACCTAATTTTTGCTTCAACTAAACACATATCAAATTAGACTTTATAATTATTCCCATATTGTACCAACCATGAATTTGCCATTACACGAAATTTTCTAGACAACTTATTTAGAATTATATGAGCTATAAATCATTTTGTATCCCTTGTATCTATAAAAATAGAAACTAGATGTTCAAACAAAACACCTAACAGTTCTAGGGGTGAAGCTTAGAATTTAGCATGTTGATTATCAACTACTACATGAATACATTACTAAAAATTTCCTTACTAAAGGTCAGAACCTTTATTCCTTAGCTTATCCTAGGTAAATTCATGTGAAAAATGGTCACCTCCTTAGATGAAGCAACCTCCTAGTGGTATCTTCCTATCAGACTTTTGGTCTCTCTTGAAACTACCTTTGAAACCTATTGTCACCAAATCTTACACCCCAGAAGAATTTTTCAAGCTTATTCCAAATTTGGGAAACATGGGAACATTTCTAGGTATGTGGGCATACCTATATTGGAAATGAGTATCTAAATTTAAGGGCTAGCTCCCTGAATGTATCTTAAAATGTTCTTATCTATACCAAATGATTACTATGGGGAAAAGAGTTAAAGATTGCATGGATTGAACCTACTCTAAAGGAGGTGATGCACTAAATGTTCAAAGATCCAATCTCAATATTGAACTCATTAGTGCACTAATAGAATATAAATAGAACTAATGTAGTGTCTACAATAGTTTCCAATCAATGATGCTTCACCTAGAGGTCAATTTTATGGACTTAGGCTGGAGAGTAATGAGGGTAAGGCTTGATTGGAAGAACTTTGAGTCAACTATCCACTATATACCTGAGGCATCAATATTAAGACATGTTATATGACCTAAAAGAAAAGTTTATTAGCACTTAGGTTGAACCTGGACCTACAAAGGGAAGATGACGACCACTTTTACATATCAAATAAACACTAAGCACAGATTAGTAAATAACTATAAAAATGCTCTATTCATTACTCTAAAAGGTGAAAAATACAAATTTTAGCAAAGTTTAGTCATACCATCCTAAGGGATCCTTAAAAATAGCTCAAAGGCTATATTTATAGAATAAAGGGCCTTTATAAAGGGATCTTTGACTCTAAAAAGGAGAATCAATTAGTTCAAACATCTGAATTATAGTTACAATTGCTTCTATAAATTAATCTCATTCAAACCTTTTGATTAATCTAGCCCACTTCAAGTGGTTACATAGTTACATTATTCTTCCACTAATGCTCTTTATTTTTTTAATGGTAGAATCAAATTGTTTCAATCTAAGTTTTGACATACATGTAGTTACAACAACAAGACTAGTCTGTTAGAATTTTATCTTAGTGTTAACTACACCTAATTAGCTCATCATGACATGAAAAAGTGGAGAGAAGGGTCCCTTTCATGTAGTTGGCTCTGGAGATGAATTTTTTGGAGTGTACGTGTATACCTTTGAGCATCCCTAGAAACTAAGAACTCATCATGTACATAGGTCCTTCTAATAATGGAAAACACAA
This sequence comes from Torreya grandis, assembly GCA_037957365.1. Taxonomy (NCBI): domain Eukaryota; kingdom Viridiplantae; phylum Streptophyta; class Pinopsida; order Cupressales; family Taxaceae; genus Torreya; species Torreya grandis. Next base: position 1,638,829 of record JARHVA010002450.1, read on the forward strand.
TCACAAAATGAACCTTGTATGACACAAATCCTCAAACAAGAGGTCTATTTTAAGATTTAATGGTGATCCCTTTTTATCCTTTATCCTTACCACATCAATGTGTCCCTTTAATTTCATTTAGCCAAGCTCTAATTGTGATGAGATGACCCATGTTAGACCTTGTTTGCCTTGGTTAAAAACTACTCCTTTGGTTCAACTTTATCCATCAAAAATTTCTTAGTCTAATCAAAATGCTCTAACTTATCTTTAATCCCATTGGCCTCATAGATCCTTGTTGTCATATCTTGAATCTTTAACCTTTATAATTTTGATGATCTTTATTTGCATAATTAAATATGATCCATTGATCTTTTGTCAACTTGAACGTGCTCATACCACTTATCAATTACACATTGATCTCAAGATCCTATTGTCAATCTACTACTTTATGTGCTTACACCATGTGGTGGCCTCTTGATCTCCTTGAACTTTTGATTCATCTTACACCATTAATATCCCTTGGTATGAATAAATTATAATCATTAGATCTTCTTGCATTTGAAAATAAATGGCTATTTATCATGATCTAAATTATGTCTATGCAACTATCATTTGACATCCATAAGACCATTATTAACATTTATTTGAATGTAAAATTTAATACCCTAATGGTTTTTTCCATATCTTAAGTTTTGAATCTACATGAATGTCTCCCATTATTTGACCAACTTTTAAAGCTTAGATCTGGAAGTGAAATAGTCATGGAGGCACCAAATTTGTAGGAGATGTTTTTGATACTAAAAATATTATGCCCACTTGATTTGTTAGTTTCAAAAACTTTTTAAGTGTGTTTAAAAAATGCACAAGCAAGTTATCTATTCTATTTATTCATGATGTCTTGATGATGGTCTACTTTCATAAAGCTTGTTTCTAAACTTTTGCAACTTTAAATGATTTTTTGAGGCCTGTGTTAACTTATCCCTGATCTTGAATTCTATTGATCACCATGAAGACCTATTTAGATCATTTTGTTTTCCCTATATATTAATTAGAATTCACTTTAATAAATATTAAAGTGTTTCAAAATATTTTTGATCAATGTGAGACCCTTGGACTACTCGTTCCATCTAGAAATTTGTCTAGGCCATTTGATCATTTGATCAATTAGGAGGTTTGCTTCTTTATCTACATCAAGAACTCTTAAAGACTACACTAAATCTAGGTAGTTTTGTATGTGGGCTAAAATTGGCCAACATTTTTTGGCAACTCATAGGGAAGCATGCCTACTATGCTTTATAACCCAGTCCATTTTGCCTTGTCTAGTCTATTAGGCATGGATTTTCCTCTCTAGTCTAACACGTTGACCTATATTTAACACTGGTTGCTAATCTTGTTCTAACCTATTTTGAAATAAATGAGGACCAAAAGAAAGAGAAAAATAAAATAGAGTGCCCAAGGCACTTATTAAAGGGAAACACATAGAATAAAAAGGAAACTTAACCTAAATAGATAAAGTTGTGCAAATAAAGCACTCACTTGGAACAAAATACAAATAAATAAATGTGATAGAGTAGCACTTGGAGGAATTTGGTCAAACTAATCTAATTATGTATAGCTTAAAACTATATGTATCTTTCCTCTTGGATCAAAAATAAAAGTTGACAACCTTCCTACATCATTAGATGAGGAATTAAATGAGGCATGTATCTCCTTAACCATTGGCCTTTATGTCTTCTTCTTCTTTATTGTATTGGCATGATCTTAAACAAGAACCAAGTAGCTAAAAATATATTAAATATAGAAATTAACTCTTCTTTCATCTAAATAGCCTTAACTTTCTCATATAGCTCCTCAATTATGGCCTCCATTGGTGGTTCAACAAGGCATACCTTTTTATTTTCCATGATGCTCTCAATGAGGTTGGGTTTATTTTCATCTACAAGTTCTTCAAGATCATCAAGGAGATTTGCATATTCAACCGAATCTTGGTCATTATACTCAATGGGAAACTCTTTCTCCACCTTCTCAAGTACTTGACCCTCAACTTAGAAAAGATCTTCAAGTTTTTTAAAGAGCTTCATTTGCATCTACCAATCATCTGTGTCCTCCTTATCATCTAGAGACACTACTTTTTCAATATTCTCTTCTTGATGTATGAGATCATCAAGCTAATGTTATTCATGCTCCAATGCATATGAGGGTGATTCAAAATCAGATATATGTATTGAGTCATCTCTAAGAACTATGTCTTCTACCTTGGTCTCATGAAATTCTCTTAGGACTACAAATTCTTGAGGAGTGACTTGACCTTCATCCTTGATAGTACACTGCACTTCATGCTTGATATGGTCATCTACAACTTCATGATCAGACATGGATTCTTCTTTAAGTACTTTTCTCTTCAAGTCTTGGCCACATTCCTTATGTATAGTTGTAAAAGAGTCTTCAATATGTTTTTTTCATCTAAGAAGGTAGAATTACACTTGTGATCATCAAAGGGAGTCTCTATAGTGATTTTCTCTTCATAGTCACTAATGAGATCTTCTTGGGTAGCCATGGATTGTATCTTCTCCTCTTCACTTGCTTCTCTCAGTATGGTCTCTTCCTCAAGAAAGGGTAAGGTGGAAGGATAATGAATAGCCTCATGAAAAGGAGATGGAATATGGGGTGTAGTGGAATGTTTATGAATTGGAGATGGAGTGTGAGCAGTATGAGAGGGGTTGTGAGTAGATTTAGGAAAGAGGAATGCACTAGTAAGATCATAAAGAAGTGATTTCTTGGGATGATTAGAAGAGAAAACACCTACATCAACATGAACCTCACCTTGATAATAGCTTTCTTAGAATTCTTCAACAGTAACATGTTCATTTTTTATCTCTTTATCCTCCCACATACTTATCCTATCTATTGAGCACTGAATTCACTTATTTTTCAATTCCATTTGTTATTTGATCTCTCATTGAGTTTCTTCTAGCTATTCAAACATCTATAACTTCTACATGTAACCTTGGGTATTAATTCTCAACCATTCCATGAGATAATCAGGGAGCACATCATACTCATCATCCCATGTACTCATTGTATCTTCATTATCTAGTAACTATGGTATGGATACCAACAAGGACTTGATATAAGATGGAAATAATGAAGGAGGAAGAGGGTAAGGATGAGGATCAAGACTAGCTTCATTTTTTATATTCTAGCTTGAAGGAGTTCAATTCATGCACTTTGATACCTTGATATAGAATCTATAGAAACATATTGTTCCTCATGACAAGTCTCATAGGAGTACTCTTGGGTTTCATAGGCATCATGGTAATGGTTGATAGGTCTCATATTGAGACTAATAGGAAGCCATTTATTGATAGGTATTTTGGTATCCTTCCTCATAGAGTTGTTCGATAATATGGTGTCTATATGGGGGGAAATAGAGGATTATACGGTTGTCATGGCTCATAAGATTGATAAAAATTTTGATAGGAATGTTGAGGAATATAATGTTTTTCATAACAGAGCTGATAGAGAAGTTCATGATAGGGGTATTCACCATAGTTGTTCATATCAACCTCATATGTCAACTGAGATACAAAAATTGATCAAAGCCTTCAATGAGACATATCTGGTCTATTGATAAAAAGAAGATTTGATTTGGATTCATCATTAGTGATAACTTGCTTGCTTCTAAAATCTGATCAAAGGAAAGACATACCAAGATCTTCCCACTCTTTTGGACCTTTATCCCACCAGGTGTACCCAAATTGTTGTCACCAAATCCTTTACCCTAGAAGAAGTTGTTCAATCTTCTTCCAGATTTAGGCAACATGGGAATATTTCCAATTATATGGGTGTACCTATATTGTAAATGAGCCTTTATATTTAAAGGCTAGCTCCCTGAATGTATCTTGAAATGCTCTTATCTATACCAACTGATTACTTATGGGGAAAAGAGTTAGATATTGCATGGATTGAACCTACTCTAAAAGAGATGATGCATTGAATGTTCAAAGATCCACTCTCAATATTGAAATAATTATCACACTAATAGACTATGAATAGAAATAATATAGTATCTACAATGGTTTCCAAGTAATAATGCTTCACTTAGAGGTTAATTTGATGAATTTAGGTTGAAAGGCAATGAGGGTAAGGCTTGATTGGGAGCACTTATAGTCAACTATCCACTTTATACCTGAGACATCAACCTTAAGACATGTTAGATGACCTTCAATAAAATTTTATTATTACTTAGGTTAAACTTGGACCTGTAAAGGGAAGATGACAACCCCTTTTTCAAATCAAATAAATACAAAACACTAAGCACATATTAGTAAACAACTACAAAAATGCTCTATTCATTATTTCAAGAGGTGTAGAATACAATTTTTAGTAGAGTCTAGTCATACCATCCTGAGGGATCCTTAATGATAGCTCAAAGTCTATATTTATAAAATAAAGGGCCTTTAGAAATGGAACTGTGACATTAAAAATGGGAATCAATCAATTCAAACATTTGAACTGTAGTTATAATTGTTTCTACAAATTATGCTCATTTAGACCTTTTGATTAATCTAGATCACTTCAAGTGGTTGTATAGTTACATTATTCCTCTACTAATGCTCCTTATGGTTGTAACATTAGAATCAAGTTGTCTCAAGCTAAGTTCTGGCATCCATGTAGTTACAATAATTAGACTAGTCTATTAGAATTTTGTCTTGGTGTTAATTGCTCCTAATTGGTTCATCATGGTATGCATGTTAAGCATATGATATATTGAGAGGGGGGTTGAATAAGTATATCAGATATCTTATAAATATTTTACTTAATCAAACTCCACTTAACCATACATTCAATATATACAATAAAACTAAAACAATAACATGCACCACACAAGAGAGAGAGAGAGAGATACCAAATTTTTATGTGGAAACCCAAAGTTGTAAAAAAATATGAAGAAAAATCTCATGTATATTAATGAGTACCAACTCAAATTAAAAAGTTCACAAGCACCAACTTATAGGAGCACCAACCCCTTTTCCAAGCACCAACATAGCAAATATTTGTGAGTACCAACCCACAGGAGCACCAACCCCTCTTGTGTATAAAACACAACTATCTCTCAATGTTGCTTTCTCAACAAATGATAGACATCTACAATATCTCTTTCTACTCCCTCCTCTTTTATTATATAAAACAATTACAAACCATACACTCTCTTGCATATTACAAATGGCTTCTCAATCATTTATTTATAGCTTTTCAAATGACCTTTGGCATTCACCCTTTGTGACCCTTCACTCCTCACGGAAAATGGCACCAAAATTGCATAACCCTTGAAATCCTTTAATTTTAAAAGTCACAAGGTGACCCTTCATAAGTAAATTCATCCTTTCCCCTTTTGTCTTAACCTTGGTGACTTTTTGTATTCCTCAAAGTGTCCCTTCATGATAAATTATGTCCTTCATCTTTTGTCTTCACTAGGTGACTCTTGGAATTCCTCAAGATGACTCTTCATGGGAAAATGTATCCCAATCCTCATTTGTCTTTACCTCATGACTCTTTGACTTCTCCATGGGCCCTCTTTTGAATTTTATGCAACCAAAAATATATTTGTTAATATTGAATAAATATCAATGCATTTTAGCCAAAATATGAACATTAAAAACATCTTTAGACAATAAATGTTATGGGTCCTTTATCACCAATGCTAGACCTTTGACATCAATGACAATATTTCCAATAGTGCAAAAGTGGAGAGAAGGGTCCCTTTCATACAACTAGCTCTAGTGATGAAGCTGTTAGAGTCTATGTATATGCCTTCAAGCATCTATATAAATTGAAAACTTATCATGTACACAGGTCTTTATAATAATGGAAAACACAATTACAAAATGAACCCTGTATGACATAAATCCTTAAACTAGAGGTCCATTTAAAGATTTAATGGTGATCCCTTTATGTCCTTTATCCTAACCAAATCAATGTTTCCCTTTAATGACATTTAGTTAAGCTCCAATGGAGACAAGATGACCCCTACAAGACATTGTTTTCCTTGGTCAAAAAATGATTCTTTGGTTTGACTTTGTCCATCAAAAATTGCTTGAGCCAATAAAAATGCTCTAACATATATTTATTACCATTGGCCTCATAGACCCTTGCTATCAGATCTTGACTCTTTGACCTTAATCACTCTATTGATCTTGATTTTCATGATTGAACTTGCTCCATTGATATTCTATTAGCTTGAATGTGCTTATGTCACTTGTCAATCATGCATTGATCTCAAGATCCTATTATCAGTCTATTATCTTATGTGCTTATACCACATGGTAGCATCTCAAGCTCCTTAACCTTTTAACTCATCTCACACCATTGATATCCCTTGGTACAAATGAACACCAACCATTGGATCTACTTATATTTGAAAACAAATAGCTATTTACCATGGTCTAAATTTGACATCCATATAGCCATCATTTGATGTTTGCAAGACCATCATTGACATTTATGTAAATGTCAAATTTAATACCCTAATGGTTTTTTCCATAATTTAAATTTAATATCTATGTGAATGTATCCTATTATTTAACCAAATTTGAAAGCTTAGATCTAGAAGTGAAATGGTCATGGAGGCACCAAATTTATAGGAGATATTCTTGATATTGAAAATATTATGCCCACTTGATCCATTGGTTTCAAGAGATTTCTAAGTGTGTTTAAAAAATACACAAGCAAAATGTCTAGTTTGGTTCTTCATGACATCCTGATGATGGTCTAGCTTCACAAATCTTGTTCCTAAACTTTTTTAGCTCCAAATTATTTTTTAAGGCCTGTGTGAACTTGTCCCTAATATTTAATTGCATTGATCACCATGAAGACCTATTTGGATCCTTTTGTTTGATCTGTAGATTAATCAAAATGCACTTTAAACAATATTAAAGTGTTTCAAAAAAAATTCAATAAATGTGATACCTTTGGACCACTCATTCTATCTAGAACTTTTCCAATCCATTTGATCAGTCAAGAGCTCTACTTCTTTCTCTACATTAGGACCTCTTAGAGATTACACTACATCTAGGTAGTTTTGTATGTAGGTTAAAACTAGCCAATAAAACCATTTCCCAATTTATTGCCACCTAAACCACTATTAAATTTGGTATTCTAACTCTTGAACTAACTCTTGGAGTCTCCACTCCTCTACTTTCAGTTCTTCTTTTTGAAAGTTAGCTTAGAATTTTCAAACTTTTTCTTAAATTTGTCCCTAACTTGAGTAAGATATTTTAACTTTTTATCCTATTTGACTACTTTCACAAAGACTTGATCCATGGTAAATGGTCCATGAATGTCCACTTTTCCACTAATCTAGGGTTTTAATCCCATTATGAACTTCCTAATCCTGAACCTTTCATCTATCTTATATTAAAGTACATAATTCATAAGTCTGGTGAAATATTCTCAGTACTCATTCACTAACAAGTCTCCTTTCTTTAGATTTTGAAAATCTATAAGTTTTTGATAAAATTATAATTTTGGAATATGTTGTGATCTAAATAGTGTCACAAACTACTCCTAAGTAGTGGTGGTCAAATTCAGATTCATTTCTAACTTCTTGTAGGCCCAGCATGTAACTACTTCTCCAACCAATCGACAATCTCCCCAAATATATTTGGTAAATTTTAAGTAGTTTTGAATCTCAAAATACTTCTCTATTTTATTCAACCATGCTTTAGCTGCACCTCTCATAATGGTTCCATCAAACTTAGGTTGATTCACCTTTTTCATATCCCTTGCCAATTCTATAGCTACACGTGCTCTTGCATCATGAGGCACTTCCTTGTGTCTCAACTCTTGATGGATTTCCTACTCATTAATATTCTCTTAAATCTCATCCTAATGGTGTTCATCCTCATGTCCATGAATTTCTTATTTTAGGGATAGGATCAAATAAAGAGTTATTGTCATTGACATTCAAATAAACCTCACTAATTATCTTCTTCAATCATTATTATTTTTGATAACATAATAATATGAAAATATTAGTGAAATTATTAAGTCTTAGAGTTCAAGCCATAACTCTAATACCACACTGTAACATCCCCATAGGGATTTACTAGAATAATGTAGTGTAAAAAATTAATCTACATAACACTTATTTTTTCATTATATTTCACCACAAAAATATAATTAGTGATATTAAAATAATACTAAGCATATGAAACATATGTAAGCATGTAACAATAATAGTTACTAATCACTAGCATTATATGTAATATAACATAATTATATAAGGAAAGTAATTACAATATAATATAGCCGTGGTTGGTATAATAATATAGTCACCATTTTTAATGTATAGTAGGTAATTAATTATATTTATAACATACATTAATCCTCAACATTAATACAATAATAGATATAATGCTCCACATAGCATGAGTCACTCTAACTTAAGTATCTATGATAATCTTAAGTGTAGTCTTCAAATAAGTACTATAGTGGGGAGGGAGAACTTCATTAGATCATTTTTATATACTAACCACATACCATCAATCCCTCTCACAATCCTTCAAATAGGGAATGGTCATCCCTTCATGTATGGGTAGATAGTGACAGTGTGTGAATCCATAGAAATATGCTAGTACATATGTGTTATAAGATTTTTACTACATGATGTATACTATAAAGAAAATATATTTTAACATGATATCACATAAACATGTAAATCATACATATGAAATGATGATTTCTATTTAAGCATTACTTTGGCCAAAGTTTTTAAATAGCTATTGATCTCTAAGATTAGTCAAATTCACACATACCACTTGATCAGATTACCTTCATCTAGAATTGGTGGTACTAATTAATCTAATGAAGTCTATTTCACTACTTAGTTATTACCAACAATACAAGATTTGATTAAACTATATACAACAAAATAGATTCATACTGACTAATTCCTACTAACAAGTATAACTTAATCTAATTATAGGAATAATCACTTTACATACATTTAGTCTATCAAACATGTGAATGAATCTTATTCTTATTATTTATCATAAACAATAATCATAACAAGTAAGTTTATTTACCAGATAGTTAAAATACAAACTCATATATAGAATATACTTTATGTAAGTAAATACAAATGTAATAAAATCAACATTCTCAAAATATATTGCACATACTACTCTATTATAAAAGTAGAATTAATAAATTAACTTATAAATTCAAAGTATAATCTTTCATTTCATTATACTTATTAGGAGGCTTTATGCATAAAATTAAAGCACCCTATCCTTTAAGTTTTTGACTTCATTATTTAATCAAAACTATAACAATAGGTATTCATCCAATAAATTCATACTTGCTATATATATGTATGTGGACCTAAAGTTCACATATAAATATATAACATATATATTTATACATTGTTTATAATATATATATCCCATAATATATATATCATTCTGGCATGTTATGGTATTTTTTATTTATTTCAAGACTATATGATTCAATAACATAGTTATAAACAAACAAATAAATCTAAAAAGGATCTCATTATTTCATTTATCTCCTAACTATATTCACAATAAAATTCATATTATATGTGGTATGATTTTGACCCCAAAAGCATTCCAAATCTAATATCCTCTTTATCATTTATAAAAGTTCCTCAACTATGTATATATTATTGGAAAATAGAATATAATAAGCATAAGACCAGCACTATGCTTTATTTTATCCATTATAGATTTTTATATCCTTACTAAAGTTCTAAATAAAACTCAAGATTCATTTTTATTTCTAAAACATCTAAAACAAACAATACTAATTTGAAACCATTCCAAAAAAGGTAAATTTATTCACAATCATCAGTCCATGTTTATATACAATCAAATTATTTATTAACTACATTTAGAAGGTATTTATACTATAAATTTTTCCTCAGTTTGACTATCTAGTAACATATAAAAGAAATAAACTTTGCTTTATTTTACTATCAAAACATACTCTATTCCATATATTCCTTATTTTGACACATACTCTATTCCATATGTTCCTATTTTGACATAGCTTGTTTCCTATTATTTCATCTTGAATTATTATAAATCGATGTCACTCATTAAATGTACAAACTTGACTTAAAGTTATAATAATATTCAGTCCATAAAATATAAATGTATACTCATTTTGGAACGTATTACATAGTCTGCCCATTTGCCATTTTGTAATGTTTAAATATAGCTTCACATAATTATATATGCTTTTTAATTCATGAAACATATATATATATATATATACAATTTGTAATGTTTAAATATAGCTTCACATAATTATATATGCTTTGTAATTCATGAAACATATATATATATATATATATATATATATATATATATATATATATATATATTCACCTTACAACTATATTTTTTCCTTAATACCCAAATCCATGTGTATAAATAGCTATACTAAATTATGTTCATAATTTTATTTGTAAAATTTTACAGAGTCATTATTAATTTGATAGTCCATACTACATACACATACTATTTTCAAACTTCATCAATTACTGATACTTTCTATGTTTTAAGAACCCATCGAGTCTCAATATCTCTGAGTGTATACCCTAAGGGGTTCACCAGGAAAGGGGTGGGTAGACGGTTGGTGCTTCATAGGATTGTTGTCCCTCTTTTCACTTATTATCTACACACTTGTCTTCTAAAACCATTCCCCTAAGTTTTGCCTCCTATTTTGCACCCTCATTTAGTCATTTATCACCTTCATTATCCCTCTCCCTAAACTAAACCCCTTTTTGGTAGTTTACATTATATAATCAGCCACATCAACCTTATGTTATTATTGACAAAGATTATTAGGGACTAGGTCAACCCATGGCCAACCTAGCATATAATGTAGTTTATTTTTATCAATTACAATACTAGGTCGATTAAGTTGACCTTATTATCCTAAATATTTGGAAGGATTTAGGGTTAAATATATCTATATAAATACATTCATTTCACTATTTCTAAAATAAGAGAAGAATAAGTAAGATATATTATGCATCTACTTATCCACCATTCTACTTGAGGAGAAAGCTTAGGGTTTCATACTTTATTTAAAGATACAAATATTATCTTGTGGAGAAGTCTTTTAGATGAATTGATAGGTTTTGTAGACTAGAGATGATTTATCTTTATCATCCTCACATACCCTAATAACCTCTTGTAAATAACCTTGGCCAAGGGAGAGATTGAAGCTTGGCAGGTACGTCTTCAAAGGTAAGTATTCATATCTTTGTTCTTCCTTTTTAAGAGTAGATAGATATGCATTTTCACTTCTCTTTCATGCATTAAGATTTAATATAAATTTATTTGAGTATATTTCTTCCATGCATGTTTACTTTTATTGTTTATTACCCTCATTTTATACCACAAGTTTTGGTGAGAACTATATTAGACTTTACTTGTTATTAGTTTAGTGAATATGAAAACATAGGACCTAATTAGGGTTATTGCATAGTTTTGCTTGAATGGAGGATTTATAACCCTTCTTAGTGATATTATTCTATTAAGAGATCCATTGGCTAGGTCTAATGGATCAATATTGGTCATGACCCTGATTATCTAATGTATCTCCAATCGAAAGTGTAAGTAGGATTTATCTTCTTTGAACTAGGATTGATTTGTATATCTACAACATTTCTCATTACATACACATATATCGACTTCATTATATATATAATGTAATAATAGTATAAATACTTTTGAATTAAACTATTTTCAAATATATTTAACTCATACCTAGTTGGTAATATCATTCCACACATATATATATCATCACAAACACATGTATGCATGTATGCATGCATGTATGTATGTATGTATGTATACAAGTATATACTTTATAAGTTGTTTATATAATTCTTATTGTGTGTGTGTGTGTGTGTGTGTGTGTGTGTGTGTGTGTATTTCAAACATTTTACACATATATATATACCTTTAAGTATTCAAAAACTTAGTTATAAATATATACACAGCAATATCATCCACCCAAGGTTTTTATTCAAGCTAGGGCATAGTATTTTTATGAAATTAAATCCATTATATCCTAATGGCTCAGTACCCAAAAACAAACCAATTTGTAGTCTTAAGGATTTAGAAATTATTTTGGCTTAGTTATGTGGACGATCGATCCATCCACAAGGCTAATCCTATCTTTTATTACAAATTTTCAAAATTTTCTAAACCTTAGGAATTCAAACCATAAATAGTAAAACTACTAGCAAATGAAAGTAATTACTTCACCAACCTAGTAAGTCACTTTTAAATCTAAGACAAGATGAACTTGAATTCTTTTTCCTCTTGCTCTATATTTTCCTTCTCTTCTTCATCGTACCCCATTCTCCTCATAATTCACTTATTATTATATTATACTTCATCTATTGAGCCTTACATGAAATCTTTCCCAACTTGTAGTCACTATGTAAAAACCATGTTTTTTCTATTTTTGATAGTGACTTAAAACTAGTTAACTACCATTAGCAAAACTTAAGAAATCCCTAATTTCACTTAATCACCTTTACTCATTTTCTAAGTAATTATATATTCATTTCAAAAAATTCATGTAACTCTACATTACAAGTCTGAGTATTTCACTCTCAAAATTTCACTTAAAACATTATTATTAATGATAATTGTTACTTCCACTTCAACTTAGTCTATGCATTATAAAAAAATTAGGTGTAGATCCTAGGATAGTAGTTAGAATAATTCAACCTCTTTCAATAATTAATACAGGTAATTATCTCATTTCTTTTTATGGTAATATGACTAACACAATGTTAATTATATTCTTATATCAAAATGATAGAATAGACAATTATTTATTTTAATCATAACAAGATAATCATTTGTGTTATTACTAGTTTATATAGGCTAACTATGTCTTTCATTATTTTAATAGATTCACATATATTGATATTCACAAATATCTAATAGAAAGCTTAACATTCTAAAATGTTGTAAAGATATTTTGTTAATATCTATATAATAGTAACTATATATCATCTACTAGATTTATGTTCCCATAATCATAAACAAATATAAGTAAAGTAACCTTATAAAATCATATTGCATCATTAATAACTAAGTATATGTAGAATATACACAATGAAATTGCATACAAGATTATTACATATCTATGTACTAATATTTATAACATGCAAAATCTAATGTTTAACCACAATTAACTATAAAAACATACTAACTCTAAAAATCCAAACACATAATATATATACATATAAAATATAATGTGGTGTGTGCATAGATTTAGCAGTTCCTTTATCATCCTTCACCATATCCATATATGTCACCCTCTTCAGTGATGCTCTCCCTCCATCATGCTCTGAGGGATGAAGTCTCCTACATCCAACTCATGACAAGAAGGTAGTTAGTCTAATACATCAGGACATATATCATAAAACAATACTGTAATATCAAATGTAACATAATAATTATGTACAAAATTTACAATTAGCCAACTCATAATATTGAAATCATAAAATCTAAGTAATATACATATGTCGTATAAAATCATATGACTTAAAATTTAGTTAAAAAGTAACAAATCAATTTAACAACCATAATAATCCATGGATAATTATGTAAATCAGCTTAGTGGGAAATCAGGATATAACATCACCTGATATTCTTATTCTTTTTTATTTAAATATTTATAAAATAATATTAATTTATGTACCAAATCTTATTTTTAACTATTTTTAACATTTGTTTTAAATTTTTGATTTCTTCTTCATAAAAATAAGTCATTTTATTTTGTTCTTTCACTTGATAATCATGTATAGTTTTAGATAATTTTTATATTATCCTTTCATTTTCATAGGCATTTGAATAATTAATGTCACTATTTATGTTTTGTTATTTCTTAGATTATATAGTTTTCTACTTTGTTTTCCCTATTTTTACCCAACTCTTAGTAGTTAACCCAACTCTTGGTTTTAGATCATCAATAGTTATTCCTAGGTGTTTCTTTAGTGGTTTGGCCTTATGTTCATTATTTATACTTAACATCCTCATATCTTATTTTAAATTGGTGTTTGTGTTTGAAAATTTTATTTCTTCCCTAATTTTAACATCTTACCTATGCCTTACTTAGTTACATCATCCTTTGGTTTTTTGTACCTTTGGTATTTTATTTAAAAGTTTCATGACTTTCCAAAGAGGGGATTATAACAGTTCATCTATTTTTGTTCCTTTATTCATATAAAATTGTGTTACTTGAGGATAAGAGAAGGAATCATGTGTTCCTTTATCATGATAGAAACCACATTCCACATGTGGTTCTTCCATGAAATTTCTCAAAATGTGTCTGATATTTCCACATTTATAACATGTAAGAGGTAGTGTCTCCTAGTTATATCATTGTTTATAACCTCTACCTCCATGAAATTTCACTCTTCACCCATGGTATCCACCTATATAGCTTCCCTGGCATTCTTCTCAGTACTCTCCTTAGTTATTATTGTAGCATTAAGATTGGGTATTTTGGTGTGAAAAATATTGTATGGCTAGAGGATTTAGGTATTGCTAGCTATGATATGGTATAGTAGGACTTCCCATTTATAGTTTTAGTGATGGTATTTATTAGAAATTTTCTACCTTTAGTCATATAAAATATCACTTGAGTGCAATGTCACTTGAGACCACCCATCCCTAGCTTAGCCTTATACCTATTTTAGAACCTATTTTGACACTTGTCTAGATTTTGTGTAGGTATTACACATACCTAGACATAAAAAATAAGTCCCAAACCTTTCCCTAGGTATTTATTGCCCTAATTCCTAGGTTATGCCACTTGGATACTAGTGTACCCCTTTGGACACTAGTGTAATGTTATAGTGACCAAGGGACTGTGCTAGTGTCCTTTGCCTAATTTCAATCCCAATATATATATTTTCAATTACTAAGACACCTAAGATTGGCATAGACCTATTTCACAATCTACATAAGCACCAAATCCATATAAATACATGACTTTTAACCTTTTACCCAATAGATGGAAATCATATATAAATACATATAAACAAGCTCAAAAATAAGTTGTGGAAATCAAGGTCATTGATCCCTATTCTACCCTAATTTTTCATAAAACCATCTACAGTAGTCCTAAGCTCTATTCCCTTAGATTTTCAATGTTAATCCTTACTCGAATCACTCAATTCAGCACTTTTATTAGCATTCACTTTCACTTACACTAGCACTTAAATTGTAAGAACTACAACAAGCTTGATCCCCTCTCGAGGTATTGATATGTAAGAAACTCTCAATATAGCAAGGTGTTGAGGGCATCCAACCTACCTATATAACATCACACTTTTACTACTTGTGCTAACCAAATACTCTAACAACATGAAGGTCAAGGGTTTTCTCTTAAATCAATCAAAAATAGGTCATAGATAATAGATCAAGGTTCATTCATATAGGCATAGGTGTCTCAAACTCAGGAAAGCTTATTCCTAAAATTTCACATAGTGTTGAGGTTAATGTACCCCTATTTCTAAAAATTGAAGACCCTTGTTTAAATTTTGAAAACTATGCTATAAATTGGGCATTTAACTTGATCAAAGTTCATTATTAAGTCTCATGTTTTTCTCTAGCTTATATTGACATGCTAGCACATAAGTTGTATTTGATCTTATATAATGTTTTTAATATTTGGCCTATGTGTTTCCATCTTGAAGAATCAATGGATATTCATAAGAATTAACAAATATTCATGGATTTATGCTTCAGTGTTAATTTGACCCTTAGATGGTCAATTAATATAGTCCCATTTGAATCCAAATTTAAATGATGTTTAAAACCTTAGTCTAAATTACTGTAGCCAGAGTTCTTCTTGAAATGGATTCATATATTCAATGGGTCACTTTATTCCATCATAACCTTGGTTTTATTTTAGCCTAAGTTTTGATCAAGTTTATTAATTCATTAAAAATTTAGTCTAAAATTTATGCTAAGTCATTATATGTCCTGATCACTTACTCTTTGATTTTATTATTCATACGTATGAATTAAACATTGGGCTTCCAAGTGTCAAAACCTCGCTTGATTAGATCAAAGATCAATGACATGCATGTGATCTCAAAATTTAATAATATAAATTTCTTTGGATCAAATATCGATGGTGCATATTCTTATATACAAATTTTGATTGATGATCCACATTGAAGACTGAGGTCAATAAGTCTAGATAGATCTATGATATGCATTAGATCAAGTAAATGGAGATCTAACAGAGAGCATAAATTCAATATGTCAAAGGATCCATATATAAAACATGACAATGATAAGTGTCACAACTATGATGAATTATAAGTAGATAAATGGTCTATGTTTAATCATTTATTCAAAAGATCAATGATGCATGTTCAACCATGAAGATCAAAGATTGGTAGTACACATTCAACTGTATATATGGAGATTGATGGTGTGAATCTAGTTAATAATTCAATTATCCTATATTGAATACAAGGACTCCACATGACATAAGAGCATTAACTATATGGATATTGTCATCAAGGTATACAAAAAGAATGTGGAGCTACCAAGTGTCATGATCACAGAAGCCTAGATCAAAGATCAATGGTTGCATTGAAAGTCAAGGCCAAGAGATTCCCAAAGAGATTGATAGAGTGAATTTAATCAAATTTATATGGGGAACGAGATCATGACACATGTCTAAAGTGACAAAATTCATATTTTAAAATTAAATAAGAAATAAGGATAGCAGATGCCACATAGGTAAACATGTTAGATCAGAATTTTTTGTGGACCCAAGCATGCGAGGGTATAAATAAGAAATCAAAATAAGATCTATGTCACCAAATAAAATACTTCAAACTCATATTCCACCCTTAAATATATTTTAACCCCTCCAAAATCCCTTAGACATGAAAATCCCTAAAATTATTCTTGCATTCACTATTTTAAACCAGAAGAGAAAGCCTAGTGATTAAAGTTGTTCAAGAGTATAACCAGATAGCTAGAAGAGTTGAATTGTCATTCATAATTATAAAATTTTATCAAATTAATAGTAATGGTGACCTATGGACCTACTTTGAAGAAATTATTTAAATTATACTTATCATCAGACATAAAGGGTAGAGTATTTAAAGATACAAAGTTTGTAGCTTCTTCATTAAATATTGGAGATAATAATTTCTTGAGCTTGTTCTAGACCATTGAGAACCAGGGAATTTTAACCAAGGAAGAGGATAAGTTGCTCCTAGTTAATATATTTTATGATGACATCATGGTAATTCATCTCACAAGACTCCATTATATTTATACCAAACTAGAGGTATTGTATTGTATCAATGTCCTAAGTCCTATTTTCAAAGATGCTAAAATTGATAAGGGTATGCTCATTCATGAACCTAGTTTGAGTAAAATATCATATATTTTCCTTGTTGTCTTTGAATCCTAAAATAAGTTACCTAGGCCCCAAATAGACCTAGCCTCCATTAATACATGGGCCTAGAAAAATACCATGATGGGCATCCTAGTTAAATGGTTAGAAGTTTGTAACAAGGTCGTTATAGACCTAAATAATAAAATCCCTATGAGCCAATTTAGACCAAGAGTAAGAATGGTTATGACCATGTTGAACAAGTTATATGGATTTTCACATACTACACACATGAAACCAATATGGGTGCATGTGGTATATTTCATTATTGAAGAAATGGTAGTACCTCCTTTAAATGAAATCATTAGTATTTCTCTAAGTATATAGGTATATGGGATTAAAACAAAGAAGAGGACTAAGTTCTTCATGATGTCATATTTGTTAGATTCCTTGTGTGCCACAACCAAAATCTATAACCAAAGAGAGTGGTCTCTAAATGACACCCAAATTATGTCCCAATATTTCTCCAAATTACATATTTACATGTATAGGGACCATATCCAATTCACTTATGATTGTGTATATCCTATATTGACCCAATCCATTAATGGTATCCCCATGATGAGTATAAGTCATTTAATCAAGAATTTTATTGAGACAATGGGTGATATCTAGTTATATCTTGATTACACCATTATTAGAATAGAGGTAACTCAAAGTTCCCCCCTTAAACTATTAGTACATGTGCCTGATAAGTTGGTAGAATAATAAGTTGCATATCAATTGTTCAATGGAATATATGGTATCTACAAGACCAAGAGGAAGGGACTTCTCCATGGTTTTCCCATGACAATTGGCAAAACCATTTTTAGACAATGGGACCACATTGAAGTTGCTTCAAAACATAGGCTTTCCTTTAAGTTGTAGATAGATGACCATAAATAATGGGATCCCTATGGTAGATTAAATGAGCACTTGAAGAACAAATTCATTCTAGATGTGTCTTATGAACATGAACCTAGTGCATTTTAATTTGTGTATACTAAGGCAGCCATTTATTATGAAATTGCTATAAGGCTAAATGAACATAATATAAATCCTAAATCTAGATTATTAAGAGATTAGAAGATGGAAGATATGTGGAAACTAGGTCCCAAAAAATATCATTTGGTAGATTTTGGTCCTTCTAGGCTTCCCCAAACTAATATACAAATAGATCATAAGCCTAAAGAAAGGAGACCAAGTGAGTTTGCTTCAAGCTCCTCAGTCCCTACATCCTCTAGAATAGTAGAGATTTGCCTCAATAGAAGGTTCACATGATAGCTTTGGATCCATATGAATCTATTGAAGATGCATTGAGAATGATCTTCATGACATATGAATCAAACATTGATGCAGAGGAAGAAAAGTTTTAGGAATCTAAGCAGGAAAAGGAAAAAGATAAGTCATTAATCCTAATGATTAGTAATCCTCCCAAGAGGAAGGCTGAGACTACAATTGTCTCAAAGGCAAAGAAATCAAAAATAGACATCACTCCCAATTTGAAATATATCAACCTATTTAGTGAGGATAATCCAATCTATGGGCTAGCTATAATTGAATGGTTCATATATAAACCAAGGATGGATAAGCTTCCTACTACTTATCACCTATGGGCTCTAATAAAGACTACAGGCATGCCCTTGTAACAAGAGTTAAATCCTTAGATCCTAACATTTCAAGATGTAGAATAAAGGAGGATTGCTAATCCAACTCCATCAGTAGAAAATTATAAAAAAAGCTCCCAATCAAATATATGGCCCCATCTTTAGTGGGAGTTAGATATGACCCAGCTACTACTAGCCTATAAAGAATGATTGAGACAGTTGTCATAGAAGAAGGTCAGGAGGTTTTACATCAAAAGGTTGAGCCTTTGGTTCACCTAACTTAGAATAAGGAAAAAAAACCAAGGGAAGACCCTATATTTGAAGAATATGTCCTAGATTTATCCCAATCTCAATTAGTTGTCATTAAAGGACTAAAACAAGAGAAAAAAATCTAGAGGAACAATCTATTTTATCAGCACCAATGGACATTGTTAATAACTTTAAAGAAACTATATTTGAGAATTCAATTATTTGAATGTAATAAGATCTAGAATGGACATATTAAATAAATAGCATGCCATGCCTCTGAACCAAGCCAATTAGTGGCGAGGTTTAAACAATAAAATAAAGGCATTGATCAAGATTCTAATGCAAAATCATATCCTTGAACTTAAAATAGTCAACCTATCACATTTAAATATGGCCATGATAATCTTGATAGAGAAAATTAGAGACATCAATAAGTGGTCAAAAGGCATGGAAGGTCTCTCAAATGACTTCAAATAATTAGAGGGTATAATGGTATAGGTACTAGGAGGTTTTTTCAAGGATCCAACCATTCCCAGTCAAGCAAGCCTGATAACTGATGAAGAGTTCTAGCATAGAGCTACTAATTTGATATAAGAGGTCAAAAATAAAATTAAAGGAACCATAGAGGTTGGAAACAAATGGATTTGAACTTGATTTTGATAGCAAATGAAAAGATTAGTAATGATATGAGCATTAAAGAAGCCATGAATAGAGTTGATGAAGTCTTCAAAGATTTATCAGGGTAAGAAGAGGAGCTATTCATAGAGTCAATCATCAATCTTAGGCTGATTGATGAATAATATGACAAATCCATGAATATACTTGAATACAAGTAAAAGGCTACAGCTACAAGGGCATCTAAAAGTCAACTAAGTTGACTTAGAATATTCTTTTGTATAAAAACCATGTAAATCTTTTAAAAGAATATGTTTTTTTTTATAAAAGCATGTTCAATGTGTAACGCACATGGATTATAGGTTAGTCATATTTAAAAAGTGTCATTTGTTCTAGAATATTTGTAAAAAGACACTTGTCTGATTTTCATTTCATAATGACTATCTGACATACCCCATAGGTTGCTCTTTCAAGCTATAAAAGTGGGTATTATTATTGTAAAAAGGGAGGAAGTTTTTAGAGCAAAATTTTGTGTAAATTTTGGAGCAAGTAATACAAGCAAGATAATTATGAAAATATTGTCTCATTTTTTTTTGTTTGTTTGTTATCATGGATACTTATTCAAATCTCTATTCTAATGTTTATATTTGAATTGCTTTTATGAATTCTATATTTGCATGTATTTATACAGAGTTATTAATTTAAGCTTTATGCTAGGTTGACTGAAGGTTGTTATATTTATTTCAATATCATTGCTTTTCTTGAAGATGTACAAATGCAATTTTTTTGTTTAAGTAAATCTTTAAAGTAAATCTAATTTTTAATTTACATGTTTCAAATATCCTTAGACATTTGTCTGGTATATGATAGGGAATGTACTATTTGGTAATTTCATGTCATATTTTGGTTTGAAGATGTATGTCTTTGATGAAATGAAAGCTTTGTCAAGATGTCTAGACTAAATAATAGGAACATCTCTCTTTCTGCCCTACCCTACCTATTTTCTCATTTTTTGATCAAATCATTGTAGTTTACTTTCTCATTGTAAATATATATGCTATATTAGAGTTTTATTCTTTAGATTATGATCATTATTTATTAAATTCAGCTAAATAGCATTCATCTTTCACAAAACATTAAGACCACGGTTGCTTCCAATAACCACTTACATAATCATTTTGTGGAATAGTCAATTAGTTTGGTTGTTACTCGACCATAGATCTCAATAAGATCAAAACCAATAACTCGTGCCAAATATTCTTTTAATCTTGAAATGAGAAGTGTTTTCAACACTATGAGAACCATGTGATACACTTACATGCATCAACATATAGTTTCTGTAAAGAGGACACTAGCACAACATATATGACACTAGTATAGTTCACTATTATCCAAATAACCACACTATTATCCAAGAGGAGTTATGAAACCTATTTTTAGTTGGTGACATTATAATCAACTTCTACACCAATTTCCAACCTATTGTCCATCCATATCATTTAGTTTCAAACTAAGTACTTATTTGTATCAATCATTACTATTTTTAAAAATATTAAACTAGGTCAATTCTTACACAAATCAACATCTATATTTATTGCATATTTATACCTTGAATTACTATGCTTAGATTCTTTAACAACCTAAGAAATACATACAATAATTCCAAAAAAGTTAAATCATTTGGTGAACCTTACTTTGAATAGTGCAAAAACCCTAGCCCTATATGTTATTAGGGTCTCTATCATTTTGTTTCCTATTTTCAGTGGCTATGTTAGAATTTTTATATCTCATATATTCTACTCTATCATCCTCTTCCAAGTTGAATTTCCAAATTTCATGGATAAAGAATATTCTTTTCCTCCTCATCTCCAAGAGGGTGATAGTTATTATCCCTCTAACCAAGTCCATGTTATCACTCCTCCAAGAGATGAGGTAGCCTATACTACTATTTCAAATTTATATAATCAACATATCCATAATTTAAACCCTTCCCTTCCCATATTTCCCATTCAATATATGTGCTTCAATGTTCAATTAAAATAAAATAGGGTTTGTACTTGTGAGACTTTAAGGGATGAAATTATCAGTGTGATCAAGATAATTTAGAATTGTAAAATCAGAATCAGCTATTATATGAAAATATTATAATATTTTAAAATTAGATTACAAAAAAATCCTCTAGGGAAAACTAGTGTCAATCATGTATATGCATCTTCACCATGTCAATTTGTGGTAAGCAATGTTACATAACAAAATAAGAAATCACAATAAAGTACATATATAAGTAGTGATTCACAAAGTACTCAAAGATCAAATAAAAATTGAAGTGATATTTTAAGGAAAAATATTGAAGTTAAGTTGGTCAACCTACCTCCTCTACATCTAGTGAGTAGAAATAGATATTATTATGCATACCATAGAATGCATGGTCATCACACAGGTTCATGTTTGGCATTGAAAAAGCATATACAACACATCATTACTAATGAAGAGCCTATACAAGATAAATTAGTTAAGCAATTCATAGTGATATAAGAACATATTCAAAAAGGGCCAAATTTATAAATAGTACATAAGTGGTTACCAAACATAAATTAGAACAATAAAAGGTTCAAAAAGTAAAATAAAAGCAAGAAATTGTGTAAAAAGCACAGGTAAATCAAGTGAAGGATACAAATATACCTCTCCAAAATGAGGTCCCACTTTCAAAATAGTATGGGTTTGGTCAAAAATATCTATAAAAGTTTGATTATCAAGGTTAAGGGTTGGGAAAATATGTCTATGGCATCACTAATCCTATTCAGGTAGTTGATAGTGTTGGTTAACAAGGACTGGGATTTTTGAAACATACTAAGGAAAATCATTCATATATATAATTTACCAAGGCAAAATATATAGATACATAGGTAATGTTACAAAAAGAAGAATAACTTAAGTTACACATTCAGAATTAGTATAAGTAAACAACCATTCTTAAAAGAGGGTTTATAACAACAAAATCTTCAAAGTAAGTTATACCTACAATGGATATAGTTTCATATGTCAAGATATGAATCAATAATATAGACATTACTAATCAAAATGAAGAAAATGATTGGAACAACCCAAATTTTTATGATACTAACCATTCAGAAAGCAAAGATTCCACCTATATTACACAGAGGCATCCCATTGATGACATGTTGGGATTCTATAACCATTCCTCACCATCACATACCTTATTATCTATATCACTCTTATTGTACATAGTTTCACTCATTTCTAGCCTACTTGTACATAGTTTTATTTACCCCCAGTTTCATTGTACATATTTTCATTTATCGTGCTTCTTGTACATAGTTTCCTTTATCTTTCTCTTTATACCTAGTTTTATTTTCATGTTTCTTGCACATATATTATACTTAGAAAATACAAAAAAAAATATATCATGTTAAAAACACAAAAACATTCAAATATTACTCAAAAAATACAAATTTTAACTTATATGCATTTCTATGTTTACATTCCTTTTATTTTCTAGGTACTATATATGTTATTTATGTTAGTATAGTAAGTTTTATCAAACATACATGCTTCACTTGTTCTTCTCAAGTGTTCAAAGATTATTATAGGACCCTAGTCCATCACACAGATCTAGAGTTGCCATTATCTACCCACTAGGGGCATATACATAGATACATAAAATTAGCATTGAAACATTCACCCATTGGGGGCATCCTATACACAGCATCCACTTTATCAGGTTATATCATTCTATACTATGCTAATTTTTTGTTGACTATTACTAATATGGACTTAGTTTATGTACATATTTTATCTTATATATATTTATACCACATGTTCATGTATACTTCCATTTCTAGCTTTACTAGTTTAGATTTGATTGTGTCTCCCTGTTTCTACATCTATTCAAGGGAATTTGAATATGTTATTATTCTATGGTTCTTTACTAATTCCTTTCATTACATGTGTGTTTTGGACATGTGCTCATATCCTTGTGTGTTCTTTCTTATTTTTCTATGCAGACATTCGAACATGTCCTTCCATGTGGCTCTAATCCAACCTTACTTGTTTGTGTATGTAGATATTTGAACATGTCCTTATATGTATTCATTTCTCAGACTTAGTGGCATGTGCCCATGTCCCTTGTATTGTGGCCCCTTGGCCTATTTTTCATGCCTCATGCAATTTTATATATGATTTCATGTATGCATCATGGCCATGACATTTATCTCTTGCTTATTACTTGCACACTTAGTTGTGATGTCATTAGTGCTCTCATGCATCTCCCCTTCCTTCTTAGGTGCCTCAATGGACATCATGCCCAATCTCCCAAGTAGTTTACATAGATATGCTTAGATTACATTATTAATATACATGCTTACATTGTTATATCTATCTTTATAGCCTTTTTAATGCTAGATCTAACATACATCGTACATTACCAACTTATGCTTATTCTAGTTTACATTCCAATGTCATCTATATTATTATATTGGTTTACCATATATATATCATATTTTTTATCCTAATACACATGTTGAAAAGCTTTTATTTTGAGGATAATTATTACATATATACAATAAATCCTCTCAAAAAAGGGGGAATTCATAGTGGTTTATCATAGGAATCAAGCCATCTGAGTGAACTCAACTATAACTTCCAGCAGACAGACATAGATTATAGAGCTCAAAATCAAGAAAACAAAGTGAAAAAATGTTTAGACATAGATCAATTTTAGTTTACATAGAAGAATACAAAAAGACACTAGCACACCACAAAATACACTAGTGTGGTGTGTTATATTTAGTAGCCCTAGAAATAGTAAAATCTAGATTTGATAAAAGAACATAGTAGTTATAACCTAGATTGATTTGCATAGTTTCAACCAAAGGTTATCAAATTTGATCAATTTATGCTCAATTTCACATAGAATCATACTAGTTTTCTTGGATTAGGGGCATCATGCATGGCATGATCACTCTTATTTTAGTTTCAAATGTGTATAGACACAAATTGATACATTTCAATCCAAAATCCATATGCACAGATATCAAAATTAGGGTCATGTGTTTGGTACATTATTTCCACATGATCAATTTTTCACCAACTCATTTCAAATCAAATGAAAACCCCATGTCATTTTTTTTGTTGTATACTTTAGACACCATAATTATTCCTTATTCCATTTTTGGTAGTTTGCATTTTTTCATAGTCCCTGATCTATATTCCTAAGTGCCCAAGAGGCCCCTTGGCCATTTTACATTTTAGAGTTTCTAAGTGGCCCCAGAGTCCTACATAGTTTCAGTTACATCATACAATTTTAGTCATAGATACATCTACTACACATGGGTAGGTAATGATGGATTCATAGCCTTCTTGAGTTCTTAAGCCACCTACATAAGAGGGTTGGATAAGTCATCAATCCAATCCAAGTTATTCATAATGTATGATCCATCGAGCAAGGATTCAAAATGATGGAGTCAAAACTAGATTGAGTTATTGATCCATCCACACATGGAGATTGAACAAACCATCATCTCAATCCAATTTATTCACTAATTTGATCACTAATTACACACATAAAAGATGTCACTAGGTTTTTGGATTGGTTTACGTACTGAACAAGGTGTATTTTTTCCTTTCTCTTATCTCTTTACTCAGGTTTGTTTTTTATTTTGATATTCCTTAAGTAAGGACTAATTAATCCATGTTCCATATGTAGGATATTCAATGGATCACACTTCACAAACTCAGTTCTAGATTCATGGGCTTCACCTCACAAGTATGTACAAGTAAGTTTCTTTTTCCTTTATCCTAGTCATTTAACTTTTCTACATTTATAGAATAAATGAGGGAGGAATGTAGTCATATAAAATGTCATTTGAGTATAATGACTATCACTTGAGACCACCCATCCCCATATTATCCCTAGACCTATCTTAAGGTCTCTTTTAACCCTTATCCAACTTTTGTGTGGGTATTACACATCTCTAGATAACCCAAAATCAATTACATACCTTCTCCTAGGGATTCATGCCCCTAGTTCCCTAGGTTATACCACCTAGACACTAGTGTGCCCCTTTAGACACTAGTACACTACACTAGTGACCAAGGGACTGTGCTAGTGTCATTTTCCTAATTACAACCCCAACATATATATGTTCAATTCTTAAGACACCTAGGGTTGGCCTAGACCTATTTCACACTCTGTATAATCACTAGATAAGTATAAATACATGACTTTTATCCCTTTACCCACCATATGTAAATCATATGCAAATACATATAAAAATGCTCAAAAATAATTTATATAAATCAAGTTCATTAGTCCTTATTCTACCCTACTTCTGCATACAACCATCTATAATAATATTAAGCTTAGTTTACTCAAATTTATAGTCTCAATCCTCACTTAAAGCACTCAATAAAACACTCATATTAGCATTCACTTTCACTTGCACTAGTACTTAGATTGGGAGAACTAAATTTAGATCAATCCCCTCTCAAGGTATTTGTATGTAGGAAAATCTCAACATAGTGGGGTGATGAAGATGTCTATCTTACCTAGATAACATCACACTTTTACTACTTATGCCACCTAAATACCCTAACAACATGGAGGACTAGGGTTTTCTCTTGAATCAATCAAAAATAAGTCACAGATAGCGAAGCAAGGTTTATTCACATAGGCATAGGTGTCTCAGACTCAGGGGGTATTCCTAAAATTTCACATAGTTTCCATCAAGATAACACTATCATGACATACAAGACACTAACATAGTGTGATACTATCTAAGGAACCACGCTATTATCGAAGAGGAGTTATGAGACCTATTTCTAGTTTGTGACACTTTGATCAACTTCTACACTAGTTTATAGCCTCATATTCATATATTAGTCAGTTTCCATCTAAGTAATTATTTATATCATTCATTGTTATTTTTGGAAATATCATATTAGGTAAATTCTTACACAAATCAATGGTTGTATTTATTGCATATTTATACCCTAATTTAATATAATCATACCCTTTAACAACTTGATATTTTCAAACACTAAGTCCTAAAAAGTTAATTCACTACCTATCTTCTATTTATCTCTTGTATCTCTTATATTAGATCATGTATATGGCATGTGTGATTTTATTGATTGAATGGCCCACAAGTTAAAATAATGCATCAATTGGTTGGTTGGTGGTGCTAAATCCATAATTGGACACAACTACTATGGGTGTTGATCATATGTTTAACATATGTCATATTAAATCCTATCTCCATAAATTGGTTGTTGAATTAGAGGGGGGCATACCCACTTTTACCTTAGATTATCTCATCACAAACACTGTCTTCACTATCTCTTGGTGTGGTCATTGTGTCCATGAATTCCCTTATGTGTAAAAAATGGTACACCATATTTGAGCAACAAAGGGTACACCATATTCTATCCCTTGGTGATTTATTTTTGGTTGAGCTAAAATCATCATCCTTAACTTAAATCTCTTATTTTATTTGTAATTGCTCTAACTCCTATTGTAATCTCTCCATGTTATATTTTAAAGAGTTTATCTTTCATCTCCATGATTGAACTTCCAAGTGTGATACCATTTATAGTGTTTTCAAAAAAATTATTCAATATATTACCATCCATATTGGCTCATAGGTATGGTATTAGGCATGAAATAAATCATTCAATCATCTACTTCTCATTTAGCAGTTCCTCCAATTTTCTTACTATCAACGTAAATTATTGATCATATTCTTTCATAATTTCATTTTATTTTTGTATTAGTTCGCTCATTTTACATACACTCTTAGTTTGGATATATAAATAATGGAAATACCCTTTGAATTATTCTTACATGTTAGCCTATGAATTTTCATGTTTTGTGTTGGTTTTCATGTACCACTTCAGTGGGTTGTCTCTTTAAGTCTCAATAAAATCAAACAACATTACATTCCCATATGTCATGTTATGTCTTCTTGAATATGAATCTAGTATGAACAAGTGTTCCTAGGAATCCTTAGTATATTTTCAAAATAAGGGCAACTTCATTATGTTATTTGTCATCTTTAAGGTATTGTATTGTGTTCTTTCACTACTACCACTACTCCAATTACTTGATGTGATTATTATTGAAGTACTACTTGAGCTTCTTGTTTGGTTATCTTTTTTTCATTTGAATAATTTTCAACTTCATCCTTTATATATTATTACTTATCTTTGAAAATATTTGTTTCTTAATACCTTTGCCTCATTCTTTAAATAAGCCCTTCTACTTTCTAATTCTTTATTAAAACTTTGGTAGCTAGTCTCTAGTCCCTCTCATATATGTACCTTTTAGATTTTAATGAATATATGTTTGAATTTAATGTGAATTGGCATGAGGGATGGAATTATTTCCAAAGGGTTAAACTCCTTATGGGGTCTCTTATGGTTTGGGTTTTGAAGTAGGGTGTCAATTTTAATATTTTATTTTTAGTCCTCTCTATCTACCCTATCCTTTTCCCTAATAATTGCATTAACTAATCCTTCCTCTCCTAATATTATTACTTCATTCTCTCCCTATTTTATGTCTCCCTAATATTACTACTAAGATTTATTTCTTAATCATTCTCTCTCCTAGGGTTGGTATCCCTCCCAACATCCATTTGTTATTTTATTTTATCGCATGTATCATTTATTCATGGTTATCTCCTCTTATAATCCCTCATTTAATTACTAGAATATTTTCTCTTGGCTTCACCTTATAGTTATTTTCTCCTATTTTTATGGTATCTTCTATTTTATCTTTTCCATATCTTTACTTGCTACCTATTATGCCTCATCCACTATGGGTTGAATATATCACCACTAGTTGGTCCTCCACACCCAAGGTTTTGAATAGTTTTGGGGTTCCCATTAGTGGGGATAGCCCTAATAATCCATGTTGAATATAATTTATGACTTTATATAGTGTGTGGTATAATATCTCTTATATATTATTTATTTTAGTGGCCTCTATTACACCTTTTAGTGGTACTAATGCTAACTCATTTATTTTTATTAGAGGGATAGTATCCTAATTTTTAATAAGAGGATCTTGACTGGTATATGACATATTAGTATCTTCTATTGTTATATTTCTCATACATATCTTATCTTCTATTTATTTCCTTTATATCTTCATTCTAGTCTTTGATTTAATTCTCTCTTTCTAAATCCATTTTCTCATCTCCTCATTTACTATGTTTCTCTCTTACAACTTCTAAAACCTATTATTTTAATAATTTCCTTATCTCTTCATACTAAATAATATCTATCTAAGTGGTGTTTATCATTCTATCCCATATATATTATTTAATCTACCCTAACCATTTATACCAAGTATTCTGATAAGTCATGCCTTTTGAGGATCCCCCTTCTTTCTACACACCATATCTTCGGTGTTTGACCCCTAAAGGAACTATTTTCCTTATTTTACCAACCATTTATCCACAAATATCTTGAAAATTAAGAGTGGTACCCTATTTAAAAACCTTTATTTTGTCCCTTCTATGAATTTGACTTTCTTTGTGCTAATGTTTGTCCAACTTTAAATAGCCAAAACAATCAAGGAGTCAAGTATAGTCTCAAACCAATATTCAATTTCTTAGGTCCAAGATACATCATTTCAAGGACCTCAATCTCATTTTTAGTCTACTTAAATTTTTTTTAATCTAAATTATTTATCCTTTTGTATGTTTAGCCTATCTTAAGATCTAAGGACACATGATCTCTACAAAGGTGACCCATATTTTATCATTGTGTGATCTAAATAAGGATGATTTTAATTTAGGAAATGACTTACCATTTATTTTGGTTTTATATTGGAAAAAAATTGAGTGTTTTTTTTACCACTCTTTAATTTATATCAACACTTGCTTCCAAAAATCCAATTGATACCTCCCTCTAGACATTATATAACTAAAGTCTAGGTGGCACCACCAAATCTTAACATAAAACATATAAATTTGATTAAATATAGTATACAATTAAAGTTAACTCTAGTTATACAAAATTCAATGTAGAGGTTAGTATTTTTTTGAGTTTGTTATAATATGAATTCATAATATAAAAATAATTAGGTGTGTTCATTCACAATACACAGATATCTCCTACTCTAACTATATTTATTTATATAAATATAATTAGAATAGCCTTTAAAGTTCTAAATATCACTTTACTCTATATCTCCACACTATTAATAATGTTATTAATCTTCTCAAAGATGTTAAAAATACTTATATTCTTTGTAATCTCTTCTTACTTTACTTATCTATATTCAGTTCTCTCTATTATATATCACCTATAAGTCCTATATTTCATTTTTAGACATTGTTTTATAAATACCAACTAGATACCTCTTAAAAATCAATTTTCATGCCTTTTTAATACATGTTTTTTCTTCACACAAATTTTATTATGTTACCACATGCGAGCAAACCATACTGCATTCCCTAGGTTGGTAGAAGCTTTCATACCATTAGCCTAGAGATGTATTATGTTATTGCAGTAGAGTTGAAACCTATGTTATGCTTATGTGTTCAACCTAAATGATGATGAATAATACTTATAAAAAGTACATCTATAAAATAAAAATTTAATTTTACATTTATAAATAGATTAGGAATAGGGATAGTTACTTTGTCTTGACTTGTTGATGCATCAATCTTACCTTGACTATAGAGTAACTTCACAAGATATTGTATAGGTTAAGGCATAAAATGGAAAGGCTAAAGATATAATTTTCCTTAATTGGGGACTCAAAATACTAAGGGGCACCTAATTGTTTCAACTTCATTTTATTTAGCTTCAAAGACCTTGAGCAATATGAGGCCTCCACAAGAATAAGATCCCATCTCCAAATTCTTCTTATATACTTAGATAAAACTTTTCATTCATAAGAAGATAATATGGATTTAAAATTATAAATATATATATATATATATATCCTAAAATGCACATTACAAACTAGGCCAATAAATTTATGAGAGGTTCAGATAAGATTAAATCAGCTAATATATATACAAAATTAGTAAGGATAAATTTACATTTAAATATGGGCATATAGTTAATTATAATTTAAGTTATATAGAATATAAGTAATTTCAATATGTTTCAAAGTGGTTTGAGACCATAGTATCTATATAACAGATTCTAAGTTTTTGAGGATCCTATCATATATTTGACTTAGCCAGATTT
Organism: Torreya grandis; assembly: GCA_037957365.1. Lineage (NCBI taxonomy): Eukaryota > Viridiplantae > Streptophyta > Pinopsida > Cupressales > Taxaceae > Torreya > Torreya grandis. Next base: position 1,669,968 of record JARHVA010002450.1, read on the forward strand.
AGGGTTTTAGTATTTCATACTTAGCCATATTTTAGGGTTTTAGGTTTTCAATATTTAATAGAGACATCATAGGAGGTATGAAGTTTATTTTAAGGAATATATAAGTATAATAGGATATCATGTGAAAATAGCTCACAAAATACCATGATTTGTATGCATTACTTATGTTTTGTACTCCTTAGGGCATGCACTCTAGGAGATTGATGTGTCAACGAGTCATGCAAAAGAGATTTTAAATAAATTAAAAAATACCTGTATATAATTCCCTCTAGATTTATCTAAACTTTATCACAAATAAATCATTATTCTCCTTGATTCTAAGTTTATTAAACCAGTAAATTACTCCAAATGGGTATTTAACATAGTTCCCATTCATAAGAAAGTCGCAATGGTCATTCACATGTGTATTACATTTTATCATATCAACTTATAATGTCTTGAGGATTATTTTCCATTACATTTTATTCATGCCATTATTTAATTTATATCTCAATATGATATGCTTTCCCACATGGACAATTTTTATGGTATAATCATATTCACGTTTCTCCTAAAGATTAGCATAATACTACCTTTACTGCCAATTTAGGTAGGTATTTATATATTAAGATGATTTAATCTTAAAAATTCCAAGGTAACTTATTGTAGATACTAAAAATTGTATTAAGTACTTAAAAATGATAAGTTTGACATAGATTTACCACACATGACTTGAGTACAAAAACATAGTCAAAATCCACCATTTACATGTTATCTTATGAGTTTGACCCTTTCATTGTGTTGTTTCACACCAATATATATTTCAAGTCTACTAAATATCTTACACAAATAACTCTAGGCCCTCAGTTCAGTCAGTTTTAGTCAATATCTCTTGTCCATACTAACTTGATCTAGATGGAACCAACCCTCTCCTAGTAATAGTCAATTTTTAAAATAAAAAAATTTATTAGGGTTGAACCATTTTATTATCATGTTTATGGCATGATAAATTACCCCATTAGACTCATATATAAACAAATCAAGGTCTTTTTCAAAAAGGATTATGCACTTATCTAATACACATCTATACACTACTATATATTGATAATACCTACCCTATTATAAAAAAAACTAAATATATCACTAGATCATTCATAATCCATATCTAAATCACATTAAATTCAAGTCAAAGTAAGTCTTGTCAAGTATAAAATCCAAATCATTAGTTGCATACATATAGTGAAGGAGCTTAATTGCATAATCACACTAGGTGAGAAAATTACATGTGGCTTGATTTCACTCATAGTATTGGATACATAGGTAGTGTTCAATCAGGAATGGAGATGATTGGGGTCAACTCAACCCATTAAAATTTCTCAATTTTTATAGGTTTTTAATATTAATAAGCACATCTAGGGTTTAAAGGTGAAAAAGGTTGATTTATGGAGTTGTGCACATCATCACAGTTTGAGATCACATATATTGATCATACAAAGACATGAGAAGATGATTGTATAGTTTTAATCCTTCATTTCCACATTGGATAGTATTAAACATCATAGTTCAATATCAAATGGTAATATTGACCTAGAATGATAGAACCAATCTACACAAATAGATTACAATTTTTGAATTAGATCAATCAATAAATTTATTTTATTTGACTTTCATTTCTATAATATAGTCATAATCAGACAGTCAACCAGAAAGCCTAAGTACTCACTCCTTTATTATACATACTATAGTTAGCATATGCCACTTTTTAAATCATTTAAAGTAGTTTCAATATTTTGTATTCAGATGCATGATTGAATGCCATATCTTAATATTTAAATTACATTTTAATTTTCTATCATACTAGGTTTGTGAAACCAAATTAGGGTAAAACATATTGGTGAACCTTACACAAATTAACTTATGTCAAACCCTAGTTTTTCCTTAGGGTTTAAATTTTTCTCTCAGGGTTTTATATTTTAACTTGGATTTCCCCATACAAAAGATAATAAATTTTGTCACCGTTGACCATAACATTCTATATACTTACATGATTACATCCTATGTCAACCAAGAATGTTAGTTATATTGTCCCTCTAGGACGTAATGCTAGATTAAGTGGGACCCATTTATGGCATAATCATATTCTTTCTAAATGGAAGAATATTTTTTGGATTAAACCATGTACAAGATTTTTAGATCTAAAAATCTTGTACAAAGTTTAATCCAAAAAATATTCTTCCATTTAGTTCATGGACTTTAGAAATATCATATCTCTTATAGATTCATTCTACTTTAATTAAAAGAGATATAATGAATGTTTTTTCTTCTTTTGATGATGCAATTATTCATGAATATGTGTAACTAGATGATTATGTTAATATGTATTCACTATAAAATGATAATAAAGATAATCAAAATGAACATAATAATAAATATAATTATGAGGGCCTGAATATAATTGATCGTAATGAACTAAATGGGATAAATCATGAATAATTTTGAGCCTTGTCCAATTTTTATCAAGGACTCTATCAATGTCCTAAATATGTGGTAGAATCATCCAATTTATCCTAGTATCTAAGGAAACAGACCAAGATAAACTTGTTCGATATCATATGCAATAACAATATACCTTCATTATTATCAACCAATCCTTTTAAGCTATTACTACCACATCATGCATTTAGACCTCTATTATAGGTTTTATCCCTATGTCTACAGCACTAGTGACTTATATGACATCAACCCAAGGTTTAAGAGAAAGACAAGGCATCCAACATATTTCCATACCTATTATTACATAATAAACTTTTTCTCTTCCCATGATGATTATTCATGTTCCATCACCAACCTCACCTACTACACATTCCCTTGAGTATATGATTATATATATGAATGATAAGGTGTTGTAGCTAGAACAAGGAGCATCTAGAGCTAGTATTTCCATGGATTTGTATGCCTTTATTCATAACCCCTTATCCCCTAAGATAGTATCCTACCCTTTACTAACAATCTTATTATCACCTAAGATTCCATTATATGAGGTTAAAGGTGATCTTGAGCAACACCTTATATCATTCCACATAGCATGCTTGGACTATGTATATAATGACAAATTATTGACTAATATATTTATGATAATACTTAAAGATTATGCACTATGATGGTTCTATGATATCCCCCTCTAATACATAAGATCACTCAACACCTTGGAATGCCAATTTCTATCACACTTTTCCATCAAAATTTATGAGAAGTTATATTATGTGCAAATTTTAAACCCAAAAAAAATTACAATGATCTAATTAGTAACTATGTTCTTCACTATAAGACTATGATATTTATTATGACTATTCTTATGGATGACAATGAATTATAAGATATATTCAAGAAAATATTGATTGCACCACTCCATGAGTCAATTATATTCAAGAGATTCAAATCCTTTAATGAACTATGCCATATAATAAGGGATATAGAAGTCAAGTTAATATCTTTGAACAAACTCAAATATACATTCACTCATAAAACTACTTAAATAAAAAAATTACAAATTAAACCAAGTTATTATTTCAAACCAACTGATAGAAAGAATGAGGGAAAAATTATAGTTAATATAGTGTCATAACCTATAGACCAACTACAATTGGAAACTCTAACAAAGAGTAAATTTTCAATATTACCATCACTTCCTCATAAACTAATAATTAATCTACTTGATTGCAGGATTATCACACTTCTTCCTTCTTAAGATCTTGATCTAAATAGGCCTATACCAAGTAACTATGATGGTAATGTATATTATAAATATTATCAAATTATGGCATGTTCTATGAATAAATGCTTCAAATTGAGACATAAAAACATGCTATTATATATGATGACATTATCAACTTGGGTAGCCTTATTAAGGAATCTAGACCACAACACAATTTAAATCAATAATTGAGAATATTTAATGATTCATTTCTTGAAAATGAGATAATAGAAGAAAGGATGTTTCAGAGGTACATTATGAATATTATTTTACTAAAATCATAATTAACATGGTAATTAATCTTAATTATAATAAAATATTAAAGTATAATAGAATGTTAAAAATGTACTTTCAAAAAGTAAATTGAAACATATTAACACAATTTTATAAAGCATAAATAATTACAACAAGATAAACTATGAATTTGAAAGACAAACTTAGTTATTTAGGTCTGTAAATTGGTTGTGTTAACTGATAGAATTCTAAAACAAAAAAATGAAGAGGCTATGTAGAAACTCATAAACTAAAATGAAAGGATGAAGAAGGTCATGACCATCCAATTGGGGTCAAGACCCTACCACTTTTGATTGAACTAGATGTTTTTTACCCTTTACAAAAAATAGGAAAATCAAGGCATAGTCATGTGTGATAGTTGGAATTAGTTTTGTTTGGGCATATTTTAACTTTGGGATTGTGTAGAAGACCTACAAAGATTTTCTCCAAGGTGTAAAACTGTGTAGCGCTTACAATTATTAAAAAGCTATAATAATAAAAAGGTGGAGTGCAATTACATTGAGGTGACCCTAATAACATCCTTGATTATTGAATGTTGCCTATGTTTCTAATACTCCAAAGAGGGAATTTAAACCTGTGTAGTTTTCCCACCTATAAATTTAAAAAAAAAATTGCTCCTTTAACTATATGAAGACATATAAAAGTGGCTTGAATATTTGATTATATTTTTCTTTATGATGAGTAAAATAGACTTATGACTTGGTTGAGGACTATTTATAATGCTTAGAATCATAATTGGGAAGGATATGGAAATTTTTATCAATGTATAATAGTGTAAATATGCATGTTAGTAATTTGTCAAATGATTATGACCTACAGCTATAGTATCCTCTCACATTCTTCAACTTGTAGGCATAACTCAAGGTATTTATTAGGTAAGAGATGGTTGTGGTTTGAGATGAATTCTTATTTTTTAAGTAAATTAAAATCTCATATTATCAATACCCTATCAAACCAATTTATCATTTCCATGTTTATAATGTGATAGTATGATCCTATTGTACGGACTAAGCATATAAGTGACGCCTACAATCTTGCATAAAGGAGTCAAATGGCTACAAGGAGATGTGTTGAGAGACTTCATTTTCTTTAAATGGTATTTAGTCACCTAAATCAGGTGGAATGACTATTAAAAATGCTAAAACTTGATCAAAATCTATCTCTAAAAGTGAAAACTCAGTCATTTTGAGGCCTAATACTTGTTGAAGGGTCAAAGCATGCTTGAAAATAGGGGTAGAGGCTATTTCCAAGCTCTTGAAAGAATTATTGAGAAAATTAAAGGTTTTTTTACCGCAAGGACATTTAAATACATGAAATTCACCTTCAAAACACCAAAACTTAGTCAAAAATGTAGCCAGTCCATGCACGAAGGTCAAAATTGAAAAAAAAAATATTCTAGAAGCTAAAAGTGAAGTTAGGACTTGAAATTATGTACATAGGGTCATAATGAGTTGGATAATCATCTAAAAAAATTAATTTCCATTTAATAATTTTACATATTCACTATTTTTTCTCAAACCCTAGCCTATTTGTCTGGGGTCATCATTGGAGCATCTTTCATTCTAGAGTGCTAAAAAAGCTTCTAGTGCTAAGTAAAAGATTTATAATCATGGTATGATGTTATTAAATCATAATCAGACCTCTAAAGAGTATAAAAACTCCAATTTTTATGCAAAGAATGCTCACATATTATTTTGCAAGCAAATAGGCACTTCGGCTAAAGAGGCATTTTTTGACTTTTCATGGGAAAGTGACTTTCAGAGTGTTTTAATAGCATATTATAGGTCCCATAGTAATTTTTTCAAGATTTTTGAATATTTTAAGGAGATATTTACATCATAGTGAAGTTTTTCACTTTTTGTAGTTTTAGGCACCCTTCCAAGCCACCTATTTAGATGCTCATTTTGTTCAACATGTGTAAAGTTGGGATAAATGCTCTTAGTATATTTTAAGGACCTATATATACTTATAATTCATAAATAATTAATATTATTTAATGGTATGTGCTTTATGAACAATCACTAAGAGCATAGGTAGCCCAGAATGTAGTCAAATCTCCACAAGTAAATTTCATTCACATGATAAATTTTCATATCTTTCGCATGGGAACCCAATCTTTTTATGAATATTATAAGGTTAAATTTGATTCACATTAATATAATTAGTTTTAGATTTGGATTTTTTTACCTAATGAATCATTAGTTTGAATTTTTAGCTTTAAAACCAATTTAAATGCCTAAAAAATTAGTTTTGAAAAAAGTAGATTTTACTTACATCAAATCATCATGGATAAACCTAAAAAAATTTCAAACATAAATTAAACTTAGATAAGATTTCATAATTGTAAATTTTATGCATAGACCTATGCAAATGAGGGAAAAAATCATGTTTTTTATATAAAAAAGCATTTAAAATAAATTACAAGTTAGATCAATAGAATATAATAAATTAATATTAAATCTTATGACTTGTTATTTGCCCTCAAATATTAATATGATTATAAATCATCTCAGAAGCATCTCTATCAATTTGATCAAAATGGCCAGTCTATTGGAAAATGAGGAAAAATAGGCCTATTTAACTCTATTGACTGAATCATGAGGATTTTTGCATCAAAATCACATATTTGATGATGAATAAAGATGTTCTAGGTCTAATTTTTTTTTCAGGTTTCATGGTGTTTTTTTTTAATTTCATGGAGTCCAAGTGCACAGATAGACTAGTAGGTTTTTTGGCCTAATATGCCTAATTGACCAAGTAACCAAGTTTGAGTTTGACATTGGATGGTTATTCAAAGATTTCATTTTTGAGTTCAACACCACTTTCCTCATGTTTCATGAGGATTTCATGTTTATCTCACTCTTCAAGGGTCAATTTTCATGCAAGTAGAGGCCATTTGGAGTTGATTAGTCTTGAGTTTCAATTGACTTATTATCAAGTGCCACATTTATTCTTGTTTATCTTGTTAATTAAAGGATTTCAAAACTTCCAATTTAGTTCAATCAAAATTTATCCACCTAGGGATTGGTTTAGCATCATCTCATGAAAGATGGAGTTGAGTTGAGTTGACTTGTCAAAGCTTGGCACATACACTCTTGGTTTTCATGCAAAGTAGGACTTTCTCTTGTTTCAACTCAACTTTCAAACATATCAAGTGAAGTTTCCCTTTGAATATTGGTGTAGCAATCCATGAAAATAATTTTGACTTGTCAAACTTTGGCCCACCATCATTTCTACACCAAAGTTTAAAGCAAAGCATGTAAATTTGTGGATTTTAAGGATTTTTAAATTGTTTAAATATTGTAAAGGAATTTAGATCTTAAGTTAATAAACCAAGACTAATCCTTATCTCCTTATAACACCACATAGACTAAAAGTAGGGATTAATACATATATTTTTGCTTAATCAAGCCATTATTTAATAATTTTAAGAGCAGAAGAAAAAATTGTAATATGGACCATACATCAATAAAGATTATTTTGTTATATATATGAGTTTTGATAGATAATAGTGTGTATTTGATTGTGTATCAACATATAAGAGAGATTATATCTCCTTTTGGCAGGTCCCTTACTCACCTATTATTTTCTATCTTACCTTTTTTAGGTCATTTGAAGAGGTAAAAGAAATTTTGTGATCCAAAATTCTTTCAATCCTTCATCTAAAATATTTATGCTTAAGGGAAAAATACTAATTTTATTGATTCATATGTGTGTATTAGTTTTAATAGTTTCTAGAGAATATAAGTAATTCAGGTGCATCACCCCCTTTAATTAGGATTTTTTTAGTTTTCCTTTCCCTATTTCATCCCAAAAATTATAGTAGTTAGACTTAATAGATAAATCTTAAGGGAACCAACCCTCTCTGTAGGTCCTTCTCATCATAGAGTCACCCACACTCTAAGAAGTTCCAATTATATCAACTAGAGTGAGGGTGTGTTTTGCACATCTTCAAATAGGGTACACTCTAGAGTGATAACAATTCCTCTATATTGAAATTGTCATGTCGAATAATAGTGACTTAAATGTTATTTTATATAAATCTAAAATGGTAAATCACATGTTTGAAATCCTAAAGAATATAATATAAATTGAGGGTTCAATTTTAAAATAAAATTGTTAAAATTCAAGGGTCATAAATGTCCCATAGGGGTCATGCCCCTTTGCCACTCCTGACCCAAATTGGATAGTTTTGACCCTTAAGGAAACATGTCATTTTTTTGGGTCTAGGTCCATCCAAACATATTAGTAGGGGTATTTATATGATGGATGATGTATTATAAAATAAAATGTATTCACATGTTCTTAGTATAGGCCAAGGTATCAAAATAAGTTTGAATTAAGTGCACATGTTAATTAAATTAGAAAGAACTAAAACTGACATAGTCAATTATTCATGACCAAATTTAGGTGTTTATAATCCTCATACCCTCCCCCTTAGTCTAAAAATTAAATCATTAGATTAAAGAAGAAATATACTTTAGTGTGTGAGACACACTTTGTCTTTGAGCTAATACTCTAATCGTGCAAGCATTTGTAGTTTGGAAAACCCTATAAAATATATGAAGTAGTTAATTTCTTCTTTTGAAAACTAAATTTTAAAAAGTCTGAATTTGAATTTTAAAATTGCTTGAACTTTTAATTTTGAAAATTTCTTGAACTTTGAACATTTGAAAGTGAAATGAAAACATCAGAGGAATACAATTGTATGTGTGAAACCATAATTACTTTTATTACTTTACTTAGAGATGATTTTTAACATTGGAGAGATTGATTTCTTAGTTGAACCAATGGATAAATTTAAGGGTGATTGAACCCCAAATTTGAATTTACACTTGAGTATAAAATATAACCTATTGAGGGATGCAAAAACATCAATTTAACTTAGATAGTTTTTGTAATTTTAATTTGATAAATAGGTTGAAATCTAAAATAGATTTGCAAACATAATGTTGGAGGGTAGTGAACCTCTAAATTATGCATTATCCACTTAAACTAATTCAACCACTACAAATGGTTTGTATGTTCAATTTTAAATTTATTCCTAAATGTATTATCAAAAGAGAATGGAGTACATCCATTCTCCTGTCATGTATGCATCATATCTAATACTATTGAAATTTTAAAAAAATAAGAATAATGTGCATGAACTTGTATCATTTTTCCATTGATAAATTTAGAATCTAAAACTTTATGTAGATGCCAATTTAAAATCTTGTTTGAAACTTGTGCATAAGCCTATATCATGTACTCAATTTTTTATCAATTTGTATTTTGATCCTATAATGTGAGTGAATATGCATGACATATACCCTAATAATTTTTGCTAATGACTAAATTTTGAACCATTATTTAAATTTTGAAACTATATTCTATACCAAAATTGATTTTTGCTTTTGAAAAACCTTATCTCATGTATGAAGATCATATTATAATGTTGACCTTTTGAGATGAGGGAATTTAACCTAAGAGTCACTTATCTCAAATTAAAATTTAATTTAAATATGCATATTAAAATTTAATCATTTAACAATGTAAATAATGTAATATTAGCATAGTAAGATATGTGTTATCTAAATCATGTAAGTGACATAATAGGCAAAGCCTATATTAGTGTATATCAATGAAGCTCATATAATATAATATAGAGTTACTATGTTATGGATGAGCTTAGTGTATTATATAGATCATATCACTAATCAAACTCAAATAGCTCAAAAATAACATTAACACAATATGAAAATGTCATACAAATAAGGCTAAAGGTTGCATACAAGGAACATATTCAGATATTTCAAAAATATTTGCACACATAATAAAACGGATGATGTTGCAAACAAGGGACATGTTCAAATACCATACACAACATAGGGCCAAGGGCCAAACACAATATACAAATAATATGTAATCTACTATGTAAAATTAACTAGCATCAATGGAACATATAACTATAAATGTAGTCTAAACCAAATATATGTAATGTGATAATATCCTTGAAAATAACATATCTATGTACACATTTATAAATAGAAATGTTAGCAAAGACATTTATAAATAATATATAACTCAATAATATAGGAGTCATATAATTAAATAACACTTGAAAATATATTCACCTATGGATAAGATGCCCCTTATTTAGCAAGGCTTCTGAGTAGAGGTAAGTCCAAAACCATGATCTTTGTAAAGTTTATGTCTTGCATAACACTCATGAATACTACTGAAATATATGTGTGATAGAAAAATAATATTTTATCACTACTCATGATATAAATAACATATAAAAATTATGTAAACTATAGTTTGCTCATGTTCATGTCTTAATTTTTAATTTTTAGAATATTTTGAATATTTTTTATTTTTTCAATATTTGATTTTTTATACTTTTCTGAATTTAAAAATTAAAAAGAATAAAAACTAGTGCCAATTAAAAGTTCTAAAATAGAAGAAAGAATAATAATATGATAAATCTATAACATGATTCAATTCAATGATGTACTATAAATGATAGCATAGCCATGTATAAACAAGATTCCCCCACTGTATGTGAAATGTGATTTTGAGAAATCTATAGAAAACTAAAAAAAGTATGCAAAGGATTGATTGTACATCTACTTCATCAAATTTATAATTATCAAAGTTGACAGCATGTATAAGTAATGTATCATGGAAGGATAAATATTTTACTTGAATAAGCACTAATTTTCATACTAAAATTAATTGAAAAAGCTAAAAATTAGAATAATCAAGGCTCTATGTACTATATTTTTTATTTTTGAGTGAAATTTTTAGAAGGATGGGAACATTCAACTAGGTTAAATAATTTCAAACATTAATAAACTTTAATGGATGGATATGACCTTGGCATAAATTAAATATTTATCAGTGCAAACTATAAAAACAAAGGGATAAATGGTAGAAAATGGAAAAAACGAGCACTGTTTTAGACTGTTCAAATCTAGAAAGTGAAAAATAAAATTCAAAAGGCTGACCGATCAACAAGATCCAAGGGACTAAAATAATTAATTTAATGATTGAATGTGCAATAAATAAAATAAGATCATGTAACAGTCAAAAAATTATGTATCAAAAAAGATGCTACTATAAGCCAAATATATCATCAAGGGGATGCCTCTATGTAGGTTTTGTATCATGTATGTTATAACCATCAATTATATTTTCATACTCATCATAAATATCATTTTTATCATTTCAATCATATTCTTCATAATCATTATCATGATCATTATCATCCTCTTGATCCTATAATTATGGTGTGTCACTCCTGTCTTCTTTTGTATTTGTATATGTAAAACCAAATACTCCATAATATGATATTGAACCTTTTTTTTTTAAATTACATGTGTATTGTATCATGTGACTCTACTATTATCCTATTATATGTCTTTGTTTGAATACTAGCACAATCTATGTTTTTATTTTTAGTTATGGCTCTAAAGATTTATCTTCTTGAAATTGCAATCATTTCACTTTCATGCTCAATTGTGACATAGTCATGATCTTTACCCAGTGTTTCCCTAATTGCTCTCATCCATTATATTCTAGTTTTTCATTTCATTCATATAAGGTAGGGTCAAATTTAAATATAAAAAAACATATTTTTGTATTTATGTGTGAATGGTAGCTCAATAGATCTAATGCAACATTCAGGCCATGTAATATTGCCCAAGTGTTGACTATCATCCCAAAATATTAGATAAGTGTCATGATACATATATTTGCTTTACAAAATCATGTAACATCAAAATAAATACATTTATTTAAATCTATGAGGGGGTTAAGAAACAAAATCTCTATATATGATAAACACTTTTTTATTAAGTACTTTGAAACCTCACTTATAACATTAAATTTTCTAGTTATGTCTTGATTTTAAACCTAATTTATTAGAAATACTATAATTAAAATTTTCTTTTTCTTATATTAAATTTGATTTTATAACTTCTCTTTTAATAAAAACTCATTTTTCAACTTCTCTTATTGTAGTTTTTGTATATTTTTTTGTTCTTTCATAATTTGTTCATTTAATACCTTGTCATTTTCCAATTTTTCTCTTCATAACCTTTGCTTTTCAAAGTTTTCCTTGAGTAATTTTTCCTTTTTTAGCCATGCTTACTCATCTTGTTCCTTTTATAATCTTGTTTTCTCTAATTTTTTCTTTTTGAAGCTTTTCTTTCTCTTATTTTTGTATTTGAATAATTTATTTCTCTAAATTTTTCTTTTGAATCTTTTCTTACTCTAATTTATCTTTTTGTATCATACTTTCCATTTTTTTTATTTTTTCACATGTGTTTTAGTAGATGCAATCATAATATGAGTGAGTTTATCTATTGATGTATCTATTATAGGATCAACATTATCAATTATATTTTGTATTTTACCCTTTAAATCTTACAAACTATCTGTATGATGCCCATGCATTTTATGATATACACAATAATATTTTTATCTCCTTAGAGGAGGCATAGAAGGTAATGTAATTAATATTTTTTGAAGCATTTATCTTAGAATCTCAATTGAATTTTTATTATTTTTTGAAACATTAATTGTAGATATATGTTGTTGTTGAGGCTCAAAAAGCTAGATGAAGATGAATATACATGATTAACACTATCATACTTTGAATTATTGATATATGTAATATTATTTTCCCATTATGTGATTTTTGAACTGAAATAATAATATTTCTATTATAATTGTTCAATTGACTTACTAATAGTGATGGCTTGATCTTGATGGACTTCACAAGTACAAACCCTAGGTACTTATTGTTGAATATGCATACAAACACCATCAAGAGGAGATGTGGGAGGTGGATTGGGTTGAGAAATGACATGTAAGACTTGAGATTATATAATAGGCCTTATATCATATTGAAAATATGATTGCTCTTGTTCTTGTGTCATGCTTGAGTTGACAAAATTATGCATTAATTAAGCTTGTAAATAATATTGGATGATTATCTTATCATAGTTATCAAAATTATTTTTATCAACCATGGCAATGACATTTCAAACAATAACAAAAAATACAATGTTAAAAATAGAAGGAAACTTTTTGTGTATGGAGACTAGTAAATTCTTATGAAATTCAAGGTGAAAATAAAATGCTTTAAATGTTAGATATCATATCCAAGTATTAAAAAAAAAATTAGTGTCATATGTTACATTTGAGGTCAAAATAAAGTTATTTTAGTGTTAGATATAGATATAACATTGAAATAAAATTATTTTAGTGTCGGATATTCAAGAATATATCTAAACCTTAGGATAAAAAATGAACCAATGAAAATTCATGACTAACTCATTTTCATCAATATGTTTTACTAAAATTTCAATTAATGTGGTAATTATCCTTATTTATAATTAAATTATTAGAAAAAAATAGAATGCTAAAAATGCACTTTTGATAAGCATATTGAAATAAATTAACTAAATTTGATAAAGTACAAATAGATGCAAAAGACAAATTATGAATTTTAAATAAAAACTTAGTTGTTTTTATTCAAAAATTGACTATGTTGACCAATAAAATACTAAAATATGAAATTCAAAAAAGACTATGCATAAACCTAAATGTGAAATTAAAGGATGAAAAGTTCAAGACCATCCAACTTGAAGTGGATAGTTTTGACCCTTGCATAAAATAGAAAAATTAGGGCATAGTCATATGTAACATCTATAATTAGGTCTATATGTGTATATTATACCTTAAAAAGTGTGTGAAAGACCTAAAAAAAAATCTCCATGGTGGAAACCTAAGTAGGGCTTGCAATGTTTGAAAACCTATAATAAAAAAAATATAGAGTGTAATTTGGCTGAGCTAACTTCAATCACCCCCATGATGACTAAATATTACCTACATATCCAATACTTTGAAGAGGGAATTCAAGTCCATGTAGTTATCCCACCTAGAGTCATTAATGTAATTTCCCTCATTTGACTATATGAAGACATCTATATATGGATTGAATAATTGATTATGTTTTGTTATTGAGAAAAACAAACTTGTGACTTGGTTGAAGATTACTTGTAATGCTTAGAATCATAATCAATAAGAATAGGTAAACCTTGCTCAATGTGAAATAGTGTAAATATGCATCTATATTGAAATTTACAAGTGGAATAATGAGTGACTTGAATGTTCTTTTATAACAATCTAAAAGAGAAAATCAAATGCTTGGAAGCCTAAAAACATGAATATGAATTAAGGGAGGATTCAATTTTAAAATATGCCTATTATAATATATGGTTTTAAAATGTCTCATAGGAGTTAGGACCATTTGCCACTCTTGACCCAAATTGGATGGTTTTTAACCTTAAGGAAACATTCCACTTTTTGTATCTAGGTCCATCTGAATAGATGCTTAGGGTTATTTTTAGTTTTTAGAACATTCTTATAGGTAATAGATGATAGATTACAAAATAAAAGGTCTTCACATGTGTTTAGGATATTCTAAGGTGCCAAAATATGTCTATATTAAGTACACAAGTTAATTAAAGTATAAAATGGCCAACATTGACATAATCAATTATTCATGAACAAATTTAGGTGTCTATTCATACAACATACATCTTTCACTTATGATGTATGATAATTCACCATAATTATTGATGGTCACATTCGATAATAGTGAGATTGTCGATGAAAATTCATATTTGAATACACTCTTCATATGAGCCTATATTAATAAACAACTTATATATAGTGTCATGATAAAAAATGGTTCAAGTGAGAATGTTTACATGATGACACTTTTTCACTCCTACAGGTACACATGATAGGATTTAAAAGATACATAAAAAATAGTTAAAATAAATTTTTAATCTCCTAATTTTCCATTATATGAATGTAAATGTGATCCCAAACAACACCTTAGATCATTCCATGCAATGTGTTTGGACTATGTATGCAATGATAAATTATTGACCAAGCTAATTTTTAGAATTCTAAAGGAATATTCATTATGATGGTTATATGATATCCCCCTCCAATATTTAATATAATTTAACCCATCTAAAAACTAATTTTTATCACATTTTACCATCAACATTGATGATAATTTATCTTATGCATAAATTTCTAACTCCATTAAGGATGTAATGAGCCAATCATTGATTATTATTTTTAGTATAAGATTTGTTAGCTAAGATGACTAATATTATATATGACAATGAATTTTAATATATATTCAAATAAATCTTTATTTAACTACCCAATGAGTCAATTATATTCAATAGAATGAATTCCTTTGATTAAATATGCCATACAGTAAAGGACAAAGAAGTCAAGTTAATATCTTTAAATAAACTCAAATATACATCCACTCCTACAAATAATATGTAAAAAAGTTAAAAGTCAAACCAAGCTACAAGGTCAAATAAATTAATAACAAGAATGAGGCAAAGACTATAGTTACTTTAGTATAGCAACCCAAAATCTAACTACAATTTAAAACTCCACCAAAGAGAAAATTTTCAATATTACCATCACCTCCTCATGTACTACTGAGTAAGCTACTTGAGTGTAATCTTATAACACTTCTTATCCATAATATATTGATCCAAATAGGCCTAAAATAAGGAACTATGATGGTAATGTATATTGTGACTATTATTAAATTATGGGATGTTTTATTGTGACCATAGTACAATGGAAATCAAAAAATATTAAAATATTTAATGATCCTTTTCCTAAACATGAGATGATAGAAACAAAGTATACTTCATATGTACATTATGCATACAACATGCATCCCACACCTATGATGTATGATCACCCAATAGGTGCTATTATAGATACACTTATCAATACTTCACTATAATGGCCTATGATCACATTTTATGATAGTGTGATAGTTGATGAAAATTCATATTTTCATACACTCTTCATAGAGTTGATAAACACATGCATAGTGTCAGTATCAATAATGGGTCAAGTGATAACATTTGCATGACACTTTTTCACTCCCACTGGTACACATAATAGGATTTAAAATATGCATCAAGAGAATTTAAAGGTATTATATGGATATAAACAAAATACCAACAAGGTTTTTATCTCTTAATCTTGTATTGTATGAAGGTAAATGTGATATTTGTATCATAATATTATGAAGGATATTTGTTAGCTTTCTCTAGTGAGTGGAATTACAAAACCCCAATATCAAATAACTATAAGAAAGAAAAAACTACTTGATTATGTACTAGGGTGAGAAATAACAAAGCTAATCACAAATGCAACTAATAAATAAAGACAACAAACTAAATTTACCTCCCCTATATATTTAGCTATTTCATTATCATATGAGTGCGTTGGTGCTCAGTTTATGTGTGCAATGAAATATTTTGGTCAATGTGTTTACCTTGTGTGAATAACCTCTCATTTCAAACCTTTGGATTTACTTGGATTTTCTTGGCTTGGCTTGGAAAAATGAAGTTATCTCTTAACAATTTAGCATTATAACTCTACACAAGAAAGATTTATCTGTCAACAATTTAACATTATAACTTTGGATTGAGAGCTTGTTTAAAGAGAGGGAGGGATATTTTATTTATGTTAGTAAAATACATTATGGAATTTGGATTATAAATGAGATGTGTGGTGTATCTTGAGTCAAAAATATAATTAATATTCTTCAATTAATAAATATGACTCATAAATCTAGATATTTATTAGATATTCTGTGAGTGATTGACAACTCACAAAAGTAATGATGGAGAGGCCTAATATTTTACATTATTGAATTTCAAATTTTAGATATTCATTAATTTCACATGGATTATTTAAATAATCACTTAATTAGTTTTTAATCAATTAATTAAATTTTATTAGTCTTTTGACCTTTTCTAAAAATTGGTTAAGTGCCCCACTCAATTGGTCAAAATTCTAGTTTGCTTAATTATACCTTGATTGGGGGTGAATCCATAGGATTTTATCATTTCATATAGGTTAATACCTAATATATGGATGCTTCGACATGAGTCTAGGCATTTATGTCTTATGTGCAAATGAATTTGGGCATTTCGATGATTTCTAGGCTTAATTTATATAGTTTGGAAGAAATTAATCTGAATTTTGATTTAGACACAAATATGAATAAAATGGGGTGTCTAAATTTATTCCTTATTTTATAATGTGTTGAAATACACAAGCATAGTAACATATTTTCAAATAATAGAAGAGTCACTAAGAAGAAAAAGAAGATAATTATTGAGGAATGATGCTCTAAACAAATCTTAGGAAGCCTATGATACCCCCTCAAGGGAGTGGCTGAAACATAAAATTGATGGATAATCCCTTGAAAATAAGCAAGAATAATAATAAAATTAACCCATGGATGAGATTAATCTAATTGAGTTAATTCTTACACACATTAATTAAAACATAAATTTTCTCAAAAGCAGTCATAATCAATTACACAGTGATGTACCCTGGCATAATGGATGTGTTAAACTACTAATTTACCCAAAGATAGTTATAATTAGTGGTACAATGATGTGCCCTAGAAATATAGATAGGTTTAACTATTTATTTACCCAAAGATAGTTATAATTAGTGAAATAATGATGTTCTCTAGCAGGGCAGATGGGTTTAAATATTGATTTGCCCAAAGGTGGTTATAATTATTGGTACAATGATGTGTCCCATCTGAGTATATTTATTGTGGAATAAAATCAATTTTTCTCAATTAAATAAAAATAAATCATTGGTCACGATAAATTGATTGTGCCTTAGTAGGATAGATTGGCAAGCATAACTCAAGAATATAACATGTCACATCGATTAAAGATGAGTAGGCATAAATGTAGGTGTGATTGTCTAATGACATTTCAAAGACTGAAAGAACCATAAACAAGAAAGCACACAAAGATTCATAAAGTGATGAAATATATGATTGGAAGACAACAATGATGATGGAAGAATAATGGTGGTCAAGCTGACCCAAAATACATCATGTATCCAACTATTGCCTACATATTCCAAATGGACATTAGGCCACTATAGTTATACCCAAAGAGAGGGATAAAATGGAATAAGGAATAGAATAGAAGAATAAGAATTGATCAATGTGGATGATTCAATTTTATATACCAATGTAGAGATGTTCATCCTAATTAGCATTGATATAACCAAAATGGTGAATGAGTTAATTTGATCAAGGAGTAGGGGATAATTTTTTATTTTCCATAATGGGGTAAAGGAAGCTCATGTAATGAACCCATAATCATAGATTGACAGTGAACTATTATATAGGATATGCATGAATTTGGGCTAGCTACTAGTATAGAGATACACATCCTAACTAGCAATGATTACCATTCATTTGTGGTTTAATTAATGTGTGTTTGGGTGATGTTCAAGATATGATAGTTGTGTAAAAAAGAACTACCCATTACATTGTTTGATATATCTCTTGGCCTATTTTTTTTTATATCATTTGATGGTATGTACCTTGATATAAAATACCATAATGACCTAGTTTTAATGTGCATAAGGACTAACTCTCGATCTAATAAATAATTGAAAACAATGCACCAATGATAAAAATTATGATGACAATGTTGACATATGAATATGGATGGACTCAAGTAAAATGTGAAAGGAATCACCTTATGAATTCATATAAACTGAGTCAAGGCACGATAATGAAATTAAATAAATAGGCAAACAAACAAACAACTAACTAAGTAAATAAACACAAAAAGATTTGAAAATAAAAGCAATAAATAACTTCATGTCATTAAACCAAGTCAATATCTATGTGTGAAGTCTTAATGGAATGATAAATGGGTGGTTCCCCCAAGTAATGTTATATGAAAGGTAATGACATGCAGGGATAAGATATCATGATATAAGTTACACACTTTGATTTTTTTTAGTAGGGTAAAAGCTATGATCTTGGCCTAAAATCATAAATTAGATGGTTCCCCTAAGCAAGGAGAAATGTAAAGGTAAGGTCACACCCCAATGGAAATGTAATGGATTAAAACCAAAAAATAATCTTCCCCTATAGATAATATTTAGAAAGGACACATCTTAATGAATTCTAAAATAATTGATGCAAGGACTAAGGTGCCCCAAAGTGGGAAAATTAAGGATTTTTGACTAGGTTTAGGATAGGATAAGATAAATGTTTTTGGATTTTGTGGCTTTATATCTCTCTAGGAGATTGTAAGTCATTTTAAAATGTTTTTGGAATTTTTTTGGGGGTATCTTAACTCATTAAAGATTAAAAATATATTGTTCACAAAATGGAGAGAGTATGGGATAAACCAAGGGTACAATAGTGTATCAATTTCAAATCCACAACACATAAAAGTGACTCACAAAATGGTAAGATCATTGGTTTAGGTTGATCATTAAATGGAAAATCATTCATGGAAATTTCTTGTAAAATAGTGTGAGCATTAGTTAAATCACTCTCAAAATGGAGATAACATCAGAAAAACTAAGTGGTCATCAATGCATCAATTTTAAATTCATAATACACATAAAATTGACTCACAAAATAGTGAGAACATCACTAAAATTACTCATAAAAAATTGAGATCATGGTAAAAGGGGTGATTGATCTAACCTCATCATAAACTGAGCACTACCTATATAGTCCTAAAGGATCTCGAGTCAATGTAGTTCTACCTCATAGTGGAGATTTGACTAGGTAACAAGTTCATGAAATATGAAAATGACACAAGTAATAGTACAACAAATCAAAGGGCATGGCAAGGTAAATGGAAAGGCATGAAATAATAGTATGGTGAGGCATGAAATAATGGTAAGGCAAGGTAAATGGAATGATGGAAATAAAAGGCATGATTATGTTATTCCTGCTAATTTAGAGATGCACATCTTAATTAACATATGATACAACCAAAATATTTGATGATCTTGATCTCTAGCCTACACCCACTCTAAATAGATTCTCTACAAATAAATTCCTACTAATTTTGACTCCAATAATGTTGTTGTGCTATTTGTTGGTCATTGATTTTGTTTCCTCTAAAATTCTAGACAAGATGTCTTCATAGCCTTTGTAAAAGAAAGTACAGCCAAGGATGGTAAATAAGGATAACCTTGGATAAAAGGTCTATTTTGACAATTTAATATAGGTTTAGAATGGATAAATGGAATATAATGGAATGTATAATGGTTAGGTGATAAATAATATTGGGATTTTTAGTCACACATAATGTTGTTGATTTTATATTTGACATAATTTTGGTTATGGTGGGGCCAAAGAATTATGAATATGCCCTCAATAGGACCACTAAATTTTTATTTTATTTGGGTTTAAGAGATGTTTCCATCTGATTATGTTATATATTATAAGTTTTAATGATGTTATCTTCAATAATGTCTTCATCAAGAAATTAATAATTGTTGTGCTTAGCTATTGGTGCCTCAAAGAGGTTTTCACCAATAAAGTTGTCTTGATTATCCTATAGCACCTTCGAGAAGGTTTTACTAATAAATGTTGACTTTTGACTTTGATTATCCTATAGTGCCTCAAACAAGGTTTCACTAGAAGCTGTTGAGTTTTGACTCTAATTGTCTTCTAGTTCTTCAAACAAGGTTTCACTAGAAGATGTTGAGTTTGGACTTTGACTTGATCTAGTGTTTATAAAAAGGTTTCACTAAGAGATTATTCTTTTTCTACATGGATGTGGTCTTGGTCACCCTAATATAATGCAACTAATATGTTTTGATGGATGTAGTTTAATAATATGTGATTCTTTTAGTTCCAAATGACACTTATGGGAGCTGGAATGTCAATATAATGGCTAGGTTGATTAACGGTATTAATGGAAAATGGAATAGTAATGGAATTATAAGGGGTAACATAATCCTAGTAGAGGATACTAGGAAAACTTGTGTCAATGTTGAAGTAAACATCCTCAAAAACTATGGAAGTGTCACAAATCTATTCAAACTAATCTACAAGGTGTATGTAATCAATGTTGTAGCAAACACTAAGGTAATTTGATTCTAAAGCTAAGTCTAACTCAATAGACTCTAAATCTAATGTTGAGACTGACATTAAATCTACTTTTGATGCTAAATCTGATATTGGTCCAAGAATAGAACTTGAATTTAATATTGATTATTTTTCTATTTTGGCATTAAATATGTTATGTTGAATGTTTGGTATGTGATGAGCAATGGCATATTTTTGAAAAATGGGCTCTTTAAAAATAGGCTCTATTAAGAAGGACTCAATAAATATTGGCTTGTCAAAGTGAGGCTTCTCAATAAAAGGGAAATGTTCAATAAGCAATTCCACATATACTAGCTTGTCAAAGTGAGGCTCCTCAAAGATAGGGAAATGGTCAAAGGGTGACTCAACAAATACTAGCTTGTCAAAGTGAGACTCATAAACAAAAGTTAAATGGTCAACAGGCAACTCCACAGAGACTGGTTCATCAAAGTGAGGCTATTTAATGATAGGGTAATGTTCGAAGGGTGATTCAAAACGTGTTAACTCATCACAAATAGGTGATTCAACAAAAACATCAAGGATTGATTGTTTTTCTTAGCCTTCGCTTATTATTGGTTGTAAAATAAAATATTTAGACACACTTGGATATTTTATCATGCCATCTTCTAATGATGATGTATGGATAGGCAATTATCAGTGCTATTATAGCTCAAATATTATCTCAACTATTGGTTGTATGTCTTGTTTCTAAGGAATATTATTCAATTATTCTTTAGTAAAGTCAGTTGGGAATCTAGCTCTAGCTCTCAACAATTTTATAATGGCTTCATCTTTATCCTCAACAAGTCATTTGTCAAATTAGATTTGAAAATGAGTTGGTGATGCACTAATAATCTTAGATGGGTGGGTGTTATAAGGTAATGATTAGTGTGGTTATATCTCAATCGTGACATCCCCACATTAAATCAAGGTTTGGATATTTTTTTTAACCTCACACATCAATTAAGTGAATGTCCTTGAATCTCATGATACTCATAATTTTCATCTATTTGGTATCAGGGAAGTCTGAGATCATTTTCATCAAAAGGTTGAATATGTGGACACACAATTATATTTTTTGTGACCAAATTATAAAAGATGTCTCTCAAAGATTTATTAGGAAAATTTTCCATTTGGGGTCATGGTTGGTTTGAAAGGTTTGGTTCATGAAGTCGGTGGCTCTAAAGAGGGAAAACTTGATCTTGATAATTGGCTCAAAAAAGGGCACTTTTTTGCATATTATAATCAACATGGATTTTGTCTAAGTAATGAAATGTATTCACTTGGCATGGTCTAAGTGGGATAAAAAATGAGTCTGATTGGATTATAATGTGGGTTCAAAAAAAACCCTAATTTGGTATGACAGTATAATTTAGATAAAATATTTGATGTTTGGAAAAGTTTTAGATTTAAATGTGGTCAATCTAGACATGGAACTTGGAATTGGTCTAGGTCTAATTGTGAAATTGGAATTGAAACAAACCTAAACTTGGTCTTTGGAAACAAATTTAATCTAGGCAAATGAAATAGGTCATGACATAAACAAACTTGGACTAGGCATTTGAAAATAAACTTGATCTAGGCATATGAAATAGGTCTTGAAAACTAAGTCCTTGAAATAATCTTGATCTAGGCATGAAGAATTTTGAAACACTCTTAAGTCTAAATATCCTAATTTTAAATAAATGGCACACTTGATCTACAATATAAATTTTGAATCAAGGTAAGATGTGGTAAAAGGAAACTTGGTATCTAGGAAAAGGTCTATAAAAATCAAACTAAAAATCCATCCAAGTTACACAATCTAAAGATATAAAGGTGAACCACTCAAGCCCAAGTTGTAAACAAGACTCAAGTGTAAACCAATTGTTTTATATCTGAACTTCAAAAGATAGATTTTGATTGAGATTTTAAAAGAATTAGATATTCAAATAAGAAATAGACTAGACTAAAATAGGCAACATAATGATAACTTTTGGAACAAAGGTACACAAACATTTTTGGACTTGGTTTTACACAAATGTAAATATATTGGAATAAATTGGGTAGTGTAACAACATCTCCTTGACCAAGGGCACAAAAAGTCATTTGAAAATCTCTAAGGCAAAGGTTTGGAATGATTTCAATAGTGTAACACTTCTTAACTAAAATTGGTGGTAGTAACATGTGTTTTTATTTGAGATTTATTGACTTTGTTTTAGACATGTTTTGACATAAAAAGAAATTCTTAGACTCTAAAACCAATTCAAGTAAAATAATAATAAAATCACCTAAGTGTACATCCTACCCTAAAATTGACAAGGTTTCATAGTCTCTACCAAAGTTTCAATCAATATACCAATGCTCTAAAGGAATTAAATGTTAATCCAAAAATGTAAGAGCACATGTAGGTAGATTTTTTAGTAACCCCTCTATATCTCAATCATTGATACATGGCACAAACTTAGAGTGTTGAAGTAACTCAGAATTTGGCTAGATATTCCATGACAAGTGGGGTTGATCTAAATATATGATTTTTGAATATATAGATGTTCCTTACGTACAAATAACATGATGGATTGACACTTCAATTGGATGGTTACCACCTAAATTTTTATGTAATGGTCTAGTTCTTTACATAATTAATTAATCTATGTACTTCTTAGTTAAATCTAATGTCTAGTACTTGAAAGTTTTGTGGACATACTGGATTGGTCAGGATAATCACTCACGACAATCCCATCTAACAATATGCTCAATTTATATACCCCATCATGGAATGGAGTTGGAATTTTGATAAAATGTGAAACCCTGGGTCAAAGTCCTCTTAGATAACTCATGAAGATGCCATGAACTCCATCTTACAAGCTAATTCTAAAAATGAAATACATGAAAATGGAAGAGCTTTAGGGTCATTTCTAAGTCATCCAAGTCACTCAGAGCTTGGATAGAGCATACCAACTTTTCTTCACTTATATGACTTAAAAAAACAAGTAAAAACAATGCACTTTTGATCACCCAAGTTCCCTAAATGGGATGGGGGAAGATCATACATGCAAAGTTTTGCTAAAAAATAAACGAATATAGGAAAAAAAACTAAGTACTTTTGCATAAAAGAAAAAAGTAAAATCTCTTAGGAGAATTAATCTAATGTTTTTGTTTTTTTAAGAGCCCTTAACAAAATGTGAAATAAAGTTTGGAATTTTATGTCTTTGAACTTGTAAATTTAAAAAACAAAAAGTAATGTTGCTTTGTTCAAGTTTTAAACACCAAAAAGATAAGTGTGAATGATTTTTAAAGTGATTAAAACTTCTCCCTTTGACTTAGTTTCCTGTAAGAAATATTAGGGGATTCACTTATGTTTATTTAAAATGGTTATCCAAAAATAACTTTTTTTATTAAAAATCACTTTTCTATTAATTTAAAATGAAAACTAATAGTACAACACTAGTCAAATAAAAAAATGGTGAAGAAGTCACACCCTGAATACTAGATCAAGCTATTAAAATCCTCAAGAGACACCAAAGTCCAAAATAACTAGCCACAAGTAGCCAATAATCATAGTTAAATTAACTCAAGTACATCTCAACCAAAAAAAGATAATAGAATAACACAAACATCAAAGAACAAAACTAAGTAGTAACTAAAAACATGGTGTCTAGAGGAGGAGGTGGAGGGTCCTGAGGCTTCTCTCCCTAGCCATCTTAAGCTAGGGGATGTATACACATAATATTTTCAAACTTTATCAATTATTGATGTTTTATCTCTTGTATGAACCTATTGAGTCTCAATCTCTCTAAGTGCATTCCTTAAGGGTTGGACAGACCATTGGTGCTTCACAAGATTATTGTCCCTATACTACCACTTTCTATCAATCCAACCATATCTTAAAAACACTCCCCTAAGATTTGACTCTTCTTTTTCACTCTCCTCTATCCATTTTCCAACTTCTTTATCCCTTACCTATCCTAAAAACCCTTTTAAATGGTTTACATTATATTTTCAACCCCATCAACCCTATGCTTTAATTAATAAAACTCATTTAGCATCTAGGTCGACCCCTAGCTGACCTAGACCAAGGCCTAATTTATTTTTTTCAATAATGATACAGAGTCGATTGGGCTAACCCTGTTGGCTAAATTTTTAGAAAGTTTTAGGGTTATATTCATCTATATATACACATTCATTTTACCATTTCTTAGAGATAGAAAGAGTTAATTATTCATTTACACTTTTTTACAATCTGTTCTTCTATCATTCTATTTAAGGAGTTCTATTTTAGGATTTATATTTGGAGAATAATCTTTTCTTGTGAAAAAGTATTGGATGCTTTGGCCTTTCTTAGTGATCCTTACAAACCATAATAACCTCTTTTAAAGCACCTTTAGCTAAGGGAGAGATTGAGTCTCGACAGGTTCATCTTCAAGATAAATATCTCTAACTTTACTCCTCTATTTTAGTAGATGGAAGTAGCATAAGTAATGGATTTTGAATATATATCTCTTTTCATGTAATAAGGTTTTACCTATGCATAGCTTAATTAGGATTCTCTTATGCATATTTACTTTTATGTTTACTAATCCCCATTTTGTGCCATAAGCTTTGGTGAGAACTAGATTAGGATTTTACTTTACATGTCATTATACTCTTTGTGAATATGAAAACATAGGACCTAATTAGGGTTATTGCATAGTTTTTCTTAACTGGAGGCTTTGAAACCCTCCCTAGTGATATTATTATGGTAAGAGATCCCTTGGCTAGGTCTAGAAGATCCATCTTGGTCATGACCTTGACTATCTAATGTATCAACAATCAAATTTAAAAGTATAATTTATCCTCTCTAAGCTAGGATTGATTTATAGATCAGTTGTGCTTCCCTTTGCATACATTCCAGTGAATCTGATGTGAATCTAACCTTTGTACATTTTCTTTCACACCATCATTTTATCATCATATTATATTTTTTATATATTTTTAATATTGTATCAAACCATTAGATATAGTTATAACTTTTTATGTGCATGTATAATACACAGTCACTTTAAAATGACTATGTTTTGTCTATGTAGGTCTTTACCAAATATAAGTTACTAAATCAATTAGTTCAGCATAGTACTCTTATTTAGTTCCATATTAACATACATAGTTGATCCAATCAATTCTGACTGTTATTCTATTTTGTCAACATATAAGTTTGTAAACATAATCAAACCAATCAACTCTATTTTCCATTTATTCTTTAGCATATAGGGTTTTACAAACTTTGTCAAACCACTTGACCCAATTAAAAAAAATTTAAAACAACATTTGATAATCATGACATAATAATTTTTAATCTAAAATGTCTTCAAGCTCATCAAGGTTCTTTTTTTTACTCTCTATCATCTTAGTTCTTCTTTTAGTACTATTTTTCACAAGTTTTTAGTCTATAAAATTGCATCCCTATAGCCAACTGGGTCAACCTAGTCGACAAAATTTTGTAGTTTATCTTCTATCTAGAAGACAATCAACTTATTCAACTATATTTGTATAGACCTTCCTTCTATAGAACATTAGTGACCTAGTTGAATCTATTCTATATTATTTACATATAGTGTCACCTGAACTGACTCTATTCTATTCTCAATAAAGGAATTAACATTTATTTGCTAGTAATTAATTAACCTATACTTTTTAGTTGTTTTCATTCTTAGAATAAATCATATAGATTAAATATGTGGTTTTTAAATTTATTATTTTAGTTACACTATTTTTATTTTTGCACACACTACCAAATCACTTTACATTCAAAAATCATTAAACATTTGTCTTTCTAAGGCCTACCTATTTAGATTTCATCACTAAGGGGGAAGCCAACATCATTTTCTAGCCAAGTATAAACACGTAGTCAATGATATATATTGGAAAAGCACCTGACACCCTTATCATTGTAGGATTATAAAGTGAGGGGGTAGGCCCCAATACCAATCTAGTAACATCACCATTATAGATCTCTTTCAATCCAAAAGTCTTGAAACCAACCTTAATTATATTTTTAGTTATTTATTTTATCCAACTTCCTTATCACATTGAAATTAAATTTTACAATAACTTAATAACACTTAGGATGATCAACTAGTTAGTATTTACTTTCTAGTAGTTACTTGCTCTTTGATTATTGTGTGTTGTATTGTAAAACTTGCATTGGTCAGTGCTGGTGCAATGTTTATGTTATGTGTTTTAATTGGATTAGCCACATTGATCTAATTATTTGTTTTCTTTCTTTAATTTTTTTTTCAAAATTATCTTGTAAATTTTTCCCCTATTTCAGAACACTATTCTTTTGGTTGATACAGTCTCTGATAGACTATTTATCCTTCTTACCTATAGTACACAATGAACCTATCTGATTTTGTATTTTTATCTTCTTATTTAGTTCCCTATTCAATAGTACATTATCAACCTACACAACTATTCATTTTTTTTAGTCTATTTCAATTTCATATTTTCTAGCACACAGTCTACTAGCTCAATTGTGTCTTCTTATCTCTTTGTTATGTGACTCTGCCTTATAAAACTCTATCAACTTAGTCAACTATATACCTATTGTCCAACTATTTTATTTATATGGTTTACTTTCTCCTTGTTATTCACTCTTGTTTCCTAATCGTATATCCTTTTACCAAGCATCATGAAATCCCCTACAAGAATCTTCTTAGACAACCTGAATCCAGTTAGACACTATATGGGGTGCTCTTTTCTTCCTCTTTTTAATTCGCAAGAGGATACTCACTCTTGGAGTAATTTATCTCCTCTCTCATCTTTAAATTGTAACCATCCTAAGCTGGGGGATCTTAATTCATTGGGAGAGGGTCCCAATCATCAACTTGTTGGTTAGTGTTAGTATTATTCATAACTTTCACTTTTGAAGCTCTCAGATTCTTAATACAGGGTTGATAGTAATAGCAGTCAGATGATATCTTAATTATTAGGTGATGTAAAATCTATTAGTCAAGATTAAAGTTGTTAACTGGTATTAAACTTTTTAGGTGATTTCAAAATCTTTTGGTTAATGGAAAATTTTTTAGTTGATGGCAAAGTTTTTAGTCAATGATAAAGCAGTCGTGTGATGACAAAAAGTAGTTAGTATATGGAAAACTTATCAAATGATGGAAAAAAATTTAGTTGATATCAAGTTATTGGGTGATTAAAATTTATTAAGCAACATAAAAAAAAAAATAGTCAACAAAAAAGTTATCGGGTGATAGAAAAAGTTATCAAGGGATGGAAAAGTTGTCAAGTGATGGAAAAGATACTAAATGATGATGATGGTTATGTTGGGTGATAGAAGAATTTTTTGGGTGATAGTTATGTTTTTAGGCAATGGTAATTCTATTAGGTTTTCGTATAAACTAATTAATAGTCAAGTAGCACATCGATTAATCAAGCAAGACAGTCGAGTAATCAAGCAATGCAGTCGAGTAGTAAAGCAGTGTAGTCATAAAAGGGTTTTCCTACAAAATTATTAACATTCAAGTAGAAAATTCATAATTTTTTAATTAATAAATAGACACAATAAAATTGGTGAATTTATTGATTAGTAGTGGTGAAGTTACCAAATTTTAGGCAAGTAAAAACATAGACTTTTAAGGCAAAAAAAATAAAGCTATAAGTGAACATGTCTTAGATTTTAAAATTCCAATATTACTCCCTTAGTGATTTTTGGGTGTGTGCTCCCATTTTTCATACCATTATATAGCATAATAATATAAAAAGGACTTGTTAGCTTTCTCTTATTAGTGAAATTACAAAACCCCAATATCAAATAAATATATGAAAGAAATAACTTCTTGCCTATATATGTGGGTGAGTAATAACAAAGCTAAGCACAAATACAACTAAGAAATAAATACAACAAACCATCTTTTCCTCCCATATCAAATGAACTTATTCATTGGCATGTGAGTGTGTTGGTTCTCAGCTTATGTGTGTAATGGAGTATTTTGGTTAATGCATTTGCCTTATGGGAAGCACCCCTCCTTGTCCACCTTTGGCTTGGTTTCATTTGGCTTAGCTTGGCTTGAAAAAATTAAGATATTTATAATCACCTAAAATTAAACTTGAGTGATAAGAGTGTAATTTGAGACCACATATCCATAGATTATCCCTAGACCTATCTAATGGCCTATTTTCACACTTATCTAGCCTTCATATGAGCCACAGGCATCCCTAGACATCCCTAAAGTAATTCCAGACACTTATTTTGACATCTTGGCCCTTCATGCCTCAATTTATACCATTTTTACTCTAGCACCATAATAGGGATAGTAATGTCACATGTTTCTAGTGTCCCAATTTTGGCACTATTATCCATTCCCTCCTTTTTCCACCAATAGATGTATATTAAAATCTAATACCACCTAGGGTTGGCTTAGATCTATTTTAACATTTAAAAAGTACTAAAATAGTATATATACATGAATTTTACCCCTCTAACCACTAGATGAAAATCAAATGCAAATTACACATACAAACTCAAAACAAGTTATGCATAATCGAGGTTATCAATCCTTATTCTACCCTACTTATACATGCAACCATCTTTGACATTATTAAGCTTAGATTACTTAGGTTTCCATTCTCAATCACATTCAAATCACTCAAGTCAACAATCATGTTAGCTTTATTTGTACTTGCACTAGCACTTAGGTGGCAAGAACTACATTAGGATCGATCCCTCTTTTAGTATTGGTATGTAAGCAACTCTCATCATAGTGGGGTGTTGAGGATGTTTACCCTACCCCACTAACAACACATTTTACTACTTGTATCCATTGGATACCCTACAAAAATCAAGAATTAGGGTTTATACTTAAAATTAGTCAAAATAGGTCATATATAGAGATCCAAAACTTGTGCATGTAGGAACAGGCTTGATAGACCCATAAATAAGTGCACCTAAAAGCTCAAAACATTGCTACATAAAGGACACTACCATAAACATAGGGACACTATCACCACATAGTTCTAATGTCTAATTAGGGTTCTAATGTCTAGGAGGGGTTTTGAAACCTAAATATTATTTATGACACTAAGAGAAATCTTTGTCTCAATTTTTAGCCTCCATAACTCTCATTTTAATCATTTTCCAACTAACTTCTTATATTATTTATTGTTTTTTTTTTAGAAATGTTGAATTAAGTCAATTTTATTACAAATCAGTGGCTATATTTACTACATATTTCTATCCTTATTTAATATAATCATCCCTTTAACAACATATGATTTACATATATCTAAATCCTAAAAAGTTAAAATATTTGGAGAACTTGACTTACTTTGAATATTACTCAAACCTTAACCCTATCCTTATATGCTCTTAGGGTTTGTATCCTTTTTTTTTCTATGCTCAGATATTAGTTATAAAGTCTTAGATTTGTTTCATTATTTCATTCTTTTAATATTTCATAAATTATATTTATTTAAAGGTTAAAAATATACAATTATTTGTTTTCCTACTCCCCAACCTATAATGGCAAAATTTAAAAAATGATTTGATGACACTAATAAGTTACAATTGCAAGATTTTGTCTTCAAACATTTAGATATGTAAGATGACCTTATCAATATTATCCATGAAGAACTTCAAAAATCAAATAATGGCAATTTTCTTGTACCTACTTTGGGTCCAACTCAAATTGTATGACAATTTATTTTAACTTGATAACCTTCAATGGAAGCTATACCTAGTTACTCCTCTATATATATAATTCATTATACATGAGATTCATTCTCTGTAGGCTAAGGTGTTACATCTTGATCTAGGATCTACTAGGCCATCACATGCCTTGGATTCTCATGTTATTTTACATACACCTTTAGCACATCACATGGTAACAACTCTTTTTCCATCTAGATTTGTGGCACCTAAGCTTATATTGTATGATGCTAAGGGTGACCCAGTGCATCATATATGAGCTTTCCACATAGCATGTTTGTACTACGTGTCCAATGATTATCTCCTCACTAAGTTATTCCCACATAGCCTAAAGGACTATGCCTTACAATGGTTTTATGATCTACCAAATTAGTCTATCACCACATTCAATCCATTACCAAATATGTTTTTATCACACTTCTCAATAAACATCATTGATAAGGTCTCATATTCTCAAGTAGCACAACTAAAGCAAAAATCCAATGAGCCTATTTTACAATATGTCTTATGATATAAAACTATATTAGAAAAGATGACTAGACCCATGGTAGATAGAGAGATCAAATACATATTCAAATAGAGCCTAATACTAGCATTACATAAAGATATCTTATTTAAGAATTTTTTTGGCATTCACATATTTATTCCACATAGTGAAAAAAAGGGAAGTCATGCTTCTCTATATGGGCAAACTAAAATATAAAGGTGGATCAAAATCAACTACTAAAACTTATAGTAATCCTCCATATAAGGTAAGAGATACTAAAAACAAGAAGGATCCAAAGTCCATATTTAATGCAACTTCAGATCCATCTCCTCACCTGGTTTTATCAACTCCTTGATGAAGAGTATTCACCAACCTTCCATAATCACTAGCACGTGTTATATAGAATATCCTAGAATTAAATGTCATGTCTCTCCCTCACATCAAAGAGATTGATATGACATGGCCTCTTCCAAAAAGCTATGATTCTAATACATTCTACAGATATCATAGGACACTAAGCCATACTATAAACTAATGCATCACATTGAAAAATAAGATATAAGATTTGATAAAGGACAACATAATAAATGTGGGCACATCTACAAAGGCACCCAAAGTTAAAAAAATGGAAGATGAGGCATTAAAAATATTCTTAGATCTATTTATAAAGTATACATCAAATGAGGTAGGGGCACTTAAGGTGTTCACTATATGTATCAGGCACATCCACCACCAACATCATATCACACTACTACAGAGGATACACACCCATTACACAATATCATCGATGTGTATCATACTATAGTTTCAGATAGATCACTCATCACTTTCTCAGAATAGGATATTGTTTATAATGATTAAAATTTATATGTACTCTTTGTACAAGCCTACATAGTTCATCATCCTATTCATAGTGTTATATTTGATAATGAGTCAAGTATTAACATGTGCACTATCACACTTTTATAGAATTTTGATTATTCATAGTAGGATATTTCTCCTACAAACATATGTGTTCATGGTTTTAGTAGCCATGTTTAAATCTTCATTAGGGAGATTAGACTTCCACTACATGTTGGACTAGCACATATGGCCACTAGATTATTAGTAGTACCTAGTGCAAACACATTTGACATGTTATTGGGTAGGCCATGCATATAGTATTTATCATCAATATCATATAGCATGAAAAAATGCCTTATATACAATAAAATTATGTGATCATGATTGAGGGTATTTCATATGAGTATCCTCTACCTATCCCATAAGCAGTCACACTATAATTACCAGTTATAGTTTCAAGCACAGTTCTTATCAATACACCATAGATTTTAGTGGAGCCACTAGTTCAAGTAATGTATACTCCAACATTGATACCACATATGCATACTCTCTCATGGATATCACTATTAGATAAACCCCTACATAGGTAGCTCTCATCATGGTGAGGTGTTGAGGATGTCCAACCTACCCCACTAACAACATAGTTTATTGCTTGTATGAATTGGATGCCCTAAATACATGGATGATTAAGGTTTACACCTAAAATTATTCAAAATATGTCATGTACATATATTCATAACTCATGCATGTAGAATAGGATTGACAGACCTAGACACAACTGCACCCAAAAGCTCAAAATAGTCTTGCACAAATGACATTACCACCAAAATAGGGACACTAGAACCATATGACACTACTTTATAATTAGGTCACTACTATTCAGGAGGGATTTTGACACATAGATCATATTTAAAACACTCATATTAGTCTTTTTCTTAGTTTTTAGCCTCCAAAAATCCCATTTTAGTCATTTTCTAGCTAAGTTCTTACTTGCATTATTTATTACTATTTTTAAAAGGTCAAATTAAGTCAATCATGTTACAAATTAGTGGTTGTATTTATTAAATATTTATATCCTAATTTACTTACTCAACCCTTTAATAACATATGATTTACATACATATAAGTCTTATATGGTTAAAATCTTTTAATAATTTAGCATTATAACTCTACACAATAATGTTGTCTCTCAAGAATTTAACATTATAACTTTTGCTTGAGAGCTTGTTTAAAGAGAGGGGTGGATATTTTATTTATAAGTTAGGAAAATCCATTATGCCATTTGGATCATAAATGAGATGTGTGGTGGAGCTTGAGTCAAAAATGTAATTGATATTTTTCAATTAATAAACATGACTCATAAATTCAAAAATTTGTTAGATATTTTGTGAGTGCTTGACAACTCACAAAAGTAATGATTAAGAGGCTTAATATTTTGCATTTTTGAATTTTTAATTTTATATATTTATTAATTTCACAAGGATTATTTAATTAATCATTTAATTTGGCTTAATCAATTAATTAAATTTGATTAGTCTTTTGACCTTTTCTAAAAGTCAGTTAAGTGCCCCACTCAATGGGTCAAAAATGTTAGTTTACTTGGTCACAATCTAATTGGGGATGAATCTGTGAGAGATTATCATTGTGTATAGGATAATACCTCAAATATGGATGCCTTAAGATGATTATAAGCATTTATGTTTGATGTGTGGATGAATTTAGGCATTTATATTTGATGTGTGGATGAATTTAGGCATTTATGTAATTTTTAAGCTTAATTTGCATAGTTTTGTAGAAATCAATCTAAAGTCCAATTTAGACATAGATGTGGCTGAAATGGAATGTCTAAAATCTTTAGTAACACCTTAGATCATTCCACATAATGTGTTTGGACTATGTATATAATAATAAATTATTAATAAAGTTATTTTTTAGAATTTACAAGGAGCATGCATTATGATGGTTCTATGATCTCCCCCTCCAATCCATAATATCTTTAAATCCCTTGGTAGATCAATTTTTACCACACTTTTCCATCAACATTGACGATAAGTTATCTTATGCATAAATTTCTAAACTCAAACAAGGATATAATGAGTCAATAATTGACTATGTACTTTAGTACAAGACTATGCTAGACAAGATGACTAATGTTATGGCTAAAAATTAATTAAAAGATACATTGAATCAAATCTTGATTTCACTTCTCCATGAATAAATTATATTCAAATCCTTCGATGAGCTATGCCATACAATAAGGGATAGAGAAGTCAATTGGATAGATTTGAATAAACTCAAATATACTTCCACTCTTACAACTAATTTAGTAATAAAGTTATAAATAAAATGAATTTTTGAGCTTAAACTAGCTTATAAAAATAATGAGGGAAATATTATAGTTAATTCAGTATCATAATCTACAAACCAACTACAATTGATAGCTTCATCACAAAGAAAATTTTCAATATTACCATCACTTCTTTGTGTACTACTAAATAACATATTTGAGTGCAACCTTATCACACTTCCTCCTCCATAAGATCTTGATCCAAATAGGCCTACACCAAATAACTATGATGGTAATGCATACTATGACTATCATTAGATTATGGGGCATTATATGAACATCTACTTAAAACTAAGACATAAGATACATAATTTTATAGATTTAAACATTATGATGCAAGAATAATGTAGGATATCCAATTAAGGATAGCCTTTTACACCCATGTTTCAAGGGTTTCACATTTCCATGGACACACATTATCACATTGAATATACTTGACTCATTTAGCACATCATATCTATTGTATTCAACAACATGTTATAAATAATAAAATAAAAACTTGCACTCACACATGCCTCTATATAAATTATTCAATGGAAATACATGGAGGAAATATTCACAATACAATAGTTGTTTCTTCTATAGATATATGATTTCAAAATAGTAGCATAACACTCACCAACCTCCCCCCACCTCCTAAAAAAATGGCATTTTCCTATTTAAAGAGGGAATGGATTGACCTTTCACATAACCAAGTGATTTTTGATTTTTTAGCTTCCATCCCAGACCTTACCATGTTTCTTGGATATTATAGGCACTCAATTAAACCTTGTCAGGGTTTTAGAACTATCTGGGTACTTTTAACATTTCCACAAACCCAATTGAGCTTCAAACTTAAAGCAACACTATGAGAAATAAAACACACCTTTATCAACCTAATTGGGATTTGGGCTCTGACTATCATTATAGGTAATAAAATAGGCCTTCCCCAACCTAATCAGGATTCAATATCTAACCAGCATTATGGACAACACATGTCTTTGCCTACCTAATTATGCTTCTAGATCTAATCAATACTATCAACTTTGATCAATGATTTTAGGGTCAATTAACAAAATTACTCTACCCAAATAATCTGTAGACTTAATCAAGGTTTTGGACCCAATTAGCATTAGAAACTTCAAGAAGCACTCTTTAAACCTAACCAGGGTTTTTAGTCCAATTTATATTAATAACTTTCATGGAAAATATTTCAAACTAATTTAAGATTTAGGGTCCGATTAAAACTAAGAAGTTAGTGATGACCCTTGTAAACCTGATTGGACTTTTGGGCCTAATTACAATTGGGAAATTTATTTGAGTCCTTCATAGATATAATTAGGTTTTTTACCCCAGTTATCATTATAACACCCTAAGACCCAATTTGGTCTTTCTCATCTTGAATTTTGAGCCACTAAATCAACTTTCCAACTAAGTGCTTTAAACCAAATTTGATCATCTTGATTTACTCTATCCATTTGTGTAGAAATTAGAATGAAATTAAGACTTTAAAAAAATAGATTCCAAACAACCACTCCATGTTGAAAATAAAAATAAATAAATAAATAAAACATACAAAAACACACCACTCTATTATTTGTTGATGCATTATTTCATGTACACCTTGGCTTATCCTACATCACAATATTAACTTGGGCACCCCTACTAAGGAATCCAAACCAAATCATAATATAAATCAAAATTTGAAATAATTTAATGATCCATTTCCTAAACATGAGATGATAGAAACAAAGGACAATTTATAAGTATATTATACATACAACATGCATCCACCACTTGTGATATATGATCATCCAATAGATGATAATATTGGAAAAAATTTAAATACCTCACCATAGTGGGCCATGATCACATTCGATGATAGTTAGATTATTGATGATGATTTAAATTTGCATGCACTCTTAATATGAGCCTATATTAATGAGTAACCCATACATAGTGTCATGATCAATAATGGTTTAATTGATAATATTTGCATGATGACACTTATTTACTCCCTGGGGTATACACAATAGGATTTACAAGATACATTAAGATCAATTAAGGTATTTTCTATAAAAAAAAAGAATACCAACAAATTTTTATCTCCTAAGCTTCCATTATAATAAGGTAAAGGTGATCTTGAGAAATGCCTTTTTTCATTCCATATAAAATGAGTGGAATATGTACACAAAGACAAATTATTGACCAAGATATTTTTTTAAATCCTTAAGGATTATACACAAATTGTTCTATGATCTCCCCCTTCTAATATGTAATAGAATACCACCCATTGGTAGACAAATTTCCTTACACTTTTCCATCAAAATTGATGAGAAGTTATCTTATGCAAAAAATTCTAAACTCAAACAAGGATATAATGAGCCAATTTTTTATTATGTATTTTGATACAAGACTATGTCATCCAAGATGACTAATGTTATGGATCAAAATTAATTATAATATATATTCAATCAAATCTTGTCTTCACTACTCCATGATTCAATTATATTCAAATGCTTTGATGAACTATATCCTATAACTACTTTAGTTAAAAAGTTCCAAATCAGAACAAGCTACAAGGCAAATCAAATGATAATAAGAATGAGTAAAATATTACATTATATGTATTATTTTAGCTTACAAACCAACTACAATTGATAACCCCACCAAAGAGTAAATTTTCAAGATTACTATCACCTCCTCATATATTACTAAATAAGTTACTTAAGTGTAATTGTATCACACTTATTCCTCCATAAAAACTTGATCCAAATATGCATACACCAAGGAACTATGATGGTAATGTATATTTTTATTATTGTCCATTTATGGGATGTTATATAAATAAATACTTCAAACTAGGACATAAGATATAGGGTCTTATATATGACAACATTATCAACTTAGGTATCCATACTAAGGAATCTAGACCATAGCACAATGAAAATCAAAAGTTGAAAATATTTAATGATCCATTTCTTAAACATGAGATGATATAAATAAAGGATACTCCAGAGGTACATTATGCATATGACATGCATCATGTACATGTGACATATGATCATCCTATAAATTTTATTATTGGTAAACTTATCGATACTTCACCATAGTGGCCTATGATTACATTCAATGATAGTGAGATCATTCATTGAAATTCATATTTGCATGCACTCTTCATATGATTCTATATGTAGAAGTAACCCATACATAGTATCATGATCAATAATTGGTCAAGTGAGAATGTTTTCATGATGATACTTCCTCACTCCCTTGGGTATACATGATAGGATTTATAAGATACATAAATATCAATTAAGGGATTCTATAGATAGAAATAGAATACCCTAATACACATAATATTACCTCTTAAAGTGGTATTTATGATACTATCTATGTCATTCATAGTTCTAAAAATTAATGGGGTCTTTTACATGTTTTTAGTATTCCCTTGGATGTAAAAATTTTGTGCAATACCCTTTATAGTGCACTAATTTCTAAAGTACATACACTGTAATGAGGTAGTGAAAACTAGAGGTGTATGGTATGAGTATCATCTAAATCTAATGGTATCTCCTCCTCTAGCCCCACCACCACCAAAAATGGTTGGTTCACCTATTTAGGATCATTATACATAGTTGGTTCATTTTAGACACATAAATTAACATTTTAGCTAATATCATGCACTTGTGACCACTATTATACACACCTAGCTCTAGACCTATCTTAGGCCCCTTTTGATCAATTTTGACCACCTTTCACACTCTTAAAAGTTGATAGATGATCCCTAAATTCACTCATATCTATTCTTATCAACCTTCGACATATTTTAAACACTATCTAACATTTAGCATGATGAAATTACACATTGTATATGATTACCCTAGGGGACTATAGTGAAGTGCTCTAGTGTCATTTCCCTTCTCCTATCTTCTTACCAAATAATGGCTAATTTGTAAACACAAATCTATAGGAAGGTCCACCTATGTTCCTAATGAGCTCCATTCTAATTAATTTCATAGATATGACTATATAAACAATTTTCAAACCATTTTACATAGAGGGGGATTCGACATTAAAAACCATGAGAATCATAATCGCACATTGAGATTAAAGTACCTATTTCTCCTAATTTTGATTACATATATCCCTAGTATGCCAGAGATCAAGCTTGAATACATTTTACATGTCACAATTCATGGTTAAAGAACTTAATCACGTCAATATTACACTATCATCTAGCATATTGCACCAGTTATTTACACACCATCACAGCATGGGATAACTACATAAAGTTTTATCTATCTTGAGAGTATTGGTATGTAGGCAACACTCAACACATGGTGTGTTGAGGTCTCACCCAAATTTAACCATTGATCCATTTTTCCCCATTGTTTTACATATGTATTAAAATGTCAAGGAGATAGGTTTTTGAATAAAAATAGTCATACATTGGTCTCTATAAGATATCCTAATGTAATACACTAGGTACATGATCTATAGATGAAGATATAGAGAATATAGAAACCTTAATTTCCTCATTGTAAGTGGATAGGAGTTCCCTAAGTTGGATAGGAGTAGCACCCCTCTAGTGTCCTCTTCCTAATGATATTGTCTAGGCCCATATCTATTTCTTGATCCTTGAATCCAATCACTAGTTCATTCTACATAACAAGTATTAGACTTTGATTCCTCTCGTAAATATAGTTTCTAGCTACATCTTTATTTTAACATTAGACTTTGTTGTTTTTAGTATCTAAAAAATAATAGTTACAAATCAGTGGATCTTATTATTTTTATATTATTCTCTTGAATTTTCACAATAGTCTTTTCATCTAGGGTTTTTACAAAAACCTCAAAATTGATCAAACATATTAGTGAACACGTTTATGTTTGAATGTTACCAGACCCTAACCACAAATGTTTCTAGTTTTTTAATCTTTTTATTCATATTTTACTTAATATTTTTTGAATTTTTAGAGTTAATATATTATGTTATAATAATAATTTTCTAGGTTTTAGTTTCATATTATATGGATATAAAATAATTTAGTCCTCCTTCTCCTAACCCTCAAGGTTATGATATTTACTTTCCCTCTAATTAGATCCATGTTATCTCTATCCAAAGAGGTAAGATATGCCATCCTATAGTCTTAAATAAAGGTAACAAACCTATCCTTCCTAAAATCCCTCAACCTCCCACATATCCTCATTAGGGTGTATGTATTCATGTTTAAATATAATCACCTAGGGTTTGTGCTTGTGAAGATGTAAAAGATCAAACTATCATTACGGGAAAGTTGATAGAAGAGAAAAAATCAAATTCAATTTGTCAGTGCAAAGATCACATCATTAAAAAATAAGATCGCATGTGCTAATAATATAGAATATGATAGTGTTAATCATGTCTATGCATCTTCATCTAGCACAAATACAATACATCTACAATCAATGATAAAAAAGTATGAAAATGAATAATAGGAGTTCTAGTGAGATTTTAAGGGTAATCATGGGAAATAATTTGATCCCCCCCATGCTAGATGAACTTAAACTTTGATGGTGCATACAAGGGTAATCTTATAAAATTAGGTGGTGGTGATGTCATCATGGATGAGTCAGGGGATACTATTTTATCCTATGGAGGTCTGATGGGAGTTCAATAAAACCACACGGCTAAGGCTAAAGCTACCCTTTGGGGCATCTAGTTGGAAATCTAGTTCAACATCATCAAGTTGGTAATCGAAAGGGATTATCTTAACATAATCAACACCATTTTAAGCAAGGTAAACCCTTCCCACACTATTATTCAAATAATTTTTGATGTCATCAGTCTCCTTCGGTTAACTAATGAGTGCTTGATCACCCACATTTACCAAAAGGGAAACACAGCTGTTGATACTCTTACAAACATCAGAGTAGTTATCCCACATTTATCCAAGTTGATTGGAACCTCTAATATCCTCCCCATATCACTCCCCTTATCACTAATTAGTTACAAATATAATCCTTTCAATCAAGTGGTAGAGACACAAGTGTGTGAGGTAATCATGCCTAAGCAAATATTGGGTCACATTATGTGCCATGATTATTACACTAAATGAAAATTCATGGATGAAGTGCATCATTTCAAAAATATTCTTGGTAACATTAGTTGGATAAAACCAAACAAAATAATCCCAAACCACTATTCAACTCTCTATAACTTTTAGCACTCAAGTCGAAGGAAGAATCGATGTGAGCATATCTCTTGTATAGAAGTCCAAATAAACCATAAAGTTTGGATAAAGTTGAAAAAGAGACAACTTATTAAATTTATACTCCTAATTTAAGGTCATCATGAGCTATTTTCAAGGGATTTTTCTATGGGATAAAAATAATCATAAGTTATCTTCATGGGTCATTAGATTGGAAGTCACTGAAGAACTGGTCAGGGATGTTACTAAAATTTCCTATGAAAGAACCAAAGCCTTAAAGGACAAAAGGTGAAATTAGGAACTTATGTAGGCATTTTTGAGATGGATGTTATGTTTCAAACTAACAAAATGGTTTCCCTAGGCTGACCTTACGAGGCAATGGCCTGATATATTCCTTCAAATAATACAATATCTAACCTTGGAAGGAAAATTTACACCTATATTCTCATATCATTTTCTATTATTAAATAATTTCAAAGGTGTTCATATAATCCTTCCAACTACCTTCTTATGTCACTATAATCCTTTATTTTATCCTTCAAAGACAAGCCCTCTTCTGACTTAATCCACCAAGGGTTGATTTTGTTAATTACCAAGAAAGGGACACTTGTGAGGAACATTGAGATCAATATTGGGGATAATATCAAGGAGAAGAGCTTTGGGGAGGCCCCAGATAACTTTTATAATGATGGGAAGAATGAATATTCTCCTTCTCCCCATCCATTTCTTTACCTCTAAGTAGTTAAGAAGAAGGAAAAAAGGAAGTCATGTGACTCTCCTTCCTAGGAGAAGAGTGTGGGAAAGAAGGGAAGTATAATCTTAGAGTTCTCTTGGGGTATTCAAAACCCCAATTTCAAAATCTATGAAATGAAAGCAATAGAATTTTGGATGAGGTATGAAGATAGTGATACAACACACTTTCCAGATGCATTTAGGCAAAACTAGTAGACTTTCATGAAAACTTACATAAAATGGGAAGACAATTGGTCCCATTGATTGAGCAATGGAATAACCTGAATCAAGAAGTGGACATAGTGAGGGAAGTTATGGGTAACAAATAGATGGCAGAGGGAAACAGACGAGGCTAGAGAAAACCCTTAATAAGAAAGGAAAGGACATCCTCACTATCACCCCAAGAAGTTCCAATTTTAAGAAAGAAAAATCAAGACCATAGAAGGAAAAAAGGTCGGTGGAGCATAGGATAAATATGGTAGAAGACCACGGTACTCAAACTAGGGGCATGTCCATAACAACTAAGAAGAATGTTGGAGGTAACAAGAAAGAGGCTTCTTATAAATAAATCTAATAGGTGTTTTAGTTTTTAGTCTTATTTTTTGGGTCCTACTTTATACTATAATTATGCCAAAGTTTTGCATATGTTAGGCTGATGTGGCCTAGTTCTTCTTTGTCTCATTTTATTGGTTTTATTGCATGTTAAACTATCATTTTAGGTCCTTATAAAACCTAAAATTTACCAATCAAATAAAAAACATCCTCTAAGGAGATCAAAATACTATTGTGCATATCACAAAAGGCATTGACATCATACAAATCATTATTTAGCTTTGAAGAAAAAAATACAAAATATAATTGACAATGGTGATCCTATCATTGATACATCACTTAATTAACCCACTCACTATATGAGTGCATCTCCTAATGCACATGTGACAAAATCATATTTTTTACAAAAATGGATACCAAAGGATAATTTAGAGAAGGAAAAGGTTTAAAATGCCTAATTAGAACCAAAAAAGATTCAACAAGCTAAATTAAATTAATTAAGTGTAAAAAATATCAAGATTAAAAATTAAGAGTATAAAAGGAACAAGATCTAAAATAATAATTTGAAAGGGAACAATTTGAAAAACATAAGTTACAATAAGAAAAAGTGAAGTTATGTTTTAACTATTTAGGACTTAGTGTGCATAAATCTTGTGTTATTAAAGGGATGAGTATAGAAATAACTTGGAATGAAAACAATAAATAATTGATTTGATAAGAATTTCAAAAAATAGCAAAGATGTAAATAAAATGTATTTATATGAAGCAAAATAGTTGTTTTTATCATCCAGGAGATTGAAATAGGCTTGAAAACCAGTCAAATTCCTTTTGTTCTATGAGGATAGCTGAAATCAAGCTTTAGATAGTAGTACCCTTATTAGGATAGTAGTTCCATCTAGCACTAGTGTCCTTCTTAAAGGAGTTGTCTAAAAATTTCAAGGAATCTTCAGGAGAGTTTGGGAGACCTCTAGGTGATTATGTATCTTCTGGAAGCTCACTTTGTCACTATGTTTCCTAAATATATTCCAAAACCCTAATGAAT
Source organism: Torreya grandis (assembly GCA_037957365.1). Taxonomy (NCBI): domain Eukaryota; kingdom Viridiplantae; phylum Streptophyta; class Pinopsida; order Cupressales; family Taxaceae; genus Torreya; species Torreya grandis. The sequence goes on from JARHVA010002450.1 coordinate 1,712,846, forward strand.
ACCTATACACATGAAATAAAAACTAGATCAAATACAAAATAAATGAAAAAATTGGGTTGTGAGATAGTATGATCGCACAGAGTAGAAGCCCTATTATCTTATACACTACCTACATTTACCCCAATGTTATGGGTCTCAAATCACATGTAGTTCTCCCTTAAGGAACATGCATATTCAAAATTTATAATATTCTATAATGTCTTTTGCTTAGGCCCTTCTTTGATCAAGTATGCAATGTCTAAATGTGATAATTGAGTAATATGTAGAGTATTGAATTGTACTATTGACTTATTTTATGTAATTATATACCAAAATAGTAAGTGTTAGAAGTAAAATTCCTTGTGAGGATTTTAATATAGAATGAACTTTGATTTGAATGTAAGAACTTGTTTATTGTCTAACAAGATGCAAAAGAGGGATAAAACATAAAAGAAGGCTTAGAGTAGGGTTAGGACCAAAAACAAAAAATAAAATGGCCATTAGACACTAGAGCCATAAATAGACACTAGCACCACATGGCACTACTATCCAAATAAGGGTGCTAGTGTATTGAGGTCTAAAAATAGAGTTAAGACTAGGCAAGATAGGCTAAGGGCCCCTATGATTGGGAGGAGGTGACTTAAGATCACTGGGGTTGAAATAAATAGGGAAAATAAGACATAAGAAAGATCAAAAGACCCAAAATGATCATGTGAACTAGGGATATATTCATCACTAATACCTTCATGTGAAACTACAATAAAATACATAGTGCTTGTGATTGCTTGACCAAATTAGGGTGTATATATTTTCCTCCATTTTATTCTAGTAGTGAAATTAAATAAAAGTACTAGAATAAAATAAAAATATTAACCTATACTTGTGCTTACTTGTGCAAATCTGTTATGGACTTGGCTCACTTCTTGGCCAAAGAAGTGGATAGGAACTAGAGTGAATTATATGAAGAGGGTACCCACATTATGGATTGCCTCTATACTAAATCTAAATATTGATCTATATTATGAGGACAAACCCCTAGTTTTCCCCCACCTTGATATCTAGACTAAATCTGAGTATGTAAACTAAATATGTGGAGAAAAAAGGCTTACTTTCCCCCACTCTAATATGTGTACTGAATATAAGTATGTAAATTGAATATGTGGAGAAATAAGGCCTATTTTTACCCAATCTGATATGTGTACGGAATCTAAGTATGTAAAATGAATATTTTAAAAAATAAGGCCTACTTTTCCCCACTCTAATATGTGTAGTGAATATAATTATGTGAACTAAAACTTGAGGTCAAAGCTATCACTTGGCCTACATAATCTAATTTTAGTGAAAGTTTATGGATCGACCATTGTAGATAATCATATGACCCAAACTGGTGAAACCCTAGTGACATCCTAGTGATGATATGAGTGCAAATTGGTAATTTAAAAATATAGATCAAGGATGTGTGCTCTACATCATGCTCCCAATCCTAATTATTGAGTAATGTAACTATGTATCTAAACATCTTCATATCTGAGTCAAACTATATATCTAATTCAAACCATATATTTGAGTCAAATTGTATATCTAAATCAAATTATATACCTAAGTTAAATTGTATATCTAATCCAAACTATATATCTAAGATAAAATTTATGCCTAAGTAAACCTATGTGTCTAAATATTTGTATCTAAGTATACCTATGCATTTGAATATTTGTATCTAAGTATACCTATGTGTCTAAATATATGTATCTGAGTAAACCTATGTGTCTAAATATTTGTATCTAAGTAAACTTGTGTGTCTAAATATATGTATCTAAGTAGACGTGTGTGCCTGAATATCTATATATGAGTAGACCTGTGTGTCTAAATATGTATATCTAAACCACTCTATGTATATTCCCCCCCTTTGGTGAGATAACCAAGCTAAGGTAAAGGTGTCTAACCAAAATTGGTAACAATTAATATGAAGGTGATAGTTAGCTGGGGTAATATTATCTTAGGTTTAAGTATTTTATCAATTATGATAGAATCGATTGTTTAAATTCATAATGGGATAGACATTTGGTATATATTGAGTCTATTAATGTAATATAAGTTTTATAATTTTGTAGAGTTAAATTTGATTTGGATATTAGTGGAACTAATATAGGGTGAGGTATATTGAGGTCAAGTCTTACGCGTAAGAAACAAATCATAAATCAGAGTTATGGTTTTATATATATCATGTTTGAAATAAGTTGGTATTAGTTGGTGAAATTGGCATATAAGGTCAACTTAAGTAAGGTGTAATTTTTATAAATGTGACTTAAATAGGTTAGTTGATTAGAGTAACAATTAATTTGAATCATTTGGCTTGATAGTGATTATTTGTTCTAAGTTAGAGAGTATGTTAAAGAGACAAAAAGTGACTTTGACCTAGTATGAGGAGGTGGATGTGCTTATCCATGTTGGGGAGGAGGTTACCCTAGTAAGGATCCTATTATTTTTCCTATTTTTATCTCATGTAGTACATTTTTTACTAATTTTATTATAAATCTAGTAGTTTAAGGACATTTTTAGAAATTTGGTGCTACTATCTTGATAATGGTACTAGTGTCTAAGACAAGGTACTAGTGTCTTGGGTATGGTGATATTGTCCCATATGCAGTGTTTGTGTCTAATAGGCCTATTTTGTGATGCTTTTTATTGTTGACTGGTATTTTATGATTGTTATTGTCCATTTATCTAATATTCTATGATGTTAATGACAATTTTGGTTATATTTTATAGGTTGATGTGTGCATGAGAGAGTTTTAGAGTGGTTAGATGATGGAGACATTATGAGGATTGCCCTAGATAGATGAAGAGATAGTTTGTGGTAGAGAGAGCTAGTCTAAGTCACATGGCATCCTTTGATTTGATGCCCTAGGATAAACACATGATGATTACACTGTGTGAGAGGTGAGATGCAAATACCTACATATTTTTGCTACCTATTAGGGAAATGACTATCACCCTAGAAAATGTGTATAAGATTTTGTAGTTACCGATTACTAGGAAGAGAGTAGTATTATATAAGGATACTAGTGATTGAACTATATAATAGTCTACTAGGTTTTTTTCATGATGTTTGTGGGGACTCATCATGTAGGGAGTCAAAATAATATATTATTATCACTGATTATCATAGTGAGTGTTTTATGGTTACAAAAGTTTTTAGCAATTTTATTAGCTTCATTTGTGGCCATATATGGGAGTCAGGTATCAATATCATTTAAGATGCATGAGATAGTGTAGGACATAAAGGATCATGGCACTGTATACTCATGGGGTCATAATATGTTATCCCACTTTTATCAGGGTGTATATCATTTTACATAGGAGATGTGTGCAAAAGGTATTAGATCTTCCACACTATTGGTAATATGAGTATATAGTATAGACTAGACTAGTGTTGCCTCAATAAGGTGATTGGTTTCACCCTCAATCATTTGTAAAGAAGTTCACTAGGATGACCTACATGCCTAAGAATATCATGATATAGTGTTAGCATGTGTTTGATAGGTTGATGGCTAGAGACATTATCTAGAGGCCCTACATGGGCTATAAGGGATGGATTAAGGATGATGTTCAACTGAGATAGGTGCAAGTGAGTTTATGGATGTATGACCATTGGGTCAATGTATTTTATAGGTTATATTATATATGGGTGACATGGTAATTTCATGTTACTAAAGATGTGCCACCAAAACCATTGGTGTGGTTGATGAGTTCTCAGGCTATAGTGAGGCTAGTAGTGGGCCTAGACAATCATCTATAAAGTTAGCTATGATTCCATTGATAGAGCAAGATCTAGTGATAATATACCAGATGTGAATAATGTATGAGTTATTGATTCCTATGTATCGTAGTAGAGAGAGAATAGATGGGCACCTCTATTTCTGAGAGGTGGGATCATCATGGAGCATGTACTAGATTTGGATCCCCTTACATTTGTTGATATTAAGTTATTATTGTATGCTTTTATATTATATATACTTGGTTTCATATATACTTGGGTAGTTATCTGATGCATTATGTTGATATGTGCAGTTTTAGGTGATGATGAGTATTACGAGATTTCTATCAAGTCTGTGCTATATATACTAATATATCATATTTTTGATGATATCATGGATGATGGATTAGTGGAGAGGGCCATGGATGTTTTTGGTGTTCATTTTCATTTCTTCAACCAAGTAGCCATAACTACTATGACGTATAAGTGAATGATTATTGATAGGGACAAGGCACATATGGAGTTACAAAGATGGACCATGCCTTCACTTAATTATCTAGGTGGGTAAGGTAGCCAAATAGTGGATGATTACATACATCTATAATGAGATCATGCAAAGTGAATGGTCTATTTGGGTGTGTTATAAGAGAGAGTATATGAAGGCCTCAATCGAGGTCTCAGAGGAATAGTGGTGCCTCTAGTTCTAGTATGGATATATTTGAGAGTGAGAGTGAGGGGGTTAGTCCTCATGGTCACATTTGAATCATTGATTGATTTACAACATTTGTATTAAAACTATATTTTGAGTTATATATAAGGATTTTTGTTGTTAAATGGGCACTATTTATATTGGTATCTTGATTTGGTTACATTATGTATGTTTACGTGTGTTTGATTATTTTCATTATGTTAAATGGTGATATTGGATTATGTTATGTATCTATGTAATGGTAATGGATTTTTTATCTTTATATAAATGTTTATGTAAATATGTATAGTGGACTAGGAATGTTAGCTATTAGTATAGGTGTTATAAGAGTCTCATAAGATATCTACAAGTGTATCATGTAACTACAGCATACATTATCTGAACCTGGATGGAATGGTGAATAAATGACCATACATGTCATGTTATGTCAATGTAGAATTAAGCTCTAAAATAGATATAATGTGTGATATAGTACTAGTAGCTAAGTGTGTAGACTCTATAGAAAAGAGTTTATTGGCTACCATACTAAAATGATACTCTGAGATCTGTGATCTCTAAAAAATATCTTGATTGGTTACTAGAATATGTTTTACCTTTTTTGATCTCTTGAAAATATCTTGATTAATGGTAAAACTAAGATTGTGCTATGATCTCTATGAGTTTTCAAGATATCTTAATTGGTGTGTGAACTAAAATTATGCTCTAATTTATGTGATTATTTATAAATATCTTAATTGGTGTTTGAATTGAGACTATGATTTGCTTTCTATGATTTTTTTCAAATCTCTTAATTGATTTGTAAATAGATATTGTGCTCTAATCTTTGTGAACTAGCTTTCATCTCTTATAAATATTTGGTGCACAATATCACTCTTAAATAGGTGTCCTAAAAACCACATGGCTCATATGGTGAGTAACTAATGGTTCTTTAAATGGAACATCTTGGGATAACTTGATCATAGAGGAGTGTGATCTAGGTGACTATGGAGACTGAGATCTCGGCTCCCCTTATGTGAATTTTATAATGACTCTATTGACATACTAGTAATTACAATATCAGAGTGAATAATAGTTATTAATTGAATGTTCATTTATCTTATGAAAATTGTAATATGGATTATTTTATACCTTGTGAAAATGTACTGGATGGTGATGAGGAGGATGAAGTATGATGATCTCATTATCTAAAAATGTAATACATCATGAGGCTTATCTATGTCTAAAAATTATATAACCCCTCTATGTGTGTCATGTGCTCTACTCATTATAGGATGTGCTATGTGAAGTGCCTATTTGCCCTTACTAAGTATCTTTATTGGTTGTTTTTGTTCCACTTGTTTATTAATCATAAGTGGAGTAGGTTATTATACCATGTTAGATTATTGTGGCTCTAGGAAACCTACATCTAAATTTACCTATGAATGTGTATCAACTAGTCCCAATTCCACCTCTAATGTTATAGTTGTGTTACATAGATGTCAAAATGATTTGGATGTAACATAGTTATTCAGGATAAATTGTGTGAAATTTTTTATTGCTTCTTAACATTTTAGATCCATGTTTATGATTCTTTATTAGGAGAAAATATAAAATGATGATTTGGATGTCTGATATAATAATTTCTCCATAAGAGTAAAAATGAAGCCTCTATCAAATATGTATTATACCTCTAAATCTATCGACTGGTAAATCAACTAATGCATACATGTTTGGAATCTTAGAATGTATTTAGTTATTGGTTTTGCCTCACCCTAATGTAATGAAGGTAACCTCTCATATGTGAATTTAGGTCCTTTATTCTATATATAGTGCCTAAGAAAGACTGCTTCTAACTCATCATATGCATGTAATAACCCACTATGGAGTACATGATGAAACTAATTTAGTACCTCCCCTTCTAAGGATTTTGGAAATTATTGTAATAGAGTCAAATTTTTGGTGACATGTTCCATAGATTTCCCATAACCCTAAAGGTACAATTATGGTTCCCCATGCCCATCAAATTTAGGTAACACTAGTATCTTAAAGTTGGGTGGCAACTTTGAAGTGAATATTATGGGCAGAATATGATTGCCATGGATGGAATTGAAATTAGCCCAAGAGTGGTATACCTTACTCTCCAATGTGATATGGTGTACTTTTTGTTGAAAATCACCAACAACATGCATCAAGGAGATTGCCTCTTATAAAGGTATATTATCATCATCAATGGGTTCATGTAATTCTTTAATTTTATTATTTATCTTAGCCATTAATATATTAGATCGAGGAACATTTTTAGGGAGGATTCGTTTGATCTCTATAACCTTTGGAGGGGTGATAGTTTGGACCTAGTTAGATGTAAATGGGATATCACCCTCATGTAGGTTAAGTTAAGAAACATGTTCTACTATAGTAAGGGAGGTTAAGAGAGATTCATTGGTATCTCTTATTTTATCAATTTGCAAAGAAGTGTCACATTCTAATAGACTAGAAGACACTTTATTATCATGTGAATGTAAGTTATGTAAACTATGAACATAATAATAAGTGTGTTGGTGTGTGTGTTTTATCATTTGTCCTATCATTAGTTTGAACATGAGAAATAGGTGAAGTAAGGGGAAAACCATTAGGTATATACTCCATGTCTTCTTCATCATAATCATAGTAATCATTATTATTCCAAGATTCATCAAAATCAGAGTTTAATTCACTTGTAAAAGTAAGAGTAAAAGAAGCATCATTCACATGCTCACTAAGAGAGAGAGAGATTAAGAGAATATTTTAAATTTTTACAACTATGTAATATGTCATTATGTGTGGGTGTAATGCAATTATTCACTATCTATGTATGGAGTGCATGAATTATTATTACTTTCAATCTTGGAGTCAAGGGTAGAAAAAGTATCAATCAATTTTCATTTAGTATATTATGACATGTAGGAGAAGAGTTAGAGACATTTTCATTATCAATATTTTACAAACAATAATTGCATTGATCTTGGAATGTAAAATAAGCTGATAAAATAATTTCATCTACTTTAGTTTGTGTATTGGTAAAAGGTGTAATATAATTTGTACATGCTTTTTCAAATTGAACTGAGAAGGGTAAAGAAGATGCATTTCTATTTTATACTTTAATTGAATCATGCAAAATTGGATTTCATGTATTGCACTTATCTTTATTTAATTTATATAAATAGGTAACAAAAGTAATTGAAAGCTAGGATCACATTAGAATAAAGAACTACTAACAAGAGGTTCATTTGGCATTATATTATTAGTTGTATTTTGAGGTATAGGAGAAGAGGGAGAGGAAAGAGAAGAAGATGCATCTGGTATATACTCATGAAAATTTTCATTGTCATGGTCATAGTAATATTAATATCCATCATTACAATAATAGTCATCATCATCATTATAAATGAAATCATTATCATGTGCTCATGTGCAATCTTTAAAATATGTCCATTAATTATTATAATTATGAGAAAAATTTAGAAATTCATCAACTGGATGAGGGGTGAGAGGCTTCTTGGATGTCATTTTAAACTTGCCAAAGAAGATAATATAAATAATTAATAACAATCACACAATAGTTAGAATGTAATTTAACATAGGTATATGTGCAATTATGGGAAATATTTAACCCAATGTGTAAAAGAAATAAGGATTGTGCTTGAAAACCTAATAATTAGTATTTTTATATATAGGGACCTAGTATGTGGATTTAGGGTTTGAATGAGGGTTGTTTTGAAAAAAATTATTTTAATGAAACCCTAATATAGGATTGATTTGAATGATCTAGGTTGTGCCAAAAATTTAAAAAAAATAGAAGTTTGTAACCCTAATTTCGTGCTCCAAATTTTGAATAAGGTAAAACTAGGGTTTTAAGCAATGTTTAATAAGATGGGTTCACCAAATGTTTTAACCATTTATGACTTAGTGTATGTAAATACTATGTTGTTAAAGGTTTGAGTATAGTAATAACATCGAATGAAAATAGTAAATAATTGATTTGACAAGCCTTTCCTAAAATAGCAAAGATGTAAAGAAAATGTACTTATCTGGAGCAAAATAGGTGTTTTTTACTCAAGAAGTTGAAATAGGCTTAAGAATCAGTTAGACACCTTTTGTTCCATGACTGTAGTTGAAATTAGGCTTTATATATTAGTTCCCTTATTAGGACAGTAGTGTCATGTGGTGCTAGTGTCCTTGGAGGAGTTGTTTGAAACTTTTAAGGAAGTTATGGAAGAGTTTAGGGGACCTCTAGGTGATTCTATGTCTTATAGAATCTCATCTATGTCACTATTTTTATTGAATATCTCCAAAACCCTAATGAATACCTGCACACATGAAACAAAAAATGAATCAAATGTAAAATAAAATAAAAAATTAGGTTATGTGTATTATGATTGGGTAGAGTAGAACCCCTCTTATCTTAGCCATTACCTACATTAACCACAATGTTAGGGGTATTATATATCATGTTTTTCTACCTTAGATAATGTGCATTATCAATGTGCATGGTATGATAGAATGACTTTCACATAGGCTCTTATTTGATCAAGTATGCAATGTCTAAATGTGATTACTGAGTAATATGTAGAGTTTTGAGTTGTATTACTGACTGATTTTATGTAATTATGTGACAAAATAGTAAGTGATAGATGTGAAATGCATTTTGAGGCTCTATATATATAACATTTATCTAAATATAAGACCTTGTTTGTTTCTGAAAAGATGCAAAAGAGGTATAAAAACATAATAGAAGGCTCAAAGTAGGGTTAGGACCTAAAAGATGAGAGAAAATGACCGTTGGACACTAGATCCATAATTGGACACTATAAACACATGGTGATACTATCTAGATAAGGGTGTTAGTGTTTTTAGGCCTAAAATAGAGTTAAGACCAAGAAGGATAGGCTAGGAGTCCCTGTGATTAGGAAGAATTGACTGAGGACCACTAGGGGTGCAATAAATAGGGAAAATAAGATAAGAAAGATCAAAGGACACAAAATGACCTTGTGAACAAGGGCTATATTCATCACTAAGACCTTCATGTTAAATATCAACAAAATACATAGTACTTGTGGTTTTTTTACCAAACTAGGTTGTATATAAGTTACTATACGAGAAACTATCAAATCAAATTCAAGATAAGTGAATAAAATAATATTAAAAGAGGTTTTTTTAAAAATGAGTCTCCAAAGCATGAAATACCTACAAAAATATAGTTTTAAGTGTGGTTATAAAGGATTTGACTAAAAATCATTCATCTTTTCTAGAGCCTTTGATTCTTAATCCCTTCATAGATGGAAAGTAATGTACCAATGTGGTGATCAATAAAACTATTGAAATGAATGTTTGTAGTATGCTACCCTTAAAAAAAATTGGATATGCTAAGGAACATTTGGTTAAGAGTAATTTATCCAAATAATTTATTGGATCCATTTAATTACCTTACACAGTTGGGCCTAAAACATGTTCAGTGGTATTTCATATATGTTCTAGTTTGGCACAATATAATGTTGAATTATGAATATCATGGGTGATAGAAATGGGAGAAATAATGGGTAAATATTCCAACCATGTCACATTTCCAAATGAATTTGAAATGCTCATAGTTTCAAGAGAAGATATATTTTATTCAAAATAAGATCAACAAACAAAATGCATACTTTCAACTAGCATACAAACATATACAAGTAATGATATATCACTAAATGCACATGACACAATAGACATTATAAAAGGGAATTCAAAAAGGTCAATACCATGTTATGGGTCAACTCCTTATTCATATCAAGATACAATAGAATGTAAGAGTGGCATTACACAAGTTCTAAATCTATATGATGATGATTATAACAATATAGATTGGTATGATCTCGATGATGTTGATTATATAGAATATGAATTTGTTAATGCTACAGAACCTACAGAGTTTTATGAAACTCTTCATTTACAAAATATCATCATTCCTTTGTTCAATATTTGATCTATTGATGGTAAGAATATTAAGGGAATCATCAGTTAGTATCCTTCTTTATTTGTTTCTTAGTTTATAGATATGTAAAAAAATAATACAAAAATAGTAAAATATTTCATAAATTAACAAAAACTAAGACCTATGCATGCCTTTATGTATTTAATCATACAGCAGTTTACTTAAGTAAAATATTATATACATATTTTAGCCATTTTTATATCATACAAGCTTCACCAGTCTACATGAGTGATTGTAGATTACATATAATATTAGTCCTAGACTCAATTGCAAGTACTTTCACTATTAAACACTCAGAAACTACATTTAGATGGGACCTTTGTCGAGGAAGGAGTGCACTATTCTAGTGTTATTCACCCTTTTATTATCCCAATGTGTTATACTATTACCACTCAATTATAAACAACACATAGGATTTCTACAACATATACATTCATTATTTAGATCATTAGGGGCATGGTATACAAATTTTTTATCCTTATTTGCCCACATTATCTTACTCATAACTCCTATCTTTACATAGCATTAAATCTTTCAATATTTCTCTCACTAACATTATGATATACTATTATTTATCTTATTTATTGAATATGATTATGTTACAACTTAACTTTTGTTGATCAAATTACATATTCATGCATGCTCTATATATTGCTTTTCCTAGCTTCATATATAGTGTGCATTCTCTGTTCATTTTGAGGACATTTGAATATGTCATTTCCAAGTGGCTCTGAGCCTTTATATCTCTAATTATATGCATGTGATTAAATTTGAACATGTCTTTATGTGTGTATTTTATTTTTTTTGGACATTTGGAGAAGTCCTTATATGTGGCTTTAAACCTCCTTTGTTTGATAATAAGGATGTGAGGTAAATTGAGCATGTATTCGTATGTGCTTTCTATTCAAGTGAGTGACATTTGAATATGTCCCTTTTATTAACCCCTTGGCCTTCTATTATATTTTTTATGTGTTTTTCATATACTCTTTGACTGTGTGTGTCATGGTTGTGACATCTTGCTTGCTTATTTTTTCATATGTTTGATGTAATAATGGGCATCATGCATCCACCTTATAATTCCATGATGGATACCATGCATCCCTCCCTAAGTAGTTATATTTAGAATTATATACTTATTTTATCACTTATCTATGTGTTTCATTAACACATCTATCTATACACACTATCAATTTTTATTTCCATGTGTATCTTACATTCTTACTTTGGTCAGTTTACATACATAATGATGCCATGATTTTCCATGTTGTCAATATAACTCAGATTTCCATTTTTACATCACAATAATATATTACATAGATTTTTATTTTTATTTAATTTATTTTGCATACTCAAAAACTCACCTCAAAATAGGTGTAATTTATATCGAATTATCTTAGATAATAAGCTCTTAGATCAACACATAGACATGATTTAACAATGATTACATAGTTGACATAGTTTCAAGCTTAGAAAATACACAAAAAGTCATGTTAGAAAAGAGCACCACATTGGATAGGAGATTAATACTCTAGAGTCCTTCCTAGAATTATTTTCCAAATTCCTAAAAAAAGGCATTTCCAAAATTTCTCATAACCTTAGTTTACCCATAATAATACTCAGATGTTTCACAATCTCAATTTCTAGAATTACATAGTTTCGTCTTAGATTTATTCATTTTGGGGGCAATCTTGTGTGGAATTTTACTCTAGGATGAAACATAGGTTTTTCTCAAAGTCACAATTATTTTACTGCATCATAATCTATATGTATTGGATATCAGTTGCGGGCATGTGTATGGCACAATGCTTCCTCATTATGTAGTTTTTATACCAGTCTTATAGATGGAATGACAATTCATGTCATCCTCCACATTGTATACACCAAACCCAGATTATAATCAATATTTTCACTTATTCTTGTAACAATTTTGTGCTATTTTTGAACCATAATTTAACCTTATGCCATCTATAATGGTTGGTTTTCTATTTAAACTAATATTTACACCAATTTTTGCACTAGAAATATCTATTGGGATTCATATATGAATTCCAAATTTATTCAATATTTTGGGTAGGTGATTATGGAGTCAATCACACATTTATTTATCAATCACACCCACTTATAAATCAGTATTATGAAATGCACAATCCAATCTAATAAATTCAACTTTAATGAAACTACAAGTGTACAACCCACCATAGTCACTAGTTTTGCACTAGTTTTTGCACCAAAAAAAGCACAACATTTCATGTACCCAGTCAAGTGTATTCATTCATTTTCACTCTCTAGTTAATTATATTCATTTTTTGATATTCATCTTAAGTAAAAATTGATATTACATATGTTTTATTGCAGGTTTTTGCATGGAGCATAGTTCAATGTTGTGGGTCCAGGACTCCTCTCCACATGTAAGTTCAAGTATGCACTCTTTTTCCTTTTACTCTAGTAATTTCACTTTTTATGCATTACTATAATAAAATTTGGTAAAATTTAAACACATAAATTAAAATTTAATCTAAAATTATTCACGTGTGGCCACTCTCTTATACACTTAGCTATAGACCTATCTTAGGGCCCTTTTAGTCATTTTTCACCACCTTGTACACTCTTATAAGCTGATAGATGATCTTTGAATGTAATCATCCCTATTATTATCAGACTTAGACATATTTTATTCCCTAACTAACACTAATCATGTTAAAATCACCCATTCAATAGGAGCACCCTAGGGAACTATAACACACCACTCTAGTGTCATTTCCCCATCTCTTGTTTTCCCATTAAATAATGACTAATTTGTAAATTCAAAAGATAAAGGAAGGTCATCCTATGTCCCTAATGAGACCCATTTTAATTAATTTAATATATATGTCTACATAAACACTTTTCAAAGCATTTTCCATAGAGGGGCTTCCATATTGAAAATCACCAGAATCATAATTACACATTAAGAGTAAAGTAGCTATTTCTTCCAATCCTAATTACATATAGCCCATATCTCTAGTCTAAATACATTTTATAGGTCACAATCCATGGTTAATAAACTTAATCACATCAATATTTCACTATCATATATCATATTTCACTAGTTATTCACACACCACCCTAACATGGGATAACTACATGTGGGCTATGCTCATAACATGGGGTGTTGAGGTCTCACCAAAATTCAATCGCTAACCCATTTTTCCCCATAAATTTACATTCATATTCACATGTCAAGGAGATATGATTTTAAATAAAAATCAGTCATATAGTGGTCTTTGTAAGTGATCATAAGCTCTCAAACCAAATATAGGCTTTATAGATGAAGATATAGAGAACCCATAAACAATAATTTGCTCATTGTAAATCGAAATGAGTTCCCTAGTTTAGATAGGAGCACCACCCCTCTAATTTCCTCTTCCAAGAACTATTATCCAGGCCTAAATCTAGTTCCTAATTTTTTATTCCAGTCACCATGTCATTCTATGTAGCAAGTTTCAAACTCTTATTCCTCATGTACATTTTCAGCTAAGTCTTTATTTTCTCATTACACTTTGTTATTTTTATTAGGTTTATAGAATACAATAATTACAAATAAATGAGTGCTATTATTTTTATATTATTCTCCTAAATTTGCATAGTAGTCTTATCATCTAGGGTTTTTAACAAAAAAACAAGTTTGATGAAACATTGATACACCTATATAGGATCATTATACAAACATGGTGGTTACACTTATGCATGACTTATAGATATACATAGTTTAGAGGAACATATTTGGAACTACTAGATACCCATTTATTTAGTGTTGATCAAATTAGAAAGTTACTCATGGCCCAAAAAATCATTATCTCATATAGAACATACTCAATTAGCACAACAGATAGTTCAACATGTTTTAAAACTAACATCAGTAGTGATAAATTATCATACTACATAGTAGACCCCATAGAGTCTTAGACATTCTAGAATTATCAACCATATATAGGATTCCATGAGTATTGATCATGACAATTACCATATTTTCATGCCCAAAAAAATTTCATGATTGAAACCACATAAAAATAATCTGATTTATTTTGAGAATATACTACATATATTCTACACAACTACATTTCCCACTATCTAGCCAACAATGTGGCATAACAAGCACAGTGTGCCTAAATAAACTTGCATGCCTAAATGACATGTATGGTAATATGCTTGTGGTCGTACAGTCTCTATGCCACCATGTTAACCCCACATGATCTAAATGGTATAAATGATATCAAACTAGCTTTAAAATACTAATCTAACCTATCCAACCCTATGGTTCTAATGCCTAAAAATAATGCTTGATAAAGGTGAGGTAGATCTAAAAAACCACTAGCTCCAAGGATTCTATCTAATTCTTTGTAGTGCTCAAGAACACCACTATGTAAATTAGGCCAATCACATGGCTTGATTTACACTTAATTCATAATTAAAACCTATTTTTAACTTAATTTAAATCCAAGAAAAGTGTTCAACCAAAGATATATATTCCCAATATAACCTCCAAGATTGTCTAAAATATCCCAATTAAACCCCTTAAGGATGGATCACTCCATCTTAGTCATTGAAAAAATTCAACCTCAACCATCAAATTCAGTCAAAGGTGAGGAATCCCTGGAAATAATTTTTAACTAAATAAAGGCTTAAAATTATTCAAAATTTATAATCTCATATTTTTGTAAAGGAGGGAGGAGGTGTTAGCGGATGACTTATCCATAGTCATCCTTCCTCTCCTTCCTCAACCTTGGACGATTATGAATAATGGAGTATCCAAGATTTTGATCCTTTTTCCACTTTATTCCTATTTTTTAATTTTTAATTGATACATACATGCTTGAATTTTTTTAGGTACCCATCTTCTCAAAAATATTCCATGAGGTCTCAGTTCCTCACAATTTCCAAAAAGGTATTTCAGAGCTTCAAGTTCCACCATAAACTTTAATCGACAATAACAAGGTTTAATAAGGAAAAACTTTCAATTCTCAATTTTATAATCTAATTTTTATTTCATGTGGTATAGGGAATAAAATTAATGTGGGTCCCCTTTAGGGTTGATGTGTCCCAAGGCTTCTAGGATCCCACAATTGAAAACAAGATTTAAACTAACCTCATGAGGACAAAATATGTATATCTTTAAAATTGTGCAGTTCCAAATCTAAAACCATTCATGTGGAGAGGGATGAAAATTTTAGGGAGGTACTTTTTTGGGTTGCCCCACCTATAGGTCACCAAGACTCCACAATCTTGGGAATAAAGCAAGTAACTTTGGTTACAAAAGTTTTGGTTTTAGAATTATGAATTTAAAATTCATAAAATTAAATAAAGTGAAATGTTAATATCTTAAGCTTTTGGAATAACTATGTTTATGTTTATTTTATTTAATTAATAGTAAGAATAAAATCAAATTGGCTTCATGTATAAATGGATAGGTCAAGGTAAGTGGCAGTCAACCTTTGTTGAATACCAAGGTTTGAATGAATGAAAATATGGAATCAATTATGTGTCATAAATCCATGGCTTTTCCCCAACACCCACCCCAAAATTCCAAACTTAAGGAGCGCTCACATGCAAACTAAAAATATTGACCACCTAACCAGCTACCATGCCAACCATCAGCGTTTGGGGCCTTAAATAAAATACCATATAATCACATGGGTGACCACTTGTCTAGGTTTAAAACTACCCTAAAAATGGTACAATACCCTCTAAAAGGGCCTATGTTATCAAAATTTACCCTACATATAACTAATTTTCAAAAATTCATATCAAGCAAACCAAAAACCCAAAAACTATGAAACTAATGGCATCGAGTCCCAATTTTTACTAATTTTACAATCAGGTACCCAAATAATTTTATTATAAAATTATTTGGGTACCTGATTGCCCCATTTTATGTGCTTATAAATTTCACAAAGGTTAAATTATAAAGAAAATTTAGGAAAATTAAACAACTAAACTTTAAATTTTTATATAAATCAACTGTAAATCCTAAAATGCATTAAAAATTACATCAGAACCCGATTTAATTTATTTTCTTGTGGAATGAAATTATGTAAAAACTGGAACATAAATTATTGCATAAAAATTATATAAAGGTTAATATCCCTTCTTGGATTAAAAAAACACAATGGAAATTTGAAATTTTAGAAAGAATCAACATTTGCTCTGCTAAAATTTAATACAAATATATAAATATCCAAGTGGAAATCATGATTTTATTTTCAACATAATATAATCATAATGATTATTATATAAATCAATAAAAACACATTTAAGAGTATGTAGTAGATATAAGGTCATCAATAAAATTTCCAGTGTCTATTATAATACTTCTTTATATTGAATCATTACAATAAAATGGCTCTTAAACAACCAATACAACTTTTATAATTTAATACAATAGTGTTTAAGATTCAATCTTCAAATGATCTCCACAAGTAAATAAAAGGACAACTAAAGGAGAAGCTCACCTCCCATCCATTTTTCATCAACAAGCACCTTCCCTAGGTACCCCTAAACTTAAGACACCCATCTCTAAACATAGGTGGCACCAAAGGTTTGAAGGTCAATGTTAAATTTGCAAGTGGGTGGTTTACTAGCTAGGAAATACACTTCAACTGGGAAGACTATAAGTCTCAAATACACTCCTTATAACATTAGGATTTCAATATTACCTAAATTACAAACCAAAATACATCAAATAACAATTTTCATATTGAGTACTAACACTCAAATCAGCCACTAATAAGCCAAACATAACAAGTCCCTTACTCACCCATTGTGGATGAGAATTTTGACTCTCCCCACTATGGAGGTGGGAGAAGGAGGAACTTAGAGACACTGCTTGCCTAAACATTTCCCATTTTACATGGGAGGACTATGAAAACATGATAGTTTTCCCCTTGCCCAAACCCCATGCCTAGAAACTTTGTAAGAGGGCTTAAAACTCCATTCCTTTGCCCAAACCCTACATGTGGATTTATAAAAAATGAAATTAATATAAAAACATTTAAGAAACATAAATTATCCATTTTAAGTCAATAAAAAGGATGTAAAAACATATGAAAAATAAAGGAGGGATATTACATCTCCAAGCCCAAATGGGTAATAAAACTACATGGTGGCCATTGGCAATCCATGGAAACTAAAAAAGAAAGAGGGTAAGCCAAATGGACTTACACCTATAAAAATAAGAGGAGGGAGAAATATAATTTCAGACATAATTAAATTTACAATCATTGAGGTGATATGGAATCATACCTTGGCTCTACCATTTGGATATACTCAATTATTTTTCTACAAGCCTTGAAACTAGTTGTCCTCCTCTTCTCTAAACTCCTCCTCTTATTTGTATAGCTCTCTTCCACTCTATAGTTATAAATGAGAAAAATTATCCCTATAAGGAAGGTTTCTTTTGTCTTTATATCCATGATTCCAATCTAATGGAGAATGGTAAGGTGACACTTATCCCTTTCCATTTCTTGGCCCCTCTTAAAAATTATTCCCTAGTATTTACTCTTATTACACACCCATGTGGGAAAGCAAGACTTGTCCATCCCCCATTATGATCTCTCTTCCCCATTCCATAAATGGGCACATGGGTTGTCCTAAGACTTAAAAAACACTCCACAAAAGTCTTCACCCATCCCTTGGTTATGAGAGGTCTATGCATACACAACACCTCTAAACAGCTTTACAACCACTTACAAATAAGGGTCCAAGTTTCCATTCGAGTTTTTCAAGTGGTGATAATAACTAGGCACTTTTAAAAATCTTATGACCTTACATATGTTTCAAAAAATATCTAAAGTATGGGTAAAGGGGGAAAGAATAGTGTTAAGGGGTGATAATAGTCCTAAGAGAGCCAAATAGTTTCAAACTCAAAACTAGATTAGATGATGACACAAAGGTTATATAATAATAAAAAGGAGGTTGATAAGAGTCCCTATTCCAATAAAACCAATGGTTTACTCATACTTAGTGTATTCCTAGTTCCCTCCATTGGCCTCCCCTATTTCTTGCACATCATTTCACACATCAAATTTCACTAGCCTAGGTAGCCAAAGCAACTAAGCTTGAAACAATCTCAATTAAAATGTAAAAATATGCATGGTAGACATATAAGCATTTAATTAATAATATTATCTCCATAAAAATTTTAAATCATTTATCATCATTTTCTAAATCATACACAAATAATAAAAATTAAACAACATCAAGTGTATAACCCATTGTCTCAGTAGTAGTGTAGTATCATTTAATAAACATAACATCAAGTGTCTCATGTCTCTATAATATAAGGAGCACAATATCAAGACTCTCGTACAATAATAAAATGTCCAAAATTAAGTACTATAATAATAGTGGTCTAGCACATATAACATGTGACTTTTTATCATGTTATGACTTGCTCATAACTAGTACCTCTCATCCATGACATATAATCCTTGTGCTATTCATTATAGTCAATTCCCATGATCCTCGCATTGATGTGATCATTGGTTAGCTTTTCTAAACCTCAAAAATTCAAAAAATAAGAAAAAATCAAATAAACAAGAAAATATAAAACATTAAAATATTCAAAAAAAAATAGGACCTAAGCATGACATGATTACTATATTTCACTATTCACATATGTGATGTATCACATGTTTAGTATATTTCATAGTATCTTCATACACACATGCATTCACAATATATGAGTGTGATGCAAGACATGTAGGTTACACATGGACATGTAGATGTTTGAATGTCCTCTACCTAGTGGCCATGACAATACTAAAAGCATATCATTCCATAGGTTTCATATTACATGATATATCTTTTTATGACCTCTATACCATGTTGAGATACCTAGATCACTTACACATGTCTTTATAGTTACTCATATCTTACATAGTGATACATAGATATGATATTATACCTTGATGTGACATTGATATATTTAGATTGTGTAGACTAGTTCCCTTGTTCTATACTCCATTGATGTTACTATCTTATATGATAGGATAATTTGTGCTTATTTATTTTTTGTGGCCTTGGCATTAATTGTGACATATTATTTCCATTGCATGTGGCTCTTGGACTTGTTTGATGTGACATATTTGATGTCTATTATTTACAACATCTTTATGTTCCCTTACATGTTAGCGTTGGCCTTATTTACTGCAACATATTCATGTCCCTTGTATGCATCCAATTTCCATATGTGCGACACTAACACATTATATTTTAATGCTTATTGAGCTTTCTGACATTGAGTGGTGTCATGATCTATATCATGCACTTTTATTGTGTTGTCTTATTTAGTTATCCTACTATTGTGTGTTTTATTGATACATCTATCTAGACATGACACTTATATATCTTACATTACATATGTTACAAACATGCCATGATTGGTACATATATATTACTATGATGGAAAACACTCCATATGCTCACATGATTATTCATCATGTTATCTTTATACATAACATGATACAATTAGCTTTATTTTGAGATGAGTAACTTATAAGATGCATCCCTAGTCTCAAAATGGGGGCATAACAGTCGGATTTTCATAGATATATTAACCTCCATGAATATAAAATAATATCACAGTATATATTTCAAATACTCATGATAATTTAGATATCAAATGGTTTGGTTACATAAAACATATTGGCACATTGATATTGATTATGGTAACATATGCCATGTATATGTAGTCATTTTAAAAAGAATTTAGTATAGATTTATACACACTTGGGTGCATATGTATGGTTATATACACATAATTTACAAGAATATGAATTAAAATATTCCATATACACATAAATTTGAGATATGGGTTTTCAAATTTAGTATATAGAGACATAACATTCTATATTAGTCGATACAATTTAAATGGGCATGATATTGGTTTATGCACATATACACACTTTCATATTCATGAGGCATGATATTAGTTCATGCACACATACACAATATCATAGTTTACAATTTAATGGTAAATGGTTATTAGTCCACTTCACACTTATCAAATATAGGTTCATTATGAGGGCACGATTATTATTCATTCTCTTTTAATCATGCATTTTATTCTATATTGAGTGAACTTAAGAAAAACTATACAATAAAACATATGTTCATGATGGGGGAATAAAAATTATTCATTCATATTCAATCATTTTTTTTGTTTACATGGAGTGAACTTGAATGAAATTATACAATTGAATCTATAAGCCATCTACAATGGCTGAATTATTTTTCTTTGAGTGAACCCATCACATGGTTCTCTATTTTACTTGCATAGTTTTTTATATTGTTTCATTGTGTACTTATCCCCACATACATGAGGGTTGGGACATGTTGTCTTACCAACCCAATAGCTATCATAGTTACACAAATGTTTGGCATAGTCACCCCAACTCTCCATGTGATTTAGCAAAGAATTACAAGTTTATCCAATGCATCATCCCCAAACTATGGCAAGGTATATATAGTTTTCACCAACAAATAGGTGTACTCTTAACTTTCCTCTTTAAAGTTTTAAAACTTTAGTTTCAATTTAATATTTTTAATCTATGGACATTGAGTAAAAGTGATTGTAAGTTTTGCTATTGAGTGACCTGCATAATAGGAGCTTCATACTAAAGGCAAAGTGTGTTGTATAGACTCATATATATCTTTACCCTTTTACTCTATAAATTTCATTACTATAATAAAAGAAGGTAATTTATAGATTATAAAAAAAATTATTAATAATTTGACAACGAAAAGCTTGAGACACATTTATCAAATATGTTATGGTCACACAAACATAATATAATCTACCATTCTCTCACTTGCATGTTATCTAATGAGTTTGACCCTTCTATTCTATTGTTACACACCTATAGTAACCTCACTATCTATCTCAAAATAAATAAATATCCTTCACAAATATATCCAAACCCTCAATTTAATTCATCTATACATAAGTTAGTTCTATCAATTTTGGTTAGTATCATTAGTCGATACTGACCCTATTTGGTTAAATCGACCCTCTATTAACAATAACTATTTTTTTAAATCAAACATTTTATTAGGGTTGACCCATCTACCTAGTGTGTCAATGTCATGATAAACTACCAAATTGGACTCATATTTAAACAAATCAAGGCCTCACTCAAAAGGGATTGGGCACTTATTTGGTACACATCTATATATTATTATAAATTGAACAAATCTACTCTATTCTTCCAAACTATTAATCTATCACTAGGATTAGTCACAAACCAAATATTAAGCACACTAAATTAAAGTCAAAGAAATATTTGTCGAGTATCAATTCTAAATAATTATTTTTATAATATAGCAAAGTAACATAATTTCATAATCACACTAGGTGGGAAAACTCATGTGGTTTGATTCCCCTCCTCAGAGTATCAAATATGTAGGTAGCAGTCAATTATCAAATGATGGTGATTGGGATTGACTCAACGCATTATAATTTATTATTTTTTTTAGGTTTTTAGCCCTCACAAGTACACCTAGGTTTTCAAGTAATGTAGGTTGATTTCTCAAGTTTGATGCATTATATAGGTTCAATATTTCATATACAGAGCATAGAAAGACATTTGAAGGTAATTGTATCTTTATAGTCTATCATTTCTACACAATATAATACTAACTATAATAGTTGAGTATCAATTGATGATACTCAGATTGATGGAACTAACCTTACATAGATATAACTATAGTTCTAGAACTAGAAGAATCATAGGCTTGCTTTTATCTAATTTTTAATTCCAAAATATAATCATAATCAAATGGTCAACCAAAAAATCTAAGTACTCACTCCTTTCTTGTATTTACTATATTTATCATATTCCTCTCATCAAACCCTTATAATCAATTTTATAATTTGACATTTAGATGTGTGCTTAAATTCCATATCTTAATATCTAAATTACATTTCAATTTTCTATCCTATTAAGGTTTACAAAACAAAATTAGGGTAAAATACCTACCAATGTGTCATTACCCACATTTTTCATAATCTTATATGCAAGATAGTTAAAACTTATGTAGATGATCTCTTATAAAAATCCAAGAATCATGAATATCATCATCTAATTTAGCTACCATCTTTGAGTGTCTAATCAAATATAATTTTAAACTCAACCCTAAAAATTATGTCTTTAGTGTTATATCTATAAATACTTTAAGATTTTTGGTCTCTATATGAGGTACTGATGTGGATCCTTTCAAAATCATATTTATTATGGAAATGCCTAAACCAACATCCATCCCTGTTAACTACACTTTCCTTGGGAAGGCTTTGTAAATTTAGTGATGTATTCCTTAATTGGATTATCAAATCCATTTGATAAATTCCCTCCTCAAGAAAGGTGTTACTACTAAATAGATAAATGCTTTCCAAATTTATTTTTATAACATGAATAAATCCTTTCTTTAACCTCATATATTATGACCTTTGTCAAATGATGGCCCTCTCATTGTGTACACAACTTGTACCCCCATCTTAGTTGGGGCAATGCTAGAACAACACAATGATTCTAGTTTAAAATATTTCATTTATTATATAATTAATTCTTTAATTGATTATGAGACTCAATAATCAAAGATTGAATTTGATTTCCTTGCCATTTTTTTTCCAAAAAACTTTAAATTACATGATTTATCAGATACATATGTCATTATCCATTTGGATCCCCTTCATCATTTTTTATTTAAATCCTTTTATCCTGGTGATAGATTTGGAAAATAGATGAATATGTTTATGGGAATTGACCTTAAGATCATTACTCAAAAAATATTCAAGAGACAAATGATTTATGATCAAATTTTTGTTTCACCCTTTCCTACCTAATGGCACATTCAATATACCCTTCCTAATGAAGACCTTGTCTTTATTAAAGGTGTCAACCAAATTATAACTCTTAAAAAATATTTTCATAACTTCACACATAACCTCAAGGCCTAATCCCTCTAACATCCCAAACCAAAATTTATAAACCCAAAACAACCAAGAAAACTAAACATGAAAAACAACCTGAAGTCACAATTGAATTGCATGAAGACACTTGGACACTCCAATTTAATGGATTTTGGTGCTTGTAAGGAGTTAGGAAAATATGTGTCCTTTATGATAATTTTTTAAAGATAATTCATTTATATTTTAAATTAAACTTCAATGTTTCCAATAATATGGATAAATACAAATCTCTTGTACTCAATATGCAAGCAACCATTGATATCAAGTTCTCTTATTTACATGTTTTAGGTTATTCTCAACTTATATGTGGATAAACTAGTGGTGCTTACCAATACAAAAGTGAGAGATTTAAATAATCTCAAGAATGTTATATATAAGAAACTAAATAATTTTTATATTTCACCATTGAGGTAATCCTAAGAGAAAAAAATGTCATTGTTGATTCTCTTACCTCATTAACTTCCATTTTTCACCCATACAAATCACTACATGATGACCAATATCTAATCACATGCATAAATCCGCATGTATCATAGAAAATAATTATGGTTCCCTTTTTTCACATTGAGGTTTTCACCCCTAGACAAATCCCTTGTCGTCTAATTTCTATAAAATCAGACTTATCCTCCCAAGTCTGACTCATGTGAAAAGACTAGAATTCAAAAACAAGATTTCAATTATGTCCTTAAGAATAATATCCTTTTTTATTGTAACTATGATGTAACTAGTATCTAGTGTGTTAAATGATATTACGTATATTCTATACTTGAGAAAACACATGGGGGCATGTGTGGAGGTCATTATATTAGACATGTTATAGCTCGCAAATGTGTGGAAATGGTTATTGGACAAAACTTGAAAATTATTCCATCACCTTTGTTAATAATTTATTTTATTTATTTTTTCATTAATGAAACCTAAATAAGATAAAAAAAAATACTTTTAATTTAGATTATGTAAAATAGGGGATTTATCTTAAAAATCTAAATGTAAAAGAGAGATTGATGTATCACTTACTAATTTTAAAATTAAAAATATAAGGGACAATAGATACACTTAACTGATTTTATTATTTATGTTTCTCATTGCCTACATCATACTATTTGGAAAAAAAATGTATTAGTTTTACAACTATTGAAATCATGAAACAAGACATCAAAACCCACACATATGATACTAGAAAGGCTCAAACCTAGAAACTAATATTGTCCAAACTCTGCCAGTACTCTACTTATATATTTCATATGTTTTTGCTTTTCAAGATTACTATGCCTATACATATAGATGATTTATGTGTATGTTCTTACCCTCGATCCCACAAATTGGTACTTTATTTTCTTTTCCTTTCCATGAAACTATAGTTTCAATTTTGACATAATATTGACTTGAAAAAATGGGTTAGAAAACTTAGTTGCACATTCCAAATCACTCCCCACTAGGTGATCAAGTGTTGCCTACATTGCAATACTCTGAAGAGGGCTCAAACCATGCATAGTTTTACCTAGGTATGTGATTACACCATCATGATCATGATAAAATGTGATGTAATGCTTTGCTTTAAAAACTTGACAACATGTAATTTTGACCTACATTTTGTATTCAGACTCAGATCTAGATTCCAATGGTAGTATCTAGGCTAATAGAGAGCTAATTTCCAAAATATAACAAATAATACTTGAGCATCATCATGTCTCCTTCTACACCTATATTTCCCAAATCTACCTGCACATAATTAAACAAGATAAGTGTTATCTCTTCTTTGTGTTTAATCAATCAAATTACTAATTAGCATTGTACTTTTTATATTTAGCATATTTCCATAATTTATCATTATATCATAATATATTGTGAATATAAATTTTTTAATTGGCCTAATTTATAGAATATTATTTTCCTTATTTGATTAAGTTATTCTCCTTACCCTTATTTCAAAAAAGGGTTAAACACTAGGCAATGTTTTTTGAACTCAAATAGACCGTTGATGTAATGGATATTAGAGAACTGGTGTTTGAGGAATATCAATTACTTATCTTTACATTTCCTTTGTATTTTGAACCTAAAAAAGGTTCATAATAGGTTATGGTGTAGATGGAAAAATAAATGTCTCCATTTGAATGGGATACTCATATATAATACTTAAAAGTATTATGACTCAGTTACTATAGATATATTTCAAACATTAATGTACTGAAGATGGTGTGCATGTATCTAATGTATCCATTTTTTAATAGCACATCAAATGTCCCATTATTAAGAAAGACCAAGAGCCAAATAGAAATAATTATAGGCCCTACCATTAGTGGTATGACAATGCCCCCAAGAGTTTTTTTCTTTCCATCATATCCTTTTATTATATCAGTCATACCAACCAGTTATTTATGTGTGTACCCAAGACTAATGAGCAATATCATAGTGCATATATTTTTAATTGACCCATTATCCACCATAACACTATGTACAAGTCATGAGTCAATGAAATAATGTGTGAACAAAGGCACATTGGTATAATCATCATTAATAATCTCATGATCGTAGAAGGTAATTGAAGGTTTTTGTATATGTGTGCTTACAAGTGTACTAATAATTCCATCTAGAGGATGGCCCTCTTCAATTATATGAGTGTAAAATTTTAGAAGATAATGTGCATTGTATGACATATGTGCCTCAAGATTAGTCTTGATTTCTTATGTTGTCCGCTTGGGACAAGGATCTAAAAAATATTGAGCTTCACATTAGGTTCTACAAATAACTCATTTTTAGGTGTATTAACATCATTATCCTAAATAATATTATCCTAAATTAAATATTTTATCTTATGTCTCAAACATATAATCTATTAGTGTAATGTCATATACATCTATGCCAATCACAATAAGCATTAATATCAAAACCCTTAGGTTATGTTTTTTTCATATCAATTCCATTATTAGAGGGAGAGATAATAGATTGTACTCGAGTAGCTTCTATAAGACCTTGTGATGAGGTTCTGATAATCTTGTAAATTTCCTCCTTTGAGGAATTGATAAGACAAGCCCATTAATAGGTTATGAAAATGCATTAATTATTGCCTTAACCTCATTCTTAGTAATATTTCCATTGGATTTTAATTTTTTTTACTTTGAAACTTCACACTAGAATATGTTGGAGTATTAATCACATACTTTATCTTATTCATATAAATTAGCTTAACTTCACTATCTTTGACCATATGACACGTGTCTATGAAATATTGGAATTTTTGAACATAATAGACTCATGTATAGGATAAAGTAAGATATGCTTTAATATGTCTTATAATTTGATATTAGCCATAAGATTTGTCATTTGAGAGAGCATACTTTTACAATGAAGTACATAGTCATTAATTAGCTCGTTATGTTAATGCTTGAGTTTTACATTTTTATCATAGGAGACCTTCTCATTAATATTAATATAAATTTTATCTAAAAATTGATGATTTAATAAATTTAAAACATGTATTGATTGGAAATGAATGTCATAAAACCATTACAAAGCATAGTCATTGAGGCTCTTAAAAAAATCTTGGTAAACAACCTATCATTAGATGAATAATTTAAGCATGTTGCATGAAAATATTGAAGATGATACTCTGAATCATATTTACCATCATTTGGTGGAAAAGTCCTATAGGCAAAGGATAAATAGAAATATATGGGGCCAAAGGGTTGTGTAAATATGCTAGATAATTTTTTTAATGGCATGCTCTATAGTAACCTTGATTTAGTTGGGAAACCTTAGCTTGAAATCAAGAATAATTTATATAATCCCTTCATTATTAATAATATAATATTGAATATGAATAGAGGATGTGACATGATCAGTGTTGTACCAAACATACCCCCATATTTTTGTAAGAATATAGACCCACTGTATTTTTGAAAAGGCCTATCTTTTAAACCTTCTTTAAATAAATATTTAATCATTTTACTTGAATTCGCTACTCGATAAATGTTTGAACATGTTTTTTTAATTTTAAATAACCTAACAATGCTCTTTAGAAGTTTTACATATGTACAGTTCTTGACAGATACACAAATTGTGAAGCCCTAGGCTTTACAAAATTTGCTCCTCAAAACTTTTGTTTGGAAACCTATCTTCAGCAAGTTTCAAAATTTTGCACCTATATAAACCTTGACATGAATTTACTATTAATATTTTTTGTTCATAGCTTTTATTTAGGACAATTATTCAGAGTTATGTTTTCAGATTGGACATTCACAACTTTATTCACCATATATTATAGTCTACAATTTGCTCTTTAATAACTAGGTCTTCAAAAGTTTTACACTTCAAAATTTTGGTATTCAAATAATTTGTTCTATGAAATTATTTGTCAAAAGTACTTGTTATGAAATTGGTATTCGTCAAAAAAAATTGTAACTTTTGTTTGGTGAAAGTGTTTGGAGAAAAAGTTTGGTATTTTTGTTTGGGATTTTAGTTTTTAGCATTTTGGTCTTCAGTGAAAGTGTTCAAAGGAAATGGTATTCATATAAATTATTAAAAAAAAAAATCAACTCACTTTTATATTTAGCAAAAGTGCTTGAAACTTTTGTTCAAGAGATTCGTTCACCTCGTAAACGCTGCTTTAATGTTATATCCTGACTCCTGATCATTGAAAACCCCCATGGAATAGTAAACCAAAGTGAAATAAGTGATGAAATGACACTTGGTAAAATTTAATGATGTGTCACTCCTTTTAATAATCAAAACTACCCATGTGGCATACCACCAAATAAAGTTTCAAAGTTTGAATTGAATAAATAAAGCAAAGTTATAGACATTGGTCATTAATGGCATATGCACTAAAATTGAATTCTAAATCTATATCAATGAATTATGAAAAAAATACATGCTTAATGATCACAATATAACTTCAAAATCACTTTCTTCCCTACCAAAAATCCCTAGCTACTAGTGTTTTGATCGTATAGTACATCTAAAAGAGCCAAACTGTTAAATTGAAAATTAGAACATTATCAACATAGTCAATTATCAATGGAATCCTCATCCAAGGTGTTTTGAGGAATCCTTCCCCCATATAGATTATCTATCAAGGATTACATAGAGTATAAAGATATCATCTTTGACCCCACAATATTCAACAATGACTACAACAATTATTTAGCATTGTGGGAGGTGATTCACTAGGTTGATGTGCACACTCACAAGGAGAATTTGACTCCAACTAAAAAAAAATTGGTTGAATACCTCTTCCCTTTTAAATTATAAGGACTACACTTCACAATGGAAAAAACTCATGTTACTTCATGCATTGACCTCTTACAAGACTTGTTATTTGTTATTAAAGTGATTTGAGGTGTGTTCTTGCATTACTTGGAGCACAAGACCATCGTATCATGCATCTTAAGGGATGCATTCCAAAGATATTTATTTATTGCCCATCCTATATCTTACATATAACTTGAATATTTTATTTTCATGGAAGAATGAGAAGTCAATTGAGAAAACATTAATCAATTAGATGGTTCTTAGGGAGACTATCAATCTGAATGACAAGTAATCAGTGTTTGTGACTAAGTTTATGATGGGAATCCATATTGGGATGGCACTCTTGAATAGGTTATATAGCTACCATATCATGGACTTCCTCCACCTTGAATGGGTTTTATTTATAGACTTAATAATGACTTCATATTTGGCATTCATTGTACGTGAGGTAATTAGTACAAGACTATGATAACAAGTATTACACAAGGATAATAGGGCCCAGGTATGCCATTTCTATATGATGTCCTATATTCTTGATGTTATGAGAGGCACAATTTATGTACATAATGGGTCACTCTAGAGCCTATCTCTAGACTTCATCAAAAATCATATATGTGATTCATATTGCTTTATGCACATATATGCTTACACCAAAACATCACACACATTACAGAAGATGTATACCCCTAGGTGTGGATGACCATTCATGAGTCCCCATTACCTAGGATATATAAAATCATTATGGACTCATTATTGATCAGGGGATATTACTGGTTATACCTAGACTACATTGTGCTTATGGTCATAAGCCATAAGGTAGCACCCTTAAACCTCCCCAAATATGTACCAGACAAACTAGTATAACAATAAATTGCCTACCAACTATGGTGAGGGGTAGATGAATATATGACGAAGAAGAAGAAGAGTTCTTCCATGGCTCTCACCTCATGATTGGGATAATGTGTTATGTAAATTTTAAACACTTTTATGAGGCTAGTAGGTATAAGGAGTAACCTAATCACTGGTCACACTACCACATAGGGATTGGGATTCTCATGGCCAAGTATAAAATCACATTAAATGCCTTGGTATTCCCTACTAGCATGAGCTATATGATCATTATTTTTTTGTTATTCAATGCCAAGGATGATGCCCAAGTCAAAGAGAGGGAACAGATAGTTGGGTTGGTTGAGGACCTCCTGAAAAACATTCAAGGGCAGCCCTCTATCTCAATTGCATATGTACACACTATACTCCCACCCATTGGAGGATGGGATAGCTCATATTTTTGGGTCAACAAGCCTTCTTAACCATCAAAACAATAAGGTTAACCTTCACAATTACAACTTATGGCATTCAAAGTTATAAATAAATAGCTTGGAGTGTCTAATACTTAACTTTTGGGAGCACTTAATGACCTAATTTATCTTGATTCTTCAAATTTATAAGGACATACCTAGTTAATTGCTACATCAATCCAAGAGACTATTGTTGTGGTTACCTCAACCACACATGAGGCATCTTCCACTTTTGAAAAATTGACTATTTATTACAATACAAAGCCAAAGGCTCACCTCCCTCCATAGAGTCTAACTATTGAGGCACCATCAATAGAATGGACATTTGGAGAGGTAGCTAGAGGTGAATCCATGGATGATCAGGAGGAGCTTCAAAGAGCTGAATTTTTTAGCCTCTAAGACACCAATGGAAAAGCATTACTACATGGAGAATAACCAGGTGAGAAAATATCCCCTTTGGTTTCTACTACTCCCATTTTATCTTATTTTTTCCCTTTGACTGCTAGTTCCTTTGATTTTATGTCTCTTAGTCCTAATGGTTCCCCTCCCCTTTTGGTGCCTGAAATAGAGGTTGTTTATTTTCAGGCTAGTGTCTAACCATCTCTAGTTGTTCTAAAGGTAGAGGATGTTTCCTCTACCCCTATTGTTTCTACTCCCCTAATTACTTCTACTCCTCCAATTGTATCTTTTGTGTCCATTCCTCATATTTCCACTATGGTTACTTCCACCACTATACCAGCACCCCTAAAGACTAAAAAGAAAACAACCAAGAAAGCTAGGGGAGTAGTGTCAAACCCTCCACTTCATGTATCATCTACTAAATTTAGTTTATTAGTGCCTCTCCCCTACCTTGATTCTTCTCAAGATACTACTATGGTAATAATGAAGAAGGCTATAAATAAAAATCTAATATATACAGTCCACCCAGTACGTGTGGACTAGTCAAAGATAATCTGGACCTCCCTTCTTGACCCCTTGATTTAATAGGCTTTAAATCAATCCTCGACGGAGATGTTATTTTAGAATATAATTCAAGACACTCTACCAATAGACACAACCCAATTGGTCCTCCCACAGTGAGCAACAGATGTGTAATTAGAGGCTTCTCAATGGCCTAATCTTATAATCATAGAGCTACCCATGGTGAGTTTTATATTTTACAATTCTATAGGGAGTGTACAAAATGTAAATAATAGGAAAATGGAAGATGAGGCTAAAATGGGGGTCATTTTTGGAAGAAAAACAAGAGTCATTCACCTTATCTAAGAGAAAGAATAGAAAATTAGGGCAGTCCCCCACATTGAGTATTTCAAATCTTATTTTGAAACCCAAAAGGATGCTCTAGTCAAACTTCATGAGGGAACTAAAATGTCTAGGAAATAGCTTGAGTAGGAATTATAATAATTAAGGGAAAAATATAAAACATTACATGTTCCCATACAAATAAAAATAAATGTGTAGAATGCAGCATTAAGATTATATAATATCATGGAGGCCATTATTGTAATGAGGGTTTAGTTAGCACCATAGATAGTTTAAAGTACCAAATTATTTAATTAATTGAATCAAGAAGAGAATAGATTAAATCTTCTCATTGTTTATATAACTAATAAGGTGTACGACCACCTCAATTTGATGGCACTATTAAAGGCTATAAATTCTCTTAATTTGGTAGTCATCATGACACGAGAAGCCAGAGAGCGGGTTACATAAAATGATGCAATAATGCCCAAATTTACAAAGTATGAGAGTCTCATCTTACATATCCTAGAGGAATTAAATCTCTTTCATGAAAGGGACTCCACAGGCATACTTATAATAAAGTTAATTTGACCAGCTTCTTCAACAGGATTCAACCAGCTTCAAGGAGAACTTGCAGGGATTAACATTGGAAGAGATTGAAATTGAGTTAAATTTTGCAAGAAAAAAGGTCATAGAGGTAGAAATATTTAGGATTAACTTTATAAATACTAAAGTTAAACATGCATGGCTTATGGAATGTGTCAACAGGGTAAATAGGCCTCCATTGTTGAACATGGATATGATTAAATACCAATATGATATTAGTGGTAGGTAATTTCAAGAGTTAGAAGCTAAGAATAAAGATGATACCTCAACTTCCAATTTATCTCAAGCTACAACTTCAATGCCTCCATCAACAAGCAGCACCATGAAATCACCCAACAAGCTTTAGTTAAAGGCTAATTTTTTATGTATTTATGTATGTAGGATTAATATTTGTAATTATATTTCACTTACACTTCGTAAAAAAAATTAAAAGTTTCATAAACTATTTGTAATCATGCACACTTTGTATTGCATCATATAGGCTAACTTATTTTAACGTAGTTAAAGTTAAATAGAAGTATGCACACATGCATATTTATACTATAAATAGAACTAAAGTTCTAATTACTTGATGTAACTATGAATTTTCATGGACTTAGAGGATGAGGATGAAGTTTATATATTCATGTAATCATGCATTCCAAAAGGTTATATTTTTTATCAATATAGGAAGAAATCAGTTTGATTGTCATGTAACTGTGTCCATGTAATTTCCTTCCATCTCTATGTAATTGAGGTTTTATTTTCTTAGTTGTATTATTTTAATAATTTAAAGTGTACAAAATTTACAAATAATTCTTTTTGTTATCATTGATGTATGTTAATTTTAGATGTTCAAACTCTATTGAAAAGCTAGTAGATATCACTAATTTTTTAAGTAATTGGTTAACTGTGTTAATATTATTAAGTGTGTAGGAGTGTTTTCCCTCTGGTATAGTCTTCTAGGTGTGTGTCATAACTTCCCTAGATATTTTTTTGTTTTTAATTGTAATCTCCTAACTAAGGATGTGTAATATTAACTCTATAAGGAGCAACCATAAATTGATACCATTGATTTTCTATACCATTTCCCCTAGACTGCTTAATTATATTTTCCTGTGAGTGTGCAATAGCTAAAAATAATAAGCATTAGTTATAGAAACACTTTTCCATGAAATATCCAGCCTAGGAAGTGATCCCTTGAGACCATAGAATCTTAATTTCTACTCTACCCTTCCCTCATTTTGAAGTTTATATGATTTAGGACTACCCACTCTAGAATAGATTCCATCAATCCATCCAACTCACTTAGGTTTTGATTTATTTATTAAGATTCATTTCACTATAAACACACCTGGTTAATAATATGCATGCTCAGCCTATTATTCCACCTCAAGGCTATTTAACTCATACTTAAAACTCATGCCTTAGAGTGGAGTTTTCCTCCATTGAGATCCTAAAATATTATATGTTACCTCATTAAGTGTGAGGATGTTCACAAGACTCACATAAACAAGTAGTAATCCTAGGAGGCACATAAGTATGTTGTGTTAGAATATCCATAAAAATTTATGGAGTAACTTGTGTTTCTCGTACAACATTGGTGGGCACCACTTGTATAACCATAGTTGTATACATATTAATTGTAATAGAAGAACCAATTATATAAACACATATTGTAGGATCTATACCTATAAAAAGGTGGATTAACTTCATTTAAAATTTACATTTCAATCCTCAAATGTAGGTTTCTTAGCAAACTTTTTATTTTCATCTCTAATTATATGTAAGAATGCATCAATAATGTGTGGAATAATTTTAATATATTTAGTAAGTTCATGTTAATCTATATCATCAAATAAATCATGAAAATTAGTATAATAAATTTCCTTATGAGCATCCACATTAATTTTATTTCCCATTATGATTATATGAAAAGACAGGAAAATCTAAAATTCAAACCCTAATTCAAGAGAAATTTGAAACATGAAGAAGGAAATATTGGAACCCTAAGGAAGAAAGGTTTAGGGTTTATCACACTTTAAAAAAAATAAGTTCAATATAATGTTTAATGCAATATAAATAAGATCAAACTTTTTAATTCAGTTTATGTAAAATAGGGAATATACCATGCAACTTTGAAGGTAAAAAAGAGATTAGTATAACACCTATTAGTTTTAGAATTGACAAGATAAGGGAGAATATATGAACTTAGATTCTTTTCTAATTTATGTTGATAATTACCTATGTCATGGTCTCTAAAAATATTTGTCATTAGCTCTGTAATTTCTCAAATCATGATTCATGACCTTAAAACGCATATAGATTCACCAGCCAAGCTCAAACCCATGTAGCAACTAATACTATCCAAACTCTATAGATATTATCCTTATAAAATTTTCAATTCTATCACCTAATATCACTATCCCTGCACCTATAGATTATTATTTTTTATTTTATTTCCCTTGGTCGTACACGATGGTCCTTGATTTGCTACTCCTTGCCTTGAAATCTTAGTTGTAATTTGCAACAAGATTGACTTGAAAAAAGGGTTAGAAATATGGTTTTGATATCCCCAACCACTCCCCACTAAATTATTGAGCATTACCTATGTTCCAATACTCTCAATAGGGATGAAAATGCATGTAGTTTTCCCACCTAGGTGTGTGTGTGTGCACCATCGTGATCATACTATAATGCAATACATTGTTTGGCTTTAGACACTTGATAACATGTAACTTTGACATGTATTTTATATTTGAACTTGGTTCCAGGGATGTTCCTTTGATGGGTTTGGGATGTGTTTTATTTTTTGGTAATGTCTCAATAGAGTGCCAATAGATTTCTCAAGCTTTTTAATATTTGCTAAGATGAGTGCTAGATGATAACTAAGTTTTATGGTCTTAAAATTGACTTGGATTTATAAATGACTCTTTGATATTCCCCCATAACTGACATTAAACCTTCTATAATCTAACCAAGTGGAGGTGTCCCAACTATAAAATTAGACATAGAGGTTCTTGGATGCTACTAGCATAGGTAGACACCTATGTCAATCTATAACTATACGCCTATTACCAAAAATGTCTAAAGAGTTAAACTCAGTGATCTAGAATATGGTGGAAAACTGCTTAGGATTATGGAGAATTATTGCATAGACTAAGATGATAATGAGTATGTATAATGTTAAATTGTAATGGTAAAGACAAACCCTAATTAAATGAATAGGTAAATTGTGTATAAGAGTCAAATGTATATGCACAAGTCCAAATATGTCAAGATATATCAATATTGATGTTTCCAAGTGTATAATACAAAATTTATGTGTCTCCAAAAGTGTAATAATTTTAAATTACATAATGATTTTATTCATTCTCCTTTGGTCAAGTTTTAGACACTTTAATCTCTTTGACCTTTATTTATGTGAGTATTAGATCTCATCATCATGTTGCCTCGATCACGAGATGGCCATGTTTTTATAATCATTTCCACTAAGCAATTTTCCAAGTGGTTAGAATTTATGCCCATAGTTAATGTTACTGGGATTACTATTTCCAAATTTATCCTCAACCAAATCATTTATCTCTTTGGGATTTCACACACCATTATATTGAACAATGGTAGGAATTTCAATAATCAGCACATAAAACAAGTTTTCTCAAAATTTAACTTACACACAAATTTAATACTCCTTATCTCCTCAATGAAATGGTAAATATGAATCCATAAATAATATATTTTAGAATACCATTAGATATTCCTAATATGAATCAACAAACAATATATTTTAGAATACCATTAGATATTCCTACACTGGTTGGTATCTCTATCTCTATCATGTGTTGTGGGTTTATCGCTCTAGTATTTGCACTACCACTAGGGCAACTCCATTCTCTCTAGTTTATGGCTCTAAATACCTCTTACCACTAAAAGTGGAGTTACCTTCATTATGCATTTATCTTCATGGAATTATCCCAAATAAATATCTCCATGAATAATTCCCTCATGTTTTATATCTCCTTGATGAGATATGCATGAGTGCTCTTCAGCACAGTCAACAATACAAAACTCACATCTATAAACAACATAATAAGGTAGTCAAAGTTATAAACTTTCATGTTGGATATTTAATGTTAAAATTATTTTGAACCAATGAAAAATATGGTAAATACGTCCAAAATGTTAGGGGTGGTGGAGAATCCAAGAACAAACACACCTGTTCTAATTCCACCTATTAGGATCTTGCTCCTCAGAAAGAGCACAGTATGATTACCAAATATAAGCAATTGAATATGCGGAAATAACCAGAAACACAAGTAACTAGAATTCACCAATAGCACAGAATATGAGAGACAATACACTATCTTGTATTAACACTTTATAGAAAAGAATACAACAAAGAGCCGCCACACTCTTTCACCTTACAGAGGTTCACCACACCTCAAGTGTACAGTAATTCTTCTCACACACACTCTCCTACACAAAAAATGGTCCCAAAAACCAACTCACACATAGAATTGGTGTTC
Organism: Torreya grandis; assembly: GCA_037957365.1. Lineage (NCBI taxonomy): Eukaryota > Viridiplantae > Streptophyta > Pinopsida > Cupressales > Taxaceae > Torreya > Torreya grandis. The sequence goes on from JARHVA010002450.1 coordinate 1,749,184, forward strand.
ACCTCACCAACCAGTCAGTAATAACCCTGCCGGTACACCAAGCACTCTATAGCACTTCAAGCTGATCTCTCATGAACCTGCAACTTGCAATTCAAAGACCAAATTTACATGTAGATCTCCAATGAGCTTGAAACAACCTGCAACTCACAGATCTTACAACTAGAAGGAACTCTTCCTTTCTATCTCATGCATAAACAATACATGCCAATGGGTCTATAAATAGATCCCTAACTTAAACAATAACTTAGACTCTTAATTTAGACAATTATCCTCGCAGTCCAAGACTCTGGCTGGTCTTAACATGCAAACTCTTTGTTCACTTAACTAACTATCCGTGAAATGAGCAATTCTGGAACACACAGGCGATCGACGCCAGTCCCTGCTAGTCTAGTTCTGCCGACGTCGGCCGACTTCCTACCATCGCCGGTGGCCTTCTGCACTGGTCTCGATCGACGTCGATCCTGCTGCCGATGCCAGTGCTCCTAGATCTCAGCAACCTTCTGTTCCTTTAGTTTGCAAAGGGTTGAAGCTTTTAGCTCCACAACCTAACAATCTCCCACTTGGAGATAAACAGCTGCAACCTGTACATGTACCTATACTCCATCTAGTTTGTTCCCTTGGCTTTGTATCCCTCCTCAAGATCACTCTTGAATACCAACTACCACAAATCCTGTCAACCAAATTACTTGCCACATCCGCATCTACAACTATGTAGAAAAAGAACTTGACCCTGCATAGCATGTGCACCTACTGCTGGTCCCACTGAACTGCCCTTCAGTATTACTTTCTCAGATTGACTCCAAACTTGTGACAACTCCCACTGCTTGGGAAAACTCAGGTTTAGTACATACCATGCACTTAACCTCATTATGTGAATCAAGACACCTATTCTGTGAACTGTCCAACCATCGGCGTGCCAACCGGTCTCACACAATCATCCTAAAACAAAGTCAACAAGACCTCTATGTCTCTAGAACACACTCATGACAAAGAATCTTGTTGCTCCTAGATTATCCATGACACACACCTGAACTAGCTTTACCTTTAGTTCAGCAATACCTATATATATAACCCTGCAACAAGCACATCATACAGAAATAGAATAATGTAGCTAATATTATCCAACCTGGTAAAGAGAAACACAATGATCAAACCTCCATTGCCCTGCAGCTAATACAAGATCATATACCCTGATCTTCCATCTCACGTATCCATTTCCGCTCTTCTTCATCCTGAACATCCATTCGTCTCTCAGTGCTTACTTCCAGCTGGCAACTCTACCCAAAACACCTGTTTGGTTCTCCTCCAAGGAATCACATCCTCATCCATGCCAAGCTCCCACTGTTTCCTAGATCTACCTGTTTTGCTTCTTTAACAACTTCCTGGTCCTGTGCCATAAGTGAGCAACAAGTAGTGTAAAGAAGGGAAATGACAAATTTAAGAACTTACTTACACCTTCAGTCCTCCATATGGGCACTTGAGACTCCATGACAACTAGTTGTCCACCCAAAATTCATCTCAGTGACCGATGCTGGTCACATCTCAGTCTACAGCCAACTGATATCGATTCCCTGCGACTGCCACCTTCCCGACGTTGGTTTCCCCTGGCCGATGCTGGTCTCTATCTGCCCAAAGTCACTGACGTCAGGCTTCACATAGCCAATGTCGGTCCCTGTCTAGACACCGACGCTGGTTTTCCTATCGATGTTGGTCTCTGTGTTTTTCTAGTGGGACCTGACTTTTTCCCGCGAGCTCCTTTTAGATCAAACCCTTGTCCAAATCACCCTTGATCTGCTCAAAATTCCTCTGCACCTTATGCTAAACTCTGTCTGTCACTTTCTCCTTAAAAATCAAGGCTTTCCTGTTCTTGTCACTAACATCGAATTCCTCAAGAAATGACACTTTCTTCTTCTGCATACAGAAACCATGATCCATGCCTTCCAAATCCGAAAGCATACTCTTTGACTCAAGAACAAGCATCTCCTTCTTATCTATGTGACCAAGCCTATTAAGCCACATCTCCAAATCTATAGCTGATGTAGATAACCCAAAAAGAGAATCAATAATACAAGTAGATAGATAAATCATACTTACTTTCTTAAATCTAGCTACAACAAGTGTACCCTTGGTAACCTTCCAAGAGTCCGCTGTGAGAGTTACTGTGCAACCCTCATCACCCAAACTTCTAATAGAAATCAAATTTTGCTTCAGAATTGGGACATGCATGACCTCCTTTAACACCCATGTGTCACCTGTCTGTAATTTCAGCTTCACTTTGCCTTTGCCAACAATCTGACAAGGCTTGCCATCCCCTACACAAATTTTTCCAAGGTCTCCCTGGACATACTCATGAAAAAATTCCCTGTGTGGGGATGCATGAAAAGAGGCACCAGAATCTAAAACCCAAGATTCTACTTTATCCAAAGAACATACCAGAGCATCCTGTGCAACGTAATCTGCAACATCTGCTTCTTCTCCATGTCCTTCATGCTGATCTTCACCTGATCTGCAATCTCTCTTTAAGTGCCCTTGCTTTCCACATTTCCAGCAGGTTATTCTGCCATACCTAGACTTGGATCTTCTGCCTGTCTTCAACCTTGATCTCCCACGCTCTATCTTCTCTCTTGGCCTTCCTCTTCTTTCAACACTCAAAGCATCTCCAGATGATTCACCTGTGCTTTTCCTACGTATCTCTTCATTCAAGATCACACTCACAACATCATCCACTTTTAAGACTTTTGAAGGAGACACAGTATTAGAAACTGTCATTACCAAACCTTCCCAACTTTCAGGTAATGAACACAAGATTAAGAGAGCTCTAATTTCATCATCAAATACAATATTGACTGAACTTAACTGGTTTACCAAACCATGGAAATAACTAAGATGGCTATGAACAGATCCACCTTCCAACATTTGTAAATTAAATAAACGCTTCATAAGAAATACCTTATTAGACGCCGAGGGTTTTTCATACAAATTTGCCAAAGATTTCATCAACTCCACCATTGTCTTACACTATGATAAGCTAGAAATCACAGATGATTCAAGACTCAATCTAATAGATCCCAGAGCCTTCCGATCAAGAACCTTTCATTCTTCATCTTTCATATCTGAGGGTTTGCTAGCAACCCCACCCAACGGTAAGTACAAATCTTTTTGATACAGATAGTCCTCAATCTACATCCTCCATAATTGGTAGTTCTTGCCATTAAATTTTTCCATTCGTAGCTGACTGTTTTCTGCCATTGCTCAACTCCCACTCAAATAGAAACCCTGTGAGTAACCTGTAATCAAAACACACTACCCAGATCTAAACCAATCTGTTAGTATCCCAACCAAAAGCTCTGATACCACTTGTTAGGGGTGGTGGAGAATCCAAGAACAAACACACCTGTTCTAATTCCACCTGTTAGGATCTTGCTCCTCAGAAAGAGCACAGTATGATTACCAAATATAAGCAATTGAATATGCGGAAATAACCAGAAACACAAGTAACTAGAATTCACCAATAACACAGAATATGAGAGACAATACACTATCTTGTATTAACACTTTACAGAAAAGAATACAATAAAGAGCCACCACACTCTTTCACCTTACAGAGGTTTGCCACACCTCAAGTGTACAGTAATTATTCTCACACACACTCTCCTACACAAAAAATAGTCCCAACAACCAACTCACACACAGAATTGGTGTTCACCTCACCAACCAGTCAGTAATAACCCTGCCGGTACACCAAGCACTCTATAGCACTTCAAGCTGATCTCTCATGAACCTGTAACCTGCAATTCAAAGACCAAACTTACATGTAGATCTCCAATGAGCTTGCAACAACCTGCAACTCACAGATCTTACAACTAGAAGGAACTCTTCATTTCTATCTCATGCATAAACAATACATGCCAATGGGTCTATAAATAGATCCCTAACTTAAACAATAACTTAGACTCTTAATTTAGACAATTATCCTCGTAGCCCAAGACTTTGGTTGGTCTTAACATGCAAACTCTTTGTTCACTTAACTAACTGTCTGTGAAATGAGCAGTTTTGGAACACACAGGCAACCGACATCGGTCCCTACTAGTCTGGTTCTGCCGACGTCGGCCGACTTCCTGCCGTCGCCGGTGGCCTTCTGCACTGGTCTCGACCGACGTCGGTCCTGCTGCCGACGCCGATGCTCCTGGATCTCAGCAACCTTCTGTTCCTTCAGTTTGCAAAGGGTTAAAGCTTTTAGCTCCACAATCTAACACAAAATTGGTGGGTTCTTAATTATTAAATACATCCTTAGACCTAACTCTTATGGATTAAAAACTAATGATGGACACATTTTTAAAGAGCCAACCAACATTGAGTTATTGAAAAATTATTATGCTTGATATATGTTCTTCTAAATTTTATTTCTTGATAAGTTTTTCATTTCTTATAAATATCTCATGCATGTATATAATTAGTTTGTATTTTATGCTAGAATTCATTGTAATTTTTCTACAACTCTTTTGTCGTGCATCTTAAATTCATTATCACCTCCAATTTTTCTTATCACATTTTTTACCCCACCTCTGGTCTCCCTCGTCCTTATCCTAACACTCAATTTTGAATTCTTATCACCTATTTATTAACATATTTGGGCTCCCTCATTGGGCTCTTTTACTACATTATTATATTTTCCTCTAGACTTATTACTACTTTGTACACCTCATAACCTTGTCATTAATTTTATTGTACCTTTGGTCTCTCCTTATACACTTATATTTTTGCATCTTTGTTTTTAGTTTATGATTTATATTGTAAGACCTTTGGAAATACAACTAGGCCCTCCTCACAAGCATCCATCCTTTACTATTAATTAATTCTAATACGCATACTCCTAACCTTAGCTAAGTGTTTTCTTAAAAATATAAGGCAATTCTTGAGAGTGGGGTTCTTTTTCTTAGATTCATTTTTATTCTCCTTTGGCAAAACCATTTCAATCTATCTACATGTTTCTCATCCATATTTTACTCACTATTAAGATGAAATTTTCAAACATGTTTGTCATTACATCATCTCCCTTTATACCTATTTTTATTGGGGAAACCCACTCATTCTCATGTGCATCTTTAGTTTCCCTATTTTACAACTCCTTTTGGGCACATCCATGTTGGTTTCAATATTGTATTATTTTCTAAGGTAAAATTCTAGGAGTACCTAAATTTCTTGATCTCTAGGTTATCTTATTTAGTAGTTAAGTGTAATATCTCTTGTATTACTACCGATGAGATGTGGGTTATTTGGTAAAGTTACTTGATTATTTCAAACACCACTCAAGTTCAAATATCAGTATGATATTAGAGGACAACGGTGGTCATCCATTGGTATTCTTGGGTTGGTTGTGGCTGATTATTGTTATTATCGATCTGGTTGTGGCTATTCATTGATATTTTTGTGCCATTTGTGGCTATGGGTGATATTCACAAACTAGTTATAGTCATTATTGGTATTTTTAGGTTAGTTATGGTAGTTGTTGGTAAATTTGGTGCATGTGATAGATGATCACTTGGGGATCTAAGCCCCTGATTGTGTCTTAGACTGGTTAGAGCTCCGATCAAAAGAAAATACCTATCTAAAAAAATACCTTTTGTGTCAATCATATTAATAACCCATTATTGGTCTTATGAATCCATATGGAGGAGTAAAATAGAAAAAAAGAACCATAAACATCAGAAGCCAAGATATAAAAAGAAAAATAAAAAGGTAATTTCAAAATGAAAAAAATATATTTCAAAATTCAAAATTATGCCAAAAGATGTGATTATATCATTGGAATTACCCCTATCCTAGTTTAAGCTCAATACTCCTTAGTTTACCTCATGATATAGCCAAGGTTCATTGGAGTATAGAAGGCTTAAAAACTAGGGTAAAAGGATTTAAATATATATTATTAATGTAACCGACTTTTTCACACAAGTACACAATCTTCATAGTTGACCAATGGCTCTATATGGGTCCTAAGGAATGGTGAACACATTATGCAAAGGTAGGATCCTTTCAATTTTTATGCATATATCCTTTATGGGATGATATTTATATTTCACTAGTTATCCCAAGTTCATGCTTACTAGGTCAAGTTCTCTAGGGCCATTAATGTCAAAAACTCTTAGTCTTTCCAAACTGATTAGAGTGTTTTATTTTTTGTAATGAATGTGTTTTTTCCTTCATGGTGTCCTTTTTTCCCTCTCCTTATTTTTTTCCCTTGACAAACATACATTTTTACAAATATTTCTTATCTTATCTATCTCTTTTTTTTCATATTTTTTATGCATGTTACATTATGGTATATGTCAGTGTTCACGAGTTCCACTTTGAACATAACACATTTTAATATAAATAGCATCTTTGAGTTTTTGTGAGATGTTCTCTTAGTCATTGTCTTATTTTCTAGGATTTAACTTAGTTATGTTTTAGACCTTGAGCATTTATTATCCTTTTGTTGGGTCATCAATACCTAATTTAGCCTTCCCTTTTTAGCTATATGCTCCTATTTATACCTTTTGAACTTTAGTTTTGTTTAGTACCATCCTTATTCCTTAGGTTGTTTGGACCTAATTTAGCCTTTTTCTCATGGTTATTTGACCCCTTTTGTCTTTTTATCTTTCCTTGAGTCTTCCAGACCTAATCTAGCCTTTGCCATTGTGGTTATCTAGATTTCCTTCCTTTCAACCATCCTTTCTGAGAATTATGCATACTTTAGTTTCTAGACTCCCCTACACCCTCATTGATTTTATCCATTTTTTAGCCTTATATATTTAGGATTTCTAAATGCAATTTTTGTGCCCACAAGAACTAAGGGCAGCCCCCTTCTTATATATATATATATATATATATATATATATATATATATATATATATATATATATATATATATATATATATATATATATATATATTATATATAACTCTACAAATAGGTGACGCACCTCCTTGAACTATCTTATCTCACAATCAAGACTAATTTATTTACATGTAATCTATTTTAATGGAAAGCTAATTCTAAGTATGTATATGTTACTTTCAGTTATTTCATTTTAACATCATTTATTTATTGCATTTTATTTTATCTTTTTTATTTATATGTTATTTCCCATAGCATAATATTGTATTTCACTATTGTGTCATGTGATGATATTTGGGTAGGGAATATGTATACACCTACATTTTTTAATTATTGATATTTTCTTTTTTATAACTCAGCAAAGTAACTATCTCCACGAGTGCACATCCTAAGGAGTACACTGGGATTAGTGTTTAACTATATTGTGGTACTTTTGAGATATTTTCATAAGATCAATTTATATATCTATTTAAAATAATTGTATTGTTATATGGTCATTCTATCCTTCTCTAGTGTTTTTCCCCCTATTTTTCACAACTTCTGCATAGTTCAATATCTTTTCCTTACTAACTCACCCATGCTAAGTTGGTTCTATTTTTTTTCATGTGTTTCATATTGTATCTACCATGGCTAACATAGTTATTTTAGTATTTATGCTCCCTTTTTAACTATTTCAGCCTTGTTCTATATAGTTATGTTCCCCTTTGTACTAATACATCCCTGGTCAACATAGTAATGTTTTCTGTTTATGCTCTTTATATTATATCAATATGGATTGAGTAGTTCTATATATTTAATAAGACACTTTTTAAAATTGGGTATATATATATATATATATATATATATATATATATATCATCTTTAAATAATTACATCATTTTTATTTATTTTTGCATGAAAAGATACCTTTAGTAAAAGAAAATGAGTTAGGGTATATAATCTTATTCTTTTGGGGGTCCATGTTTGCACAAGGTCTTTTAAGTCTTAATAATATGAGTTAAACCAGAGAGGTAAATCTTGGTCTTAGATTCCCCAATTAAGGATACTTAGGTTTTATTCTTTACATCTTGAGCTTTACCTACAACATCTCTCACAAAGTTCCTCTTGAGCTAAGGGGAGATTGATGTGTTAATAATTCAAATGAAGGTAAGTATACCTATCTCTAATCTCTTCATTTTATTTGGTTTATATGCATATACTAGAGAAATATATTTTTGCCTTCTCGCCATACTTAGTTTAGCTTATATTATCTTAAAATGTCAATATATTCTTAGTTAAATACCTCTTTGTTATTTTTTATCTATTTTTTCTTAAGTGAACCTAATAGTATAAAATTAAGGATAAACTAAATTGCATAAGATATAACATCCACATACAAATTTGAGTATAACTAGTAGAGTTTTACTGAATTATTATAACTTTCTATTTATAAAAATATTAAATAAATTGCGTACTAGACTTGTTTCCAAATTATATAGGTTTTTGATAGGGTAAAATCATCAACATATATTAGGAAGGGGCCTGTAAATTTTAAGATCTTAAAATAGAGTGTGTACGAATGATGGGACATTTTTTCACTTTTTAGACACTTTTGTTAGTGTTAAATCATCTATGAGAGTGTGGAACCATCTATGTTAACTACATTTATTATGTGATTATTTTTATTATTGAACCTATGTCTGATAGTATTTCTTGTATATTCAAAGATATACAATCTAGATTGAATAGCTATGTTTTCCTTCGCCTCACTTTCAAACCCTATCTTTTTGAAATTATAAGATGAAATCATTGTGAATGAGCGAAATGAGTAAAGTGGATGGGTTGATATGTCCTCAGCCACCCCCTATGGCTAAGTGTTACCTACATATCCAATACTCTAAATATGGAATTAAAATTGAACATAGTTATCCCACATATCTGAGTGTGTGAAATTAGTGTAATACTAGCATGCAATGTAATTTTGCATATGGATTTCAAACCTTGAAAATTTATGATTCAACCTTGAATTGGTCTTCATACTTATCTCAAGGATTTCTCCTTTAAAGTATTTTAAATTTATAAACATTAGGATAGCTCTTCTTAATGTCCAAAGTGATTTCTAAAGATAGATAAATAAGTGTTAGATAGGAATAGGCTTAGGCTTGATATGTTTATATAACTGATTCTTTAGGTAATTTATTTTGAATCAACATGTGACACATATGGATTACCCCATATGGAGAATTTTAATTTAGTAAAATGATCTTTAAATGAAACACAAATAAATATAAACCATGTAGATAGATCCATAGTGTATCACTATTTAAGAAAGCACAGACATATCCAAATAATAGGAATAGTGATTTTAAGATCAGGAGGTAGTTTGAGAATGATATTAAAAAATTTAGGCATGGACTATGGAAATTCTTTATAATGGTCATGTAAATTCGAGAAGGTTGAGCCCATATATAGATGAATGGGTAAGGAATGATGTGAACAAGAGTCATGTTGTGTGCATAAGTCAAGTATGTTAAATATTGGTCAAAACTAACATTTTCAAGTATCTAATACCAAATATGAGTGTCTACATTTGTCCCCTTTTTATTCTAGTAATGAAATTGATAGAGTAAAAGGATAAAAGGTGATGCCTGAGGATAACCATGGTGGGTGTGATCAACTAGGTACTGAGTGTTGTGTCTTGCTCCATGTAAACCAACAATGAAACATGTATAAATATTTTTTTCATTTATGATATAAATTAGAGGTAAAACATTGAACATATGGGTTTAAATGAAATATTTAAGGAATGAATAAACATGTGTGTGTGTGTGTGTGTGTGTGTGTGTGTGAGTCAAGAAATATTTTAGATACAATGGAGAATGAGGTGATCATTCCCCTTAGAGATGCCAATTTAAAACCATTGGTTGATTGTAAAATACCCAACCCTCATTGAAAATGGAGAAGTGCCTAGACTTTAAGTTATGCATGACTTTAGCCTCACACATCTCACTATATCTGTGAATTAGAATCCACTATGGGTTCCAATAAATCTTAGAAATTTTTCATTATAATATGTGTAAATTTTTTTAATCATCCACTATAGATGGATTATATGATTTAATTTGATTGATACCGAAGTAATAATGCCTATGTGTAATTTTATGTTGCATATGCCTTACATATGTTTTCAATCAAATAAGTTGTGTAATTAAAGTCCAATAACTTATGTTGAAGAATAATAATATATGTGAAATAGTGAACATATGCATCCCATGTGCCCCCAATCTAATGATCTATGTAATCTAAGTGATATTTCATAGAATCTATAAAATGCCACTCATAATCCTATAAAATCATGACATATACCCTTTATATGCCCCTAGTTTAATGCCAAACCTATAATAATATGATTAAAACCTATAATAATTTGTGTAAACATTTACCACTCTAAATTAGTATGTGTCAAAAATATGAAGGCTTAGTCTCTTAGACAAGCCAATAAGTTTCCCCCCTTTTAGGATAAGGGATGTAGCTTAAAAATTACTCATTTCAAAAGGAGTTATATGTATAATGTTATATATATATATATATATATATATATATATATATATATATATATATATATAAGAGATGCAAAACATGTACTATCATGTGAATAATATGTCTTCATAATAAGAATCAGTCATCTGAGTATATATGAAACATGCATCATAATGCATACAAGTGTCATGTTAAGATATAACAATAAGAAATGTAAAAAATAGTCAAAATAGCAATGAGCATCCATAAATTGAATAATAATAACATATATAATGCATGTTATGTATCATGGCACTATAGATAAGAAGAAGAGTGTGTGATATGGATCATGGTACAAACAAGATTTGTAGACAATTCTTGATCTATACACACATAGAAATAGATTCAAAGAGTAACACATAATTTTATGGCCATGGTGCACACAATAAATCACATGTACTATCAATCAATGTCACATACAGAAAGAGCCATACACAATGGATAATCAAATTTCACATAAGGAAATAAATACACATAATTAACAATCAAAGGTCACACACAAAATAGAGTCAAACATAAAAGAAATAAAGATTCATGTATTGAAATAGACAAGCAAGTAGCTCATCATGTAATACATAACAATATCAATGATGCATATAATAATCAAGGCTAATCTACACAATAAATGTATGTCACATCGCATATAACACAAATAGTATCCAATGAGATAATACTCAAGTAGTATGAGTCAGTGCAAGTCATGTATAATCAGTGTAAAATAGCTTGACATGATCAAAGTAAATAGTCAAATAAAAGATAAAAATTATGTAAAGTATCAAGATCCTCTAGTGAAATCATGCCCTTGGTGTAGGGAGATTATTCTTGGGTGTAAGAATGTCCCACATATGTGTGTTTATGTCATATGAAAATTGTATGTCATGTATCTCACTCATGTATACTTTGAAATGCATCTTCATATAAAATAAGATATATAATCTATTATATGTGATTAATAATAAATAAAACATGTAAATATGCAGTACTTGTCATGCATAGGTTCTCATTTTTTATTTTTTGAATATTTGATTTTTTGTATTTTTGAAATATTTGAAATTTTGACATACATCAATATAATCAATCAAGTCCAAGTATAAAGGATTTGAAAATATAATAATGGGAGGGATCCAAACAATCCATAACATATGTTAAGGCATAATGTGCACCAAATGTAATAGCATGTCAATGTGGAGTAAGTGAAGGCAAGCAATGCGCCCCCATTATAAATGTGAATCAAATAATTTTAGATCAAAAGTGTATGTGTAAATATTAGTAAGTATTCCCCCAATTTGAAATAATCGATGTGTGTTCTCATGTCATAATATGTATGCATGAATATATGTGATCGTGATAACTCAATATATGCCATAAAAAGTATAAATAGTCTATTTTCAAAGGGTGAGCAAGTAGTATGCTGAAAATAATGTGGATTGAGATAAAGTTGTTGAAAAATATGTATCATTATAGGATGAATTTCATGGATGTATGGATTAAGATAAATAATGAAAATGAAAGGGCCAAGTGAAAACAAAGCCAAATAATATAATAATGATCAATGCAAGAGCATATATAGGAATGTATTTCAAGAGCAAATAATAGAGGAATATGTAAGCTAGCAGACATGAAGAAGCTATGTACAATAGATTATATTCCTACTAATCAAATATCCCATTAATGGGTATGCACTTTTTGTATCATATATGTCATAATTGTCTATTATATTTGCATGTCCATCTTGTAATTTAGACATGTCATTATAATCATCTTTTGTATCTATAGTAGGATATGTAAAACCAAATTCACCATGTTTTGGAATTGGTCTATTGGATATTTGTTTCTCTTCAATATGTTTTGTGTTATTAGTATCATATGTATATGTTATTATTACCATAGATATCTTTTCTTGAGTATCAATTTAAGGAATGATTTCTCATTTAGGTTCTTGATTTATAGATGTTCCAATATTAGAGATAAAAAAAAGTATCACCTCTAATGTTGAATATGATTTAGTCATTATTCTTATCCAATGTTTCACACATTGATGTGACCCATAGATTTCCTAATACTTTACTAAACCAAATTATGATTTATTTACAATCCAATGGTATAAAAAAATTTATTAAGAGATACATACCATGCAATAGATCCTATGAAATAGTCACATTTCATATTATTATTCAAGTGTTTAATGTCATATCCAAGAGATTTGAGAAGGTTCATGTTAATCAAATTGACTTCGTAAATGGGATCAACTCTAACATTTGTAAATTGATTTCCATCTATGTGAAACTAATGATTATATGCTTTAAAAATGAAGAATTATTTGTAGTTCCCCCTTGGAAATCATGGTCATGACATTAGTCTTCTTAGGTGCATCTTGCTTTTGGACTTATTTTCTTCTGAACCTTTTTCTTAATCAAATCTGATTTCTTAGTTTCCTCTTTCATATGTTCAATTTTTTGTTTAGCATGTGCTTCTTTTTTCAATTTTGTTATTTATAATTTTTCTCATTGGACCTTTTATTTTAATAATTATACCTTTTGAAGTTTTTCTTTATGTAAGTATTCCTTGTCTAATTGTTTCCTAGAAGATGTAATCATAATTTGAGTAGGTTGCTCACTTATAGGAGGTGTGCTCTAATATAGTGGTGTTTTAATACATGTATTTAATGTAGGATCACCACTATCAATAATTTTTTGTATTTCTCTTCAAAGGATAACAGTTATTGGTATGATGCTCATGCATTCTATGATAATAACAATAGCATTTGGATCTCTTAACAGGATGCATAAGATCAAAGTGATTAACTTGTTTCAAATTATGTCTCTTAGTATTTCACTTGGATTGTTATGACACTTATGTAAAATTATTGATTCAATAGTTGTGTATTTATGTTACGTTTTAACCCATAATTAAGATTATTTTTAGGTCCAAAATTCTTGAATGTAGAGGTGGAGATGTAATTTACATTAGTATCTATAGGATGTTATAGATATTTAATATTATCCTCAAGTGATGTAACCTTTAGACATATTTAATTTTAAAACTCCTCTAAGTATTCCCTTATATTAATTATCTAATCTAATTTGGCTTCACAAGCATAACCCCTAGGGACTTCTAATTGAATATGCATACAAAGTCCATGAGGAAGATTAGTGGGAGGAGGAGTGGGGATGAGGAGGAATATTATGATGACCTACACTTTTTAATACAGGATGGATCACCCTTATTCTTATAATAGTGATAACATAGACCTCTTGTGAGGGATGGTAGATATCACATCATATAGGAGGTACGAAATAAGTAACACTTGAAGCACTTATGTGGGATAAACATTCTTCATGGTTAGTTTTAACCTTTAAATGATTGAAAAAATATTTGATCCTCTTTATTATATTACATATTAAAGGAAAGAAATGTGTAATTATGACTATCATAGATTGAATCAAAAAATATAAACTATGCATATCCATTATAGCCATGATTATATAATGCAAAATCAAAAACCAAGTCTAAAAATTAGAGACAAATATAAAATTTGAAGCCATGGGAAAAAAAAAGTAAAACCTAAGGAAACTAGGGTTTTGTTGTGCTCTAGACAAGTAGTGGGTTTACCAATATATTCTATATATTTTTGTCTTAAGTGCACTTAATACGATAAATTTGAAGATAAATCAAATTCCATACGATACAACATTCACATTGAAATATGAGTGTAACTAGCAGAGTTTTTTTTAATTTATTACAACTTAATATTTACATAAATACTAAAGAGATTGGGTACTTAGCATAAATTAGGAAGGGGATTATGAATTCTCATATCTAGAAATAGAGTGCCTAAACTTGTCGATACAAGTCCATGCTTCTTAGATGCTTCTAGTAATGTGGAACTGTCTACTAGAATGTGGAACTATATGTGTTGAATATGTTGATTATGTGTTTATTTTTATTATTCTACCTATGACTACCAATACTTCAAGTATGTTTATATATCTAGGATTTAGCACAAACAACTTTGTTTTCTTTCTCATGACTCTAAAACCATACCTCTTTTCATTGTAAGATTAAATCATTGTGAATGGGTAAAATAGTTGAAAGGGATGGATGTAAATAACCTCAACCACCCCTTGTGTCTAAACACCACCTACATATCCAATACTCTAGAGAGGGAATACAAATTGAACATAGTTCTCCTACTTATTTGAGTGTGTGTAATCAATGTAATACAAGAATGTAGCGAAATCTTGTGTATGGGTTTAAACACTTGAAAACATGTGATTTGACCTTGAAATGGTATTCATACTCAACTCAGGACTTGATCCTTTGAGGGGGTTTAAATTTTGACATGTTAGGATATTTCCTCTCAATGTGTAGAGTGATCTCTAGTGATAGATAAGTGCTAGATAAGAATAGCCTTAGGCTTGATATGTTTATATATCTAACTCTTTAGGTAATGTCCTCTAAAATGACACACAAAATTTATGGATGACCTATATGGAGAATTTTAATTTGGAAAAAATATTTTTAAAGGTCACATAGACATATCCAACCCATGTGGACAGATTTGTAATTCAGCACTATTTGAGAAAGTGTGAACCTGTCCAAACAATAGGAACAGTGATTTTGAAATCAAGATTAGTTTGATAATGATATTAATTTTTCAATTGATACTATGGAAATCCTATGTAAGAGTAATGATAATTCAAAGAGTTCGAACGCATATATGTATGAATAGTTAAGAAAGAATGTGAACAAGATTCATTTATGTGCATATAAGTCAAGAATATTAAATATTGATCACATGTGACATTGTCAAGTGTCTAATACCAAATATGAGTGTTTACAGTTACAATCTATAATTTAGATACATCTTGATTACTATCTAATAACATTTATATCTCTTTAGCTTACCCCTCTTAAATCTTGGATCTAGGTTATCTTTGTATGTCACTTCTTTAAAAAGGCTTCTTAAATATATCCTTGATCCCCCATTTTATAAATAAATCCTAGTTACATCCCTTATCTAATTTACGATGTGGCATATTTGTATGTATGTTGGATGTAGTATGGTATTATCCCTTTTTCTTATATTATAGGATATTTATATTATTGACTGTATATGCCCTACATACAACACCTTTGATATCATTCTAAGAACTATACCTATGTGATTGTAACCATTTCAAATGGTACTTCCACTTTTCCTACTCCCATTGACTTCCTATATAACCTCTCAGGAGATGAATCACAAATTAAGATATAAAATTGCTTGAGTATGATCACAAAACAAAATAGCTCCTCAAACTAACCAACCAACACTCTACCTCAGTGTTCCTAGTAGATCCTAAACCAATGAGGTGGTTGTATCCTCATTAAATATTTGAAAAAAAAAACATAATGTCACATCTATGACATTTTCCTGTCTATTGATCTCCATTTTCAATGGTCCCTATGATATCCTCAGTATAACTACCCTGAATCTATCATAACTCAATCACCCTTTCCCAATAATTGGGTCTTATAACTCTCTCCATGCCCTCTGATATACATTTCATTATTCCCTTTGATCAAAATTTCATTGTGCCCTCTGATCAACATGTTGTTGCACCCCGCCCCCTGATGTTTAGATAGTGTTCGCTCTTGATCTAAAATAAGACAATTGATGGGGTTCATGCACATGAGAGTACATCTATCTCCTAGGTGACATTATACATGAGAAACATGTAAAGTGTAAGGACTAATGTCTAAATGGAAATCCATAATTACTTTTCCTATAGTTAATAGTGTTGAACTTGAGTTTTGATATCAAGTTAGTTCCCTAAAAATTATGTGTAAAATAGGGAGCAAAAGTGGGTAAATATGTTTTGTGTCAAGGGTGTGAGTGGGAAAGCCAAGTTATAGGTGACATTCATAAGGACACACATATCACCCCTTGGTAAAATAGTTCAAACTAAATCCTCAAGGTTGGTCCATAACAACAGGGTCATGTTAATTACTGAGGCACCTTAATAAAATTAATATGTAGTTTTTAAGAGTAAAAGGGGTCAAGTAATATAATTTAATGTTGAATTGAACTTTTGATATTCACTTAAGTCATTTTATTTTTGGCTAAAGTGCTTACTTCATCCATTTAAAATCAAATTAAATTAGTCACAAGTAAAAAAATGGTACATCCAACAAGGAAAAGTAGCTATATAATAAATAAAAATTATAAAAGGTTAAATTCCCTTAATGTAGAGTTAAATATCATCTTTATGATATAATCAATCCTATCCCTCGATGAAAATATTCCCTAAAACCTATACCCCAAACCCTATAACTAGATATAATGTTTACTCTTATCATTACTTCCTCATTTGGCTCTGTAATTGGGTGAGGGGAAGTAGAGTGGGAAGGTGGATGTTACGTCATGCCTCCATTATTTTGTGTATCTCCTTTGTGACATGGTTCTTCATCCATGAAATCTATCTTGAACTCTTAGCAAGATTATAATTAGATAACAAGGCTAGTTTTTCCTTTTAGTTAACTAGTTAGGGTTTATGCTCTTACTAATATATTTTACTATTTATTTACTCATTTATCTATCTATATGTGCTTGGATTTATTTTTTTAATAATTTATTATGCACAAGGATGAATGAAGGTGGAGGATAGAGAAAGAGAGAAGGTATGCATACTTTCTAGGGTGGGGGAAGACTCTTTATGCCTTGTAGCTTTCCTAGATAGTACATTTTCATGCATTATGATTTTACTACATTTATTATAGAAATAGAAATGTCTTAGAATGATTATTTAGGTTGTAGTATTTAGTTTTATAGTTCTTAAATATTATCCGAAGGAAAGAGTCATGGGGGGAACCTAGTGGGTTCCTAGGTGGCCTTTAGGTCCTTGGAATGCCTCCAAAAAAAACCATTGTATTTATTTTGAGGATATTAATAAATAATTTTGTTATATTCTAACTTATTATTTAAAAAATAGCATTTTTATAGTGCATTTTCAACCCCCATAGTTTTTATTTAATTTTTTTCTAAAGTTTTTAAACTTTTTAAAAACTAAGAGGGAGAGGTCATGTTGTCACTCGTTGGCCACCCACCCCAATATCATGTTGGTCATGAGCTGACTAGGCCTAAACTATGTTTTCGAATGTGCCTTTGGTAGAATCAACAATGTCATATTATACATGTCATCCCATTGAATAGTTAAGACAATGTACCCATGGTTGGAAATCCATGTTTTATAGGGGCATCCACCCTTCCAAGCGTGATTGCCCCTTTGCATTATCTTTAAGACCTATAGCCGAAAAAAATTTATAGTTTTTTAATAAAACAAATAATAAAAATTTATTTATATTTTCAAATAAAATAAATAATAAATTTTTTTTTTATAGTTTGAACACTCGTATAGAATAGGGGGCCACATGAAAACAATTGTTATTTTTTATTAAAAAAAATTATTAAAAATACCCATGACATACACCAAAAAAATCACTCAAGTACTAATATCCGAATCAAAAATATATTAACTTACACTTAAGCATCCATCTTTTTTCTTTTATAATAGAAAAATACAATAATAGTAACTTAGAGTTTTATTTTTTTTTGGTAATAGTTTAATAAAATGTTTAGTGTACCACTAATAGACACAAATATAATAAACATCATTTCATAATAGTAATCAAAAATTCTCTAAGAAGGACAAAGGACCCAATCCTTGAATCCTTAAAATAATGAATTATAAATAAATATACATAGTAATAAATAAACTATAAAGGATAATTCATTTTGTATAGCATATTATCTACAATACAAGGTATGAGAAGAAGTCTACAACATAATCCAACTTAGGAAATCAGCACAATGAAGCGTCAACAATCCACATATTTTTGCATATGTCCATCTCCAAATTTCCCATAGATAAATAGGTGTGTAAACTCACCTCTCAATCATGTGACATCATCAAGAATTATTTTCCTTGTCAACCCTAAACTTAAAGGAGTACAATAAATTTCATACATTAAAATAAAGAACTCAAAATAGGTAAATCATAGCATTTTCACTAGCTAGGTGTGTGTACAAGGGAGTGGAATTCCATGCCAAAAATGTTACATTAAAATCAAAAAGACTCACAATCCAAAATACAACACAATGGGGAGGAGAGGAAAGGGGTTTGAACACAAATATTTTTATTTTATCATCTTGTTTCCAATAATTTATATTTGATCCATAATAATACTCCAACAATGGAGGGGAGACATCAAACAACCCAACCCCCAGGCCCTAGTCACCAAACGTTGAAATGAGGGGAACCATCAAGCAACCCTTTCAAGGCCCCAAACTTGGCATGGTCACCCTCGACCTACCCCACACATGAGAACCAAAATCGCTCACACATAGGCAAAATTTCAAACACAAGATTGTGCAACTTGAAAATAACAACAAATTCCAAAAATAAGTTGCAGATAAAATAAAACACAACTTTTCTAAAATAAAAATCCCAAGAAAAAGCTAACAAATTCACTTTCTTGAAATAGAAGATATAAAAAATTCGTAAGCAAAAAATTTTCAAAAATAGCATAGGCACAAGTGGGTAGAAAATACTTGCAGAAATCCATCCTTCCAATCAAATAAAAACTACAATAAAAAAAGGCATGGAACTTCAATTGATGTATATTTTCTCCTCTTCTTTTCCCCTACTCTCCTCTCCTCCTCTTGCCCAAACTAGGGTAAAGTGAGGATTTTAAGCATAAACCCAAGAAGAAAATGAGAATGGGTTGATATCCTAACTCCCAATGAGGAATGGACATGCATCCACCCTCATGGGTTAACTTGTAGAAACTTCATTCCAAGGGAACTTTAAGAACCTAGTTTATTGGAATGAGATGATTTAGAAATAACCTTAGGCACACAAATCAAAGTCACCCTCAATTGGCACATGAAAAGAGGAGATGGGTTTACTTTATAATGTTGTTATTTTTAACAAAGCTTCAAATCCAAATTTCACATTATAATTAACATTTACATTTTTTAGTGAGGGGAAACATAGGAAAAGGGGAGTGGTGAAAGTTAGTGTCATAATATACATGAGAGTCATTTAGGGTATAAAGGGTCTTAAGTACATGGCCATTAATAATGTGTGTAGGACACATAAGGATGCTCAATGTGGCCATGTCAATAGTCCAGAATGTCTTATGGTGTATGTCACATAGTACTCCCTTATCCCCATTATATTTCCCACCACCAGTTCTTGCACGCTCAAAATTCCCATCAAAACCCTTGAGAGTAAAATATACATATACAATGAAACAATTCTAGAATAAATAATAATTTCTAAGCAATGTTTAGTTAGAATACACATCGTAAACCAAGATATACATTTTACAAGTTGGTCCATATCATATATGATAAAGCATGCATGTACTCGCCCACATGGTACATGGAAAATTAATATTTCTCAATTATAATGAAATCATATATATAATTATGGTAATCATATGCTACCAAAGTTTATGAGCTATCATAATCTAAATTTTTCATATAATTATTTAATCATGATAATCCCAAAATAAACCACACAACTAATGTTTAAAAATGAAATACGCCACACACCATGTGATAATAAATAATGGCATCATATGTCATACTTACATAAGAATATGATAATAATAAAATAAACATCAATAGTAATGGAAGTAAAATAGAAATGGGGTATGACTAAAAAAATTAAAATTAGGCATCACAATAATTGTCCTTAAAGTCCATTGTAACAGATAACACTTGCAAGGAATAAAAATTTGATTTATCTAAGATTGCTATATATAAAACTATATATATATATATATATATATATATATATATATATATATATATATATATATATATATATATATTAAAGATTGGTATTTAATATCTCGTTAATGGTTCAAGGGTATGTAAGCCCCCAAAATTGAGAGAGGACACCTCTTCTTGGATCCCCCTCCACTAGATACTAGGTTTTTAATTTGGCTAACATCAAAAAAATTGAATAGTGTTATGACCCTTCATGTAACATATTAGAAAAATATAGAAAATACAAAAAATAATATTTCAAATGAATGAAAAAATACTATATTGGATTAAAAAAGGAGTAGAATGACATTACAATATTGCCAGCCTCTTTGAGGGGGTGGCCTTATTTGAGTAAACTCAATAAAATATAATTTTGGATGTGTTTCCATTAGTATAGACCTTTTTTTATACAAATTATATACTAGATAACTAATACTTCCCATGAATGTGGGATTATTACAATTATCAAAGTATATGATTTTGTAGCTTCTATTCATGACAAAAATTAAAAATAAAAAGTTAGGATGAGGGGGTCCTAACATGCCCTTCCCCTTAAAAAACATTTACCTCAAAGCTAAAGATGAGGATAGTGTTGTTGGAGTTGAAGGAGGGGTTCCCAAGTCACATATTTTAGCTTAATCACATGTCATTGGACTAGAACCTCGATGATAGTTTGAGATTATAGTTGACAAGAGGCCTATCTAGATAGTTCCAATTTCAAAAAAGAGAGAGCCTTCTACATCAAGTTCAAGCTATATTATCTAAGTTGTGACATTAGGGCTAAAGACTTACTTCAAATATGAGAGATGAAAGACTAAATGAATACATGAATAAGGTGGAAGTTCAAGCTTGTATGTGACATGAGTAATCTATTGAATAACTTTATAGGGTATATAAAACTTGGAAGAAAGTTTCTAGAGACCCTTTAGCTTGAGACAGGATTGTTTATAAGGGTGTAATTTGATAAAATATATATCTTTGGTTGGAAGGTGAGTTTATAATGGTGTTGATATACATGTTGATTCATGAGACTTTGTGCCTTGTGTATAGTTTCCTTGAGAAGGAAAATAATATTATCTCAAGTGAGGGTATTGTAAACTACATGCACATTAGAACTAATTGGAATATATTTAAGAAAAGATGGAAGCTTTTGACTATATACCACTTCATAAGGGGTCATCCTAGTGGTTGTGTGATAGGTGGTATTGTACCACCATTCTACAAGTGGTAACTAATTGGTCCAATAATGTTGTTGATTAGAGGTAAATCAATGAAGATATGTTTCTAGGAATTTATTAAAAATTTAAATCTAGCCATCTATCTTTGGGTGGTAACCAAAGCTTATTTTCAATTAGGTGCTTGTGCGCTTGAAGAGTTCTTGCCAGAAGTGACTTAATTTAAATCACAATTAGATATAATATAGATTGGGATTCCATGAAGATAGAATATTTGATCAAGGAATGTTTGGGTGATTTTATTGTTGACAAGTTTAACATCCTAGGTTAAATTGTCACCCCTATAATTTTAAACTTGCTTGGCATGCTTCTACAACATGGTTCTTAGCTTAGTTATGCCTTGTGTGGTCTTCAAGGGGTCTTTCAAAAGTTGTGTCAGCATTGTTTTAGGTAGTGCTTTTACAAATCATTATAATTCCTTCAAATTCAATCTAGTAGGTCTTATGGATATGTCATGATGTGTCAAGATGGCATATAGTCCTTCAAGGTCAATCCTTTCATTTTTCTAATTGGTTTAAAGCTTATTAATCTTGTTTGATGAAATTAAGGTAATTTATCAAAGTTTAAGATTTATTGATAAACCTAGGTTTACATTATGGACAAGTCAAACCTTCTCAAGGCACTATCCTTGAATAGAGCATTAAATAAAATGGTAAAGAAGTCATTTAAAATCCTATAAGGTTTTTGATTTATATATTTTATCTAGTTGAGATCATCCAATATACATTAGGTTTCTTTGCACTTGAAAATGCTTTTAAGGAATTTAAGTCCATTTCCAAATATGGTAAAGATGGAATACACATACCATTACACTTTTCAAATATTTAAAATGAGTTTTCAATGTACTAATCTCATGAGGAAGTTAGAATAATGGTTTGCATGTCAGAACAATTTAGTTTTTGCTCTAAAGAAGTCAATTTTAGGAGTTTGTACAGACTTGGGATATTTACTTGTAGGTTAAAAAGCCTTAAAAGAGTTTCCTAGTCTTTTATAGGTAATATCCATGAGATTAAATCTTTCATAGGTCTAGAGAAAGAAATAAATAATTCTAATCCTCCATCACTCCATTAGCAAGCTTGCAAAGGCAGTTTTCATGTAGATGGTACAGCCCAAAGAGAGACAGAGAGTCAGGGTCTAATATATTTTATATAAAATAGAGTCCTAATAAGATTCATGTTTGTGGAATTAGTTATCATATTCACCCCCTCTCCTTTATGAACAATTTTTAAGATTCCATGGTACTCAAAAACTACTTGCATACCCTACATGTTCACTATTTTTCTTTGAAATGGCAGTTTGAAACAAGTTGAATGCATAAGGGAAATTAAGGGAGATTTTTAGGTCCATGAAAGCATCTCAAATTTTTATCCAAGCCCTACTTGGAATGCGTGAGTTAATTTATCAAATAAAACTCCATTTATACACATTTGTAAGACAATTATCATTATTTCTTGATGTTTCAGGGTTCTTAACAGATTGGAGTATGTTTCTAAAGATGCTATGCCATGTTTCCATCCTATATAAAGCTATATAACCCCACTAATGTTCTCCATGATCACTCCAATACCATTTTTTCCAATCAAAAAATAATGTTCTCAAGCCTTGAGGATTGTGTGTAGACTGCATGCATAAGAATGGTTTCAAAAGGTCTGGTACTACACTATCAAAGGTGTTTAGAGGTAATAACTTCATGATAAATTGAATGAGATGATATATAACTATTCTTAGGTTTAACTTGGTCAATATTTGTATCATATAAGTCCTAAAATATAAATAATTTAGACCTACAGTTCTACAGACTTGTAGGTCAACATTTCATAAGAAATGGTGTTGAAATGAGTATCAAGATGGAGTTTTAAGACCTAATATTAAGATAATGTAGTGTCTCTATGATTTTAAAAAATTTCTAAGGAGTAGAGAAGGTGTGAGCTAAAAAACAATGCTCTAGATACTCTAAGGACACCTACAGGTCAGTCTTGGCCCTTTTAAAAGAAATGTAAACTCAATTGTACTTGAGATTCTTAAGGTTTTCTAATGAAGGATGCAGAGCTCCAAATATATCTTAAACTTTTGAATATGTATTGTACACTCTAGGACTATCACCAAGCAAGATGAAACTAGCCACAAGTTTTCATATATATTTAGGGTTGTGTGTAAATTTCTTAATAACTATTGTGTATGGTGAAGTAGGTGCAAGCATAAAGGCCTTTTTGACCTAATTAGAGACACCTTCATTATGGGGAGATAATAATATCAAAGGTGATAGTCACCATAATAAAAGTTTACCATACCCAAATTTTAGTCAAGATACTCAATGATAACACCTTCGGGCTAATGGTGATTGTTCAGTTCTACCTAGTTTTGATAAGATATGTCTTTTAGTTTGAAAGACAAAAATCTATGTAAGGCATCTTCAAGAGGAAGGATGGATTGAAAGTAAGTATTATATTGAGTACTAGAGGTTCACAAATCCCCACTAAGTAACATGATGATTCAAGGTAATGAAAATCCTAAATCAGAATGTTTATGTAGGTTCAGGTGATCAAACAAATAGGCATGTGGTTAGATAGTGAAGAGTCTACACAAACATATATCCATGTCATGAGAATAAATGAGAGAGGGAAAGGATACTTGTGAGGATATATGGTCTCAAAAGGGTTGAGAAGGTTAAAATAAGAGAAACTAAACTCT
Source organism: Torreya grandis (assembly GCA_037957365.1). Classification (NCBI taxonomy): domain Eukaryota; kingdom Viridiplantae; phylum Streptophyta; class Pinopsida; order Cupressales; family Taxaceae; genus Torreya; species Torreya grandis. Next base: position 1,773,365 of record JARHVA010002450.1, read on the forward strand.
CAAATATAATATAAAAGGTCATTTAATGACTAATTGACTTGAATGGATCCTAAATTCCATACGTAGTCAAGACCCCAAATGGTTACTTGTTACCTACAGGACTACTTGAGTGACTTAAGTGGGTTTTAAAACTTGAATAAAATAAGAGAGACTTAAGTGCATTAGATTTGGATTTTATATATATGGATGAAGTATATGAAGTCATATAAGTATAAGAAGACCTAAAGGGAGGCGAGAAGAGGTAATCAAGATAAGTCATTTTAAACCCTGCAAACACATAGCCCTATGTTTATGAAATTGAGGAGAAAGATGTTGTTTAAGATGAAAATAAACCTAAAATAACTCTAAAAATTGATGATGTATTTATTGAATCGTTTATGAGGTCTTGAAAATCCTTCATTAGTGATAAAAATATCACTTTATATGCTAAGAAACACACAGAAATGTCCACTTGCAAGCATATAGTCATTTAGCTTATTCACCTACAGGGTTGTACTATGTTTATGAAGAAAATATGTATTATATGTTAAGTATGGGTGTATATTAATTTAGAGGAATGTATAGAACCTAGGTGGAAACTCCCATTAAGTTTGGGTTCAGTGAATGAAAATAATTTCAAGTTAGAAAAACTCATTTAAGCCTAAGAGGCCTAAACTTGCACATATAGTTCTTGGAGTAAGATTGTGAAGAAGGGAATTTTTTGGAGGAATAATTTAATAAAAAGGTATCTTGAAACCTAATATAGGACACTTAAAATAATTTTTATGATACCAATATTGTTATGAACTCTATTGTAGTAGGTTTCATTCCTAAAATTGTAGTCAAAGTACTTAACACACACAATCAAGAAGGCTTCAATATGAATAATGGAAAGAGTTATTGTTAAAGAGATTTGATATGTGTGAGAGATACATGTGGATAATTTGTAAGTATGTACAATATTTATATTTATAATAGGTTATTGGATATACTTTCTAGGCCTTGACAGTCAACAAATCAAACACACCTATAGGCTCAGGAGTGACTTTCAGGTCTGCTCATAAAGATTTGATGTTTTATGCATATGTGGAATTGGAGTTAAAGACTTTTTTGGGTATGAATATCCATATGTATGTTTAAATATCATATAAAATACTCTACAATCTTAAAACTTGGGAGCATTGAGAATAAATGACCTATGACAATCAGTTAGGGTCAAAAGTGCATGATGTGCTTCAAACCTTCAATGCATGAAGCATGAGGTGGCAGAGCTCATGGAAGGAGATTAACCATTGGGATTGATTTAAAAACATGGAGTGATATTTTAAAAACCCAAATAATTCATTTAAAACTTAGATCAAACATCAAAATAATACTTTCAGACACACATTCTTTTAGACCTCACAGAATGCATATTCAGCCACCCAAGAAGCTCAAAATTTTGCTTAGATATATCATAAGAAGTTGCATGGTGTCCAAATATCTTATGAATAATTATCAGGGTCTATTACCTGAAAACTTAAGTCATTATTTCTCAATTTAGAGGCATGTACTTTATGAATCATCGTTAAGATGATAAGTGCATTTTTTATTGCCTAGAGGCCAGAAATGACCAATTTGAATAAATTGATTTATTAAACACATAAAATGGGATGAAATTAACTTTAAAACACATAAAAATAATGGATAACTCCAATTATGTCCCTATTATGACATTTTATTTTACTTGCACCTATACAAATTCAATAAATGTTGTACTTTTGTGAAGATTTGAGCTCAAAATAAGGTATAGAATATCATGGACAGTTGTAAACTATTGTGGAGGATGATTTGGGATTTATTATACTTTTTAAATTCTAAAAATATTTATATTCCACCGTGAAATTTCTTAAACAAATCTGGTTTTCAGGGTAGTATGAAACAAGCTTGAGAAAGGGCTAATTTTTCAGCCATTTCTTAGTTTGCGTACCTACACAAGGTTACATAAGCCCAATTTTTTTATGAATAATTTTAAAATGGTCTTAAAACTTAATAACACACTTTTTTTAGGTTTCACATGTGTGGAATAATTCTAGAGCAAAAACTCAATTTTCTAGGCCTAGAGGGCTAATGAAGACCCACTTGGAGAGAGAAAATGCGATGATAAGTATACTTCCACTCAGAGTTAGGTCCTAAAAATTTTCATGGAGATGTAATGGGATACCAAGTCCTAAAAATATCATTATTTTCCCAATATCCTTTATAAATTATTCTACACAAGGAGGCTTACCTATTTTGAGGGCTACAAAGAATTGGGGAAAATACAAACTATGAGTGCAAAATCATATGTTTTGAAGTTTTTGATGGCTTCAAGTGACTTTTTTCAGATATAATATGATGTATATATTCCATCTATGGAGATAAATTTCTTTCTTGAAGTTAAAACCAAGTTTTCACCTTTCTACACCATATTACAAAAGGAGGAGTTCAAGTGGTCAAACCACCAAATCAATGCATAAAAGCTCTTCAATAAGCTTTGTCAAGGTAACCACTTGTATTTTACGCCACTTGGAAAGAAATAAAAATTCAATATTTGGTTTAAATAAGTTTTGAAATGGTTGAAGGAGTCTTCAACTATCCTAAGAAGACCTTTCCTCTCTCATATGCCAAGTCAAGTGGAAAAAGTCAAAGTAGCTTCAAGAGCCTTATAATAGCCCTAGCAAAGTGGAGAGACATTATAAATGGGTGAGGATAATGATTCAATTGAAGAATTTATGAATAATTGAAGACCTATTTTCATGGAGAAGACTTCTTCATCAAGGAAGACACGCAAACTAGTAAATAAGGTATGCAAGCAAAGATATAGGCACTTTCAAGTAGTCAAACTCTACCAATAAATACACAAGACTTCTTCAAACATTTCCAAAAATTCCACGTCTATACTATTTTCCTAGAGGAAAAAGAAGAAATATGGGAAGTACTACGTAGGAGTTGAAGGATGACCAAGTGGATGACTCATTCCTAGTTTTGGGTTTTTTGATCTCTCTCTCTCCTCTTTCTCATTTTCTCTTTAAGTATGCTTGTTTTTGGCATTTGTATGGATACTTAACCTAAGTTGCGGCAGAGCCCTAATTAGAAAAACACTTGGACTTGGATCTTTGAATTGAATAAGACTAAATTTTGGCCTCTTCAATGCTTATGATTAGTGAATGCTTTATGGTTTGTAGATGAATGTCAGTTATAGTAAATGCTTACTTACATTTGTCCTCTCCTATTTATCTATTTGTAGGTGGTTAATAATCCTTAAAAGTTACATAATGTGCTTGAATAACCTTTTATGTATGGCAAGTGTAATCCTTCATTAGTGTCCTTGAGAAACCTAATGATCAGTTGCCTTAGATCATGCATCAATCTAATATATTCTATGTGAAACATTTATATTTGGAGACCCTTTATTTGAGTAGTGCAATCAAGTTCATGTCATAATTTAGCTTCTTAGTGCATATTAGACATGTGAAAGAGATATTTTGGTGTATCACCTCCTTAGGTAGATTTTCTTTCATGTTATCTTCCTATCTTTTCCCTTGCAAACTAGTAGTGTAGTGTAGAGACCCTAACTGATACATCAAGGGGAGCTATCCCTAAAATCTAGAGATTCAATCCACCTATTAGACCAACCATATCCTAGGATTGTCTCCATTTTACTCAAAACTTTAAAGGCTTAAACAACCTTCACAAGGGTGCAGGTTTGAGTTGGTAATGGTTTTTGGTATGCCCAGTGAGACCAAGGTCCAAAGTGGTTGAAGGATTATTGGTGTTATCCTTCTACATATCAGCGTTTAAAGGCATTCAAAACATCAATGGTGACTCCAAGCTCAATCAATTAGTTCTAGCATTCTAGGTACTTATTTCAAAGAATTATTGATGATTTTTTTTATTTCTCTTGTCTACTTCATGAAGTTTGATGGATGGGTATGAAAATAATTTTTGTGTTATACCTCCTTGTCAGTCCTATAATGAACCATACCAGCCTTGCCATGATCTTTATCATCCTTATCATGAGTCTTATTAGTCTTAAGATTAGTCTTACCATTAGTATGATGGTTCATATTAGTTCTATAATGCTCCTTATTAGCCTTCATATGATCCTAATTGTATACCTCGACAGCCTTACCAAGACTTGTAGTAGTCATACTCACCTCCTCTTTTTCCAACTCCAACTCAAAATTATGTTTCCTTTACCATATCCTTATTGTCATTCAAGCCAAATATGCTAAAATTTGAACGGATGATGAGAAAATGGGATATAAAATTAGATGTGATACCTTGTCACCTCATAGAGAAGATGAGGAAGTCAGTACATATGTTGATGGATAAGTGGGTAGTAGTTGGAGAGGAAAATCAGTATGTTATAACTGATGAGTTGTATGAAATGATAACCTTGATCCAATGGTGGGTAGACAGATTAGTGAGGTAGTAAAATCAAGAGATCCAACTCAAACATCATCTCCTACCCCTGGTCAACCTTTTTATGTTCCACGATTCCTTCAAGTTACACATACCCCTCAAGAAATAAATATCACTTCATCTTGGAGGCCTTCTTACACTATGATTCCTGGTTATCCTATGCCAACTCTTTTGTATGAATCTCCTCCCACCCCTCTTCAATATCCCTCTTGTATCCCATAATAGCCTTCTTATGTTCCTTGACCTCATGAAGTCATTGATCATCTTCAAATAGAGCCTCCAAGAGAGCCAATTCAATCTACAAAAGAACCTACTAGTTTCAAAGTCCCAACTTGAAACCAAGTAGTTAAGTCTTGGGAGAAACAAGAGGAAGAGTGCCTAAAAAAGACAATTGAAGTCAAGGAAGAAGACCTTGTGGCTATTAAAGCCTCATATACTTTGCCCAAATAAACTATAGTTGTTCCCTTATAAAAGTCAATTCAAGAAAATATCCAAAGGAAAGGAGTGATTGTTGAAGCAACTAAAGCTCAAGCTACATCTAAAATTGATAGAGTGAATCATGCGGGTGAGGAAGAAAATCAAGTATCCATAGCCCAAATCAACTCTCTCTCCAAACATTCCTATAAGAGTCTTCCATACCCAAATCTTCAAGTTACAAGAGTACTCCCTTGGTTCCCAAGCAAACTCATGAGCATATCCATTACCCTCCCACCATTTCCCTTCTTGAAGATGAGCTTGTTTTATGGAAGATAGAGGATGAAGTTCCAGTTATAAGTGAGATTCAATGAGAATGTGAGAAGTATAATTCATGTGTGTATGAGGAAGATATTTTTATTGATACTCCACTAGGGGAAGAAAGAGGCAATTCAGGTTTTAGAGATGAAGTGAAAGAGAATCTTGCATAAGGGATACAAGTTGAAAATCAAGTTGCAACTAATATTGAAGTAGAATACATCTCAACTAAAAAAGGTGATGTCTTGGACATATGTGGAATGGATCCAAATGAGCAAGGATGTGAGCTTGAAGAAAGAGTACAAGTTGAAGTCTTGAGTGAAGTTGAAATGGTTTAAAATGAGCAAGAAGCTGAAATTGAAGAGGTTGAATTGTAATCACATCATAACTGCATAAAGAGATTTGACACTCTTGACAGCCCTATAATTCTTGAGGAGAAGGATGAAGATGTTATTCTAGTTGGTCTCATTCAAATTGACCAAGGTAAGGAGCTAAAACATGATTGATAGTAATACTTTGAATCTCTTCAATATATTGAAAGCCTTTGTAAGGATGCATTTCCTATTAAACATGCTTATGAGGAGTTTGATCAAGAAACATCTATTGAGAACCATGATGTAGTTTTGGTTGAATATTCAAACCTCCTTGAAGAGCTTGATGAGCTTGTAGTAGCTGATAAGAAATATGATATCAGTCAAGATGACATAGAGACCTAAAGATAATGCCTAGATGGAGTATCATTTGATGAAGTTGCAGTTGACAAGCAATGTGGAGTGGGTTTTGAAATACAAGATGAATATGTCTTTATAGGTGACTGGTTTATTTTTATTTACTCACTTGAATACATGCCAAGAGAATGGCAATCAAGAAGAATGTATTGTCAAGCATTATGTTCAAGAGATAGCTTACCTTGTACCATAATTCACCTCATGGAGAAAAAGATCTCAAAAATTTCCCATTTGATCTAGGAAGCACAAACTTAGAGGTCATTTGTTTATAGTAGTTTGTATGTGTTTGTTGTGTTCCCTAAGTGCTTTATTAGCATAGGTGTATGTTTTATCTTGTTTTGTCTAGTTGTGTGTGTTTGTCCTTATATCATGTGTCTTGGAGGTCAAATAGTTATCTTGTTTTAAATCAGGAGTTGTAATCATTGCTAGGGTATGATCATGTTTATTTCAAAGTGTGAGAGAGACTCCATGAGCCCAAAAGAGACGCAAAGTTATTGGTTCATAAGCATAGTAGGCATGTTTCCCAACTGATTCACCAAAATGTTGACAAGTTTGACCTCCCAAGTTAAACTATCACCCCTATAATTTGAAACTTGTTTCTCATGCTTCTATAACCTAGTTCTTGCCTTTGTTATGCCTTGTGTGGTCTTCAAGGGTTCTTCCAAAAGTCTTGTTAACATTGTTTAAGGTAGCATCTTTACGAATCATTCTAATGCCTTCAAAGTAAGTCTAGTGGATCCTTGGGATATGTCATGATTATTTAGGATGGCATATGGTCCTTAAAGGTCAATTTTTTTCATTTTTATACTTGGTTTAAAGCTTGTTAATCTTGTTTTATGAAATTAAGGTAATTTAGCAAAGTTTAAGGTTTTTGGAGAAACCTAGATTTACATTATGGCCAAGTCAAACCTTATAAAGATACTATCCTTAAATGGATAATTAAATAAAATTTTGAATAAGTCATTTGAAGTCCTAGAAGGTCTTAGATTAATATATCTTCTCTCCATGAGATCTTCCAATATACTCTAGATTTCTTTGCACTTGGAAATACTTTTAAGGGATTTAAGTCCATTTCCAAAGATGGTCAAGATGGAATACATGTACCATTTCAATTTTCAAAGCTTTAAAATTATTTGGTAATATGATAATTTTATGAAGAATTCAAAATAATGGTTTGCATGTTAGAATAGTTTAGTTTTTACTCCAAAAAAGGTTATTTTAGGAGTTTATACAGACTTGGGATATTCATTTGCAAGTGAAAACACCTTCATAGTGTATCTTGGTCTTCTCTAAGTCATATACATGAGTTTAAATCTTTCACAGATCCATAGAAGGCAATAGATACATCTAAACCTCCATCACTCCAATGGCAAGCCTATAAAGGCAATTTTCATGTGGATGGTATGGCTAGGTGAGAGAGAGAGTTAGAGTTTGATATATTTTCCATAGGATGGGGTCCTATTAATATTTATATTTATGGCATTGGTCATTATATCCATCCCTTCTCCTTTACTAAAAATCATTAAGATTCCAGGGTACTTCAAAACTACTTACAAACCCCACAGGCTCACTTTTCTTCTTTGAAATGGTTGTTTGAAACAAGTTGAATGCATAATGGAAATTGAGGGAGATTTTTAGGGTCTATTTAATATCTCACATTTTTATCCAATCCCTACTTGGTATGTGTGATTTCATTTGGAAAAGAAAACTCTATTTATACACATTTGCAAGATAAATGTCATTATTTATTGATGTTTCAGGGTTATTAATAGATTATATCATGTTTATAAAAAGTATATATCATGTTTACATTCCACATAAATCTCTAAAACTTATAAATGTTCTCCATGTTCACTCCAATACCATTTTATTTAAGCAATAAACAACATTCTCAAGCCTTGAGGCCTATTTGTAGACTGCATGCATAAGAGTGGTTTCAAAAGGTCTGGTATTGCACTATCAAAGGTGTTTTGGGGTAATGAATTCATCATAAGTTGAATGAGATGATACATAAATATTCTTAGGTTTAACTTGGACAATATTTGTATCATATAAGTCTTAAAGTATAAAGAATACAAACCTATAGGTTTGCAGACTTGTAGGTCTACATTTCATAAGAAATGGTGTTGAAATGAGAATCAAGATGGAGTTTGAAGACCTAATATGAAGATAATGTATTTTCTCTATTATTTGAAAAAAAATCCAAGGAGTAGATAAGGTGTGAACTAAAAACCAATGCTCGAGATACTCTAAGGACACCAATGCTCAAGATACTCTAAGGACACCTACAAGTCAGTCTTGGCCCTTATAAAGGAAACATAAACTCAATGGTACTTGAGATGCCTAAGGTTTTATAATGAAGGGTGCAGAGATCCAAATATATCCTAAAATTTTAAAATGTATTGTACACATTAGTACTATGACCAAGCAAGGTGAAACTAGCCACAAGTTGTCATATATAGTCAGGCCTGTGTAAATCTTTTAATAAGTCTTTTGTCTTGTGAAGTAAGTGCAAGCATAAAGGCCTTTTTGACCTAATTTAAGACACCTTAATTATGGGGGGATAAGAATATCAAAGGTGCTAGTGACCATACTAAAAATTTACCAACCCTAAATTGTAGTCAAGATAATCAATGATAACACCTTCAGGCCAATGGTGATTGTTTAGTTCTGCCTAGTTTTGATAAGATATGTCTTTTAGTTTGAAAGACAAAAGTTTATGTAAGGTATCTTCAAGAGGAAGGATGGAGTGAAATTAAGTATTATATTGAGTAATATAGGTTCACAAATCCCCACTAAGTAACATGATGTTTCAAGGCAATGGCAATCCTAAAGCAGACTATTTATGTAGGTCCAGGTGATCAAACACACAGGTTTTTGTGTTAGATAGTGAAGAGTCTACACAAACCTATATCCATGTCTTGAGAAGAAATGAGAAAGAGAAGGGATGATTGTGAGAAAGTGGGGTTTTAGAAGGGTTTAGAAGGTTCAAACAAGACCAACTTAGATCTTAAATATAGTAGAAAAGGCTAATGAATGACTAATTAACTTGTATAGATCCTAAATTCCAAATGTAGTCAAGACTCCAAATGGTTACTTGTTACCTATAGGATTGCTTGAGTGACTTAAGTGGGTTTTCAAACTTGAAAAACATAAGAGAGACTTAAGTGCATTATATTTGGAGCTTATATAGATGGATAGAGTGTATGAAGTCATAGAAGTCTAAGAAGACCTAAAGTGAGGCTAGAGGAGGTAATCAAGATAAGTCATTTTGAACCCTACATACACATAGGCATGTGTGTGTGAATTTGAGGACAAGGATGTTGTTTAAGGTGAAAAGAAACCCAAAATAACTCTAAAATGGTATGATGGACTCAATAAAGCATTTATGAGGTCTTGAAACTCCTTTATTAGTGATAAAAAGAACACTTTATATGCTAAGAAACACACATAAATGTCCACTTGCAAGTATACAGTCACTTACTTATTCACCTACAGGCTTGTACTATGTGTTGGAGACTAAGGCTGCACCCTAGCTAAGAAGGGGAGTGTTCGGGTCCTCCTACTCAAACCTAGTCCAACATGGGAATGACCCTAGGTTGTGGGTTACCTAAATTTTGGGTCGAACCTCTAGGATTTTTAATGAGTTTAGCTCCTCTAATGCATCACTTAGCTCTTTTTCACTAAAACCTACAGATTATTGGGGTGAAAAAGGGAGATAGAGATAACTAAAAGGGAAATATAAGCTAATAATGATGATGCACCTAAAATATTGTTCATCCACTCATATTTGATCTTCTAAAACGCTAATGAGATAGAATAAATGATTAGATATATGACTCCAAATGTTTGTCATGCACCAATATTTCATGTAGAGGTTTAACCAAGTGATCAAAGATAGAGGGAAATGGTGGAGAGGCCTAATTCAAGGCACTAATCCAGTCAATGTATCCACTAAGTACTTAGTCAAGTGATATTTAAACACTAAATATGACCTGCATAACATGACAATCTACCAGCTAGGTGAGATCAAGACTTGACAAGGGATAAATCTCTACCACATATGCAAATCAAATTGACATAAACACACTAGACTAATATAATGAAATCTAAAAATAGTCATTTGTTAATTTCAAGAGGTTACAAGGCTCAATCTTGGTAGAGTCTAGTTATACCCAAGAGAGGGATGCATTTTAAGGATTAAAAGCCTATATTTATAGCAAAATGGGATGAAAGAGATGGGGAACATGCGTGGAAGAGTGGAGAAGGGGTCATGATGGTAATAATTCCAATGCAAGCAATCAAGAATGGTTGCATAAACCTCCTCGAGCTCCTGTACATTAATTCCCTTTTACTATAAGGATAAAATATTTATATCCATGGACCTGGCAGAACCATGATTAAGTATACTTTGGGTGTTTGTTTGTTGAGAGTATGCCTCAAGATGCTCCTCCATTAATTACATATATTTGCCTCTGCTTTGAAATGTGAACTTGGGCCTACTATAGATTGAAAACCAATTTAAATTATTGGTTTTATTATAGTTTTTATGTCAATGATGCTCAGCTCAATGTCTAGTCCTATTTTGTCAACAAGTTACCGACCTTTGATCTGTATTAGGTCAAAAGACCTATTTTACATTCACAGAGAAACACTAGCAATGTTTGGTCCTCCTAGTTCATCTTGGATCCTATTCAAGCTCAATTCCTTTGTATTTACCTTGCTTGAGTTCAATAGTGCTTCATCAACTTCTGTTAAAAATATCCTGGGCTCAAAGACCTTAAATATTGGTTGTCAATTTCGACTTGGACCTATCTGACATTTTGACTCATCTCACTTTGTTGATCTTCCTTGCATAAATTCCCATGAGCCATTGATCTGCCCTTGAATTGTCAAATCTATCCTCGCTTTGTTTGATCTTAGATTCAAAATCAAACACCAACTATTATATCTCTGAGGCCCATTGTTTGAACTCAAACAACTACTTTACATGGCTTAAACTTGATGTTCATGCGCCTGTCATTTGACATCCACATGACCATAGTTGATGTCTATGCAACCATCAAATTTGGACTGCAATGGTTTTTTGTTGTCTTAATTTTGACATTCGCATGACCATCATTTACGTCTATGAGACTGTCATTGACATTTACATGCTTGTCATAATTTAAACCCCAATGGTTTTTTTCATAGCTTAATTTTAATGATTGTGGACCTGTCATTGATGTTTACACGATCGTCATTATTTTTTTAGATTAATTTCCCCAAGATAAACCATTCTATCAGAGCTTTTACATCAGTCATTTTGTCCTTGAGCTATTTTCCTTGGGCTTTTTATTTGGGACACTTTCCCTAAAATAATTATGTCTACAGGGTTTTTGTTGCAGACAAAATGTTTGAAATAATTTATACTTAGCCTTTTCTGTAGGCAAAATGTTTGAAAGAATTATGTATAGGGGAAAATTTCTCGAATAATTTTCTTGAAAGAATTTGTACTTCAAGAACTTTGTTGTGGGCATTTTTCCCGACTAAAATGAATCTTCGTAACTTTTGATTTGGTGAATTTTCCTGATAAGTCCCCAACACTTAACCAAAAAAGCAAAAATAATTACCCCAAAAAGAATTAACACTTAGCCAAAATAAATGGAAAATTTCCCAAGTATCAATTAAGCTTTAAAGTCTACAAGCTCTTTTAGACATGTTCTTGAAACTATTGCTTGATCTTTGAAGGATGAAATGAACTCCAGAGGCATATGCAAACATATTCCATTCTCCCTGACTGTATTGACACCATAAAGACATGTTCTTCAAACATCAACAAATTACAATTTAAGCAAGCTTAAAGTGTTTTAAAAGCTTTATGAGCACTATGAGATCTTTGGACAACTCATTCCATCCAAAACATTGATTAGCTCCTTGCTCGATAGTTGATCTTCAGAACATGGCATTACATCCAGGCAAATTTTGTATGTGGGCCAAATCTAGCCAACATTTCTAGTAACTCACAATGAATCATGCCTGCTATGCTTTAGAACCTAGATACTTGCATGACTTATAGAATATTGGAATAATTACAAATTGAACCTTAAATACAAGCAACCTCTTAACAAAATTAACACTAAGCAGAGCAAGAGAGCGATAACACAAATAGGAAAACTAACCTAAATAAAGTAAGGACTAACAAATGTGTTGAAACAACACTTGGAGGAAAATAACAAGGCTACCCTAATATGTACAAGGAATCTAAGTAACCATGACAAAGCATGATCCACCTGGATCAAAAGGGAAATTTAGAGACTCGCCCATTCCAAGAGATGGTATAAGTTATAAATCAAGATGTTTACTGAACATGACCTTTAATGAGGCATTCTTCCTACCTACCCACTCCTTTAGAATTCTTCTCATACTGCTTATCAGCTACAATCCTTGCAAGTGACACCTTATTCAAGAATTGTCCTTGAGACCTTTTGGCACCTTGAGTGACCTTGTTTTCCTCATCATCAGCTATAAACTCATAAAATTATTCTTAAAAGAGCTCCACTTGCTACTACCAATCTTTTGAGGGTGGTCCAAGATCAGGCTGAGGTATTGAATCATCTCCAAAAACAATAACCTTCACCTTGGTTTCAAGAGATTCCCCTAGGACTATAACTTTTGGGGAATGACTTGAAACTAATCTCCTTCATCTTTGATAATACATTTTATCTCATGCACAACTGTAGAAAAATCTTCCATATGTTTCTCTTCATTCAAGAAGGTTGAGTTGACCTTTTGTTCACCAAGAGGATTCCCTATGGTGATTTCTTCCTCATAGTCACTCATGGCATCTTGATCAGCCACAACTTGAGACCTTTCCTCTTCACTTTCTTCCCTCAAGATAGGTTCTTTTTCAAGAAAGTAAAAGGTAGAAGCTTGATAAATAAGATTGTGGGTTTGAGGTGAAGGATGAGATGTGATGGGTTTGGTAATGGAGGGAACCTTCTTGTAATTTGAATACTCTTTCTCATCTTCATAAACCTCATTCATCTCAGCCGCAACTTCTTCATTCACCTCATAAAGGAGAGGTTATTGCTTTAAGAGTGGCATGGTTGACCCTTGGAAATACTCAAGGAGATCAGATAGATCCAATGGTTGGGCCATAGATACCTAATTTTGCTCTTAAGACTGACCAACCTGAACAACTGTCACCTCCTCTCTCTACTGCATTGGTTCTTTAATTCCTTTCCATGAAGGAAAGAATTTGGGCCTTTGAGGAAGGAGAGGTGAAACTTGAACCTCTGGTATTGAATGTAATTTAGCTTGAGGCATGATTGGGGAAGTTTCTTGTTGAGATGGAATTGGAACCCATGGATATTGATATGGGGTAGAAAGAGGTATTGACATTTGAGACTGAGATTGCTTAGCTAAGAGCTCTTGTTTGTAGGCTAATATCTCTTTAGTAATCATCTAGTTTACCCTCTTCATTTCCTCTAGCTCATCATGAAAATTCAGAGTTTTGGAAGGGTGGTTGGTCTTGGAATGAGTAAGGCTCATATGGATGAGGATGAGAAGCATATGAATCATGGCTATAGGACTGGTATGAGCTTCCATACTACTGATAAGGCTTTGTATATCCTTTATATAGTTGGCATGGGTCATGAAGATGAGGAGGTTGACATGGAGGTGGATGATCTTGGTAGTATGGAGGATGTGGATTATATGGTGGGTAAGGATCAATGTATGGGTTATATGGGCCATGATAAGGTGGATATAGGGGTGGAGGGTGGAAATGTACCTCATATGATGCCATGGATCCTTATATAATATGTATATCAAATCAAAACCATGATTGAAACCTTGTCACCTCTGCAACCATGAAACTAATGGTATCTGTGAACTTGAATTAGATGATAAACCTTTCAAGATGCTTGACTTTTCCCAAGATGACTAAAAATTATGTTGTTTATGTCTTCAGCATCGAAACGTCCTCCAATGTCTTCAAAACATGTTCCAAGGCACTTGAAAGTTGTACCACCAGTTGTGCTAGAACTGTTGGAGTCTAAGGCTTCACCTTAGTTGAGAAGGGGAGTGTTTGGGTCCTCCTGCTCAAACCTATTCCAACATGGGAATGACCCTAGGCTGTGGGTTACCTAAATTATGGGACAGACCTCTAGGATTTTAAACGAGGCTATCTCCTCTGACTCATGACTTAGCTCATTTTCACTAAAACCTACAAATTGTTGGGGTGAAAAAGGGGGAGGGAGACAACTGAAAGGGAAATCTAAGCTAACAATGGTGATGCACCTAAAATATTGTTTATCCACTCATACTTGAGCTTCTAAAACACTAATGGGATAGAATAAATGACTAGATTTATGACTACAAATGACTAGATTTATGACTCCAAATGTCTATCATGCACCAATATTTCATGTAGAGGTTTGACCAAGTAATCAAAGCTAGAGTTAAATGATAGAGAGGCATGATTCAAGACACTAATCTAGTCAATTTATCCATTGTTCACTTAGTCAAGTGATATTTAAACACTAAATATGACTTGCATAACATGACAATCTATCAGCTAGGTGAGATCAGGACTTGACAAGGGAGAAAGCTCTACCACATATGCAAATCAAATTGACATAAACATGTTAGACTAATTTAATGAAATCTAAAAATAGTCATTTATTAATCTCAAGAGGTTACAAGGCTCACTATTGGCAGAGTCTAATCATGCCCAAGAGAGGGATGCATTTTAAGGCTTAAAATCTTGTATTTATAACAGAATGGGATGAGAGAGATGGGGAACGTGCATGGAAGAGTGGAGAATGGGTCATGATGGCCAATAAATCCAATGCAATCAATCAAGAATGGTTACACAATCCTCCTCGAGCTCTTCTACATCAATGCCCTTTTATTGCAAGGACAAAATCTTTATATCCATGGACCTGGCAGAATCGTGATTAAGTTTTCTTTGGGTGGTTGTTTGTCAAGAGTATGGATCAAGACACTCCTCCATTAATTACATATATCTTCCTCTGGTTTAAAATGTGAACCTGGGCCTACTATAGATTAAAAACCAATTTAAATTATTGGTTTTCCTATAGTTTTTATGTTGATGATGTTCTACTTGATGTCTAATCCTATTTTATCAAGTTATCGACCTTTGATCTGTATTAGGTCAAAATACCTATTTTACATTCATATAGCTTTACTAGCAATGTTTGGTCCTATTGGTTTAACCTAGATCCTATTTGAGCTCAGTTCCTTCATATTTACCTTACTCAATTCAAATAGTGCTTCATCAACTTCTATCAAAAATATCTTGGGCTCAAAGATTCTACTCATTGGTTATCAATGTTAACTTGGACCTATTTGACATTTTGACTCATCTCGCTTCATTGAACTTCCCTACATGAATGCCCATGAGCCATTGATCTGCCCTTGACTTGTCAACTCTATCCTCGCTTTGTTTGATCTTAGATGTATGATCAAACACCAACTACTAGATCTATGAGGCCCACTATTTGAACTCAAATGGCTATTTTACATGGATTAAACTTTATATTTGCACTGCTATCATTTGACATCCACATGATCGTATTTGACATCTGCATGATTATCAAATTTAGACTCTGATGGTTTTTTACTGTCTTAATTTTGATGTTCATGCGACTGTCATTTACATTAATGAGACCATCATTGATGTTCCTGTGCCCGTCACAATTTAAACCCCAATGGTTTTTATCGTAGCTTAATTTTGACATTTGTAGGCCCGTCATTGATGTTTTTGTGATCATCACTATTTTACTAGATCAATTTCCCTGAGACAAACCATTATATCAGAGATTTTGCATTGGTCATTTTTTCCTCGAGCCTTTTTTTTGGGACACTTTCCCTGAAAGAATTATGTCTGTGAGCTTTTTTTTTAGATAAAATGTTTGAAACAATTTGTACATAGCCTTGTTCATGGATAAAATGTCTAAAAGAATTGTCTTTGAGAAAATTACTCAGATAATTTTCTTGAAAAAATTTGTACTTCAAAAAATTTGTTGCAATCATTTTGCTCGACTAAAATGAGTCTTCATAACTTTTGATTTGGCTAATTTTCCCAATAAGTCCCCAGCACTTAGCCAAAAAACCCAAAACAATTACCCCCGAAAGAATTAACACTTAGTAAAAATAAAAATGGAAAATTTCCGAAGTATCAATTAAGATTTTAAGCCCACATGATCTTATGGACATGTTATTGAAATTTTTGCTTGATATTTGAAGGCTCAAATGAACTCCAAAGGCATACACAAACCTATTCCATGCTCCTTGATTGTATTGACACCATGAAGACCTGTTCTTCAAAGATCAACAAATTACAATTTAAGAAAGCTTAAAATGTTTTAAAAGCTTTATGAGAACTATGAGATCTTTGGACCACTCATCCCATCTAGAACACTGCTCAGCTTCCTACTCCACATTTTATTTCCAAAACATGGCATTGCATGCAGGCAAATTTTGTATGTGGTCCAAATCTGGCCAACACTATGTTTATGAATAAAATATGTATTATGTGTTAAGGATGGGTATATAGTGATTTAGAGGAATGTATAGAACCTAGGTGTAAACTTACATGAAGTTTGGGTTCAATGAATGAATATAATTTTAGGTTAGAGAAGCTCATTCAAGCTTAACAGGGCTAAACTTGCACATATAGTCCTTGGAGTAAGATTGTGAAGAAGGGAATTTGTTAGAGGAAGGATGTAATCAAAAAGGCTCTTGAAACCTAATATATGGCACTTCCAATAGTTTTTATGATACCAATACTGTTAAAAACTTTATTTTAAGAGGTTTCATTCCTAAAATTATAGTTAAAGTACTTAACACACACTTGCAATCAAGAAGGCTTTGGTATGAACAGTGGAAAGAGTTGTTCAAGAGATTTAAGATGTGTGAGAGAAACATGTGGATACTTTGTAACTATGTAAAATATTTATAGGGATAATAAGTTATTGGATATCCTTCCTAGGCCTTAAAAGTCAACAGACCAAACATACCTATAGGCCTAGGAGTGACTTTCAAGTCTGCTCATAAAGCTTAGATGTTTTGTGCACTATGTTGAGTTAGATATGAAGATTTTTGGGGTATGAATATCCATAAGTATGTTTACATATCCTAGAAAATATTCTACAAGCTTCAAAATTAGGATCATTGAGAAGAAATGACCTATGACAATCAGCTAGGGTCAAAAGTGCATGATGTGCTTCAAACCCTTAATGCATGAAACATGAGGTTTCAGAGCTCATGGAGGGAGATTAACCATTGAGAGTAATTGAAAAATATGTCATGTTATGTTACAAATAAAAATATGTCATTCTTAACTTAGACCAAACACCAAAATAACACTTTCGGTCCTACATTATTCTAGACCTCACAAAATGCATATTCAGCCACTTGAAAAACTCAAAATTTTGCGTAGATATCTCATGAGAATTTTCATGAAGTAAAAATATCTTAGGGTTAATTATCAGGTTCTATTCCCTCAAAAATTCAGTCATTATTTCTAAATTTAGGGCCTTGTACTTTATGAATCATCGTTAAGATGATAAGTGTGTTTTTGGCTACCTAGAGGCAAAAAATGACCAATTTGGAGAAATTAACTTAATAATCACCTTAAATGATATTAAATGACCTTTAAACCACCTTAAAATAATGGATAACTCTAATTAGGTCCCTACCATGACATTTTCTTATACCTACACATGTACATATTCAATAAATGTTGTACTTTTGTGAAGATTTGAGCTCAAAATAGGGTATAGAAGATCATGGATAGTTGAAAATTATTATGGAGGATTATTTTGGATGTATTATATTTTTTAAAATCTAAAAATATGTATAGGCCACCCTATAAGTGCTCAAAAAAATCTAGTTTTTCAAGGCAGTCTGAAACAGGCTTGAGAAAGGGCTAGTTTTTTGGCCATTTCTTGGTTTACCTACCTACACAAAGTTATAGAAGCCATAATTTGGTATGAATCATGGTCACATGGTAATAAAATTTAATCACACACTTATATGATATTTCAAATGTGGGATAATTCTAGAGCAAAAACTCAGTTTTCTAGGCTAGAGGGCTAATGGAGACCTAATTGGAGAGAGAAAATAGGCTAATAAGTGTACTTCCACTCAGATTTAGGTCTTAAAACTTGTCGTAGAGCTATAAGGGGATATCGAGTCCTCAAAATTTTATTTATTTTTCCATTATCGTCTGTACATTATCCTACACAAGGAGGTTTACCTATTTTGAGGGCTATAAGGAATTGTGAAAAATGCAAGCTATAAGTATAAAATCAGATTTTTGGAGTGTTTGATGGACTCAAGTGACTTGTTTCAGGTTTGATATAATGTAAAGAGGCCATAAATGGAGATAAATTTATTTATTTGAGGCAAAATCAAGTTTTCACCTTTTTACACCATATTGTAAAAGGAGGAGTTCAATGGTCAAACCACCAAATCAATGCATAAATGGGTGAGGAGACATCATAAATGGGTGAAGAGAATGATTCAATTGAAGAATTTAAGAATACTTGAAGACCTATTTTCATGGATAATAGTTATTCATCAAGGAATACATGCGAGCTAGTGCATAGGGTATGCAAGAAAAGATATAAGCACTTTCAAGTGGTCAAACTCCACAAACCAATGCACAAGACTTCTTCAAACATTTCCAACAAGTTTACCTCTACCTCTCTACCATTTTCCAAGAGGAAAAAGAATAAATCTATCAAGTACTATGTAGGAGTTGAAAGATGACCAAGTGGATGACTCATTCTTAGTTTTTTGCTTTTGGGTCTCTTTCTTTCTCCTTTCTCATTTTCTCTTTAAGTATGCCTATTTTTGGCATTTGTATGGATCATTAGCTTGAGTTGTAGCATATCCCTTCTCATAAAAACACTTGTACTTAGCTCTTTAAATTGAATAATACTAAATTTCAACCTCCTCATTGCTTGTGATTAGTGTATGGTTTATAGATAAATCTCAGTGATAGTGAATGCTTTCTTACATTTATCCTCTCCTATTTACTTATTTGAAAGTGGTTAATCATCCTTACAAGTTACAGTGTGATTGAATAACCTTGTATGTATAGCAAGTGTAATCCTTCATTAGTGTCCTTGAGAGACCTATTGAGCAGTTGCCTTAGATCATGCATCAAGATAATATCCTTTATGTGAAACATTTATGTTTGGAGACCTTTTATTTGATTAGTGAAACAAGTTCATGTCATAATTCAGCTTCTTAGTGCATATTAGTTAGGTGAAGGAAATATTTTTGTGTATCACCTCCTTAGGTAGATTTTATTTCATGTTATCTTCCTCTCTTTTCCCTTGCAAACTAGTAGTGTAGTGTAGAGATCCCAACTGATACATCAACGGGAACTAGCCCTATAATATAGAGATTTAATCCGCCAATTAGGCCACCCACATCCTAAGATTTTTTCCATGTTATTTCAAACTGTGAAGGCTTGAATAACCTTCACAAGGGTGCATGTTTGAGTTGATGACAGGTATAAGCAGTATAAGGATGGGCTTAGGCATGTAAATGGGCATATTTAGAGAGGTGATATACCACCACCAAAAATAAATATTTACAACCTGAATTTTTTAATCATTCTATAATATCCATGGGATGGTTTTCCAAAAGCATTGCAGAATGGTTAATGGTTGGAGTAACCTAGGTGTTAGCATTATCTCTCCTTTATGATGTTGACAAGCATCACATTATTCAATAAATATCTTGATATCTTTCTTAATGTCTGGATAAAATAAATTACAACAAATGTGTTCATAAACTTTTAAAATTCTTGAATGGTTGGTGTAAGGTGAGGCAAGTAGCTCAAATGAAATAGTGTCAGAGCCTAGTTCTAGAAATCAAGACAATGAGACCTTTGTATCCTAAAGATGTGTCATCCCAAGTAAAGTTAGATTTGGATGTAAGGTTAAAAAAAAAATTGGTAGATGATTTGTTACATGTGACTGTATTTTTGCCACTCTTTTTGGATGTTGTGCATCCATTATAAAATAGGAAGGAATAAGGCAAACATTTGTGCATGTTCTCCATATTTACAGGATGGTGTATTAGTGACCATATTTTCCTTTCCATTTTTATAAGTGATTTCATAATCATACCCCATCAATTTGGAAACCCATTTTTGTAGACCCAGGGAAGAGACTCATTTCTCTAAGAAGTATTTGAGGCTTTGATGATCAATTTTGATATAAAAGTGCCAACTAACCAGGTATGAGTGCCACTTACTAACAACATAAAGGATAGCCATCATTTCCTTCCCATATGTTGATTGTGTTAAATTGCACCAAGGGATTTTTTGGTGAAGGTGATGGCATGTCCATCTTGCATGAGGATAGCACCAAGGCCACTACCACATGCATCTCTTTAGATGAAAAATGTTTTTGATAAATTAAGCATGGCCAAAATAGATGTAGTACACATCCTATTTGAGTATCTCAAAATCTTTTTTAGATATAATAGACCACAAAAAAGAGTTTTTTAACATGGTTTTCAATGGGGTATCAAGTTTTTCATAATCTCTTAAAAATTATGGTAGTAACCAGTGAGGCCAATAAATACCTGAAGGATTTTGAGTGTCCTAGATTTAGCCCAATTTTTCATGGCCTAATAGGGTCGAACCAAATGCCTACTTTTGAGGTAGTGTGGCCTAGGTACTCCATCTCATGTTGAGCAAAGAAACATTTAGACCATTTTACCTATGGTGGTTTGTTAGAAGTTTTAGAGCAGTGTTGAGGTGCTAGAGATGTTTTTCCCAATTTTTATTGTAAGTCAGGATATCATAAAAGACCATGATGAATTTTTGTAAAAAGGGCAAAAATATTTTGTTTATCAAGCCTTGGAAGATGGAAGGGGAATTGGTAAGCCTGAAGGGCATGACCAAGAATACATATTGGTTGTCATGGTTACATAAATCAATTTTTTGAATATATTCATCTGAAAGGTGGATCTAGTGATAGCCTGGCAATATATATAATTTGGAAAAGAATTGGGCACCATGAATCTCATCAAGAAGTTCATTGATAATTGGGATTATAAATTTATCCTTAATAGTGAGTTTGTTTGGCTCATGAAAATCACTAAAGAGCCACCAAGATCTATATTTTTTTAGACTAGAAGAATCGGGGAGGATTATAGGCTTGTGCTCGGATGAATTATTCCTACCTAAAGTAATTCTTGAACCATTTTTCAGATTCTACCTTCCATAAAAAAGGATAGTGGTATGGATGAATGTTGGGAGGTACACTACCCAAAAGGAGTTGAATATGATGGTCTTTTGGGTGATGAGGTGATAAGCCTATTGGTTCCTAAAAGACTGATGCATGTTTGATTATAATGTTTTTCAAGTCAGTAGGTTGGTGGGCATCAAGAGTTATTGAGTTGAATAGAGGAGAGTTGAGAAATGATTCCATGTGAGCCTTTCTTAAGGAGTTTCTTTATGTGATGGGAACTGATGACACAAGTGGATCTTGGTAACATGCCCCTAAGTGTGTACTACTAGCCATTTTCATAGAATTGCATCCAAAATTATGAAAAATCCCACAAGATAAGGTTAAGATTGTATAACCATTGGGCTCTAAGAACCACATCACATCCACCCAAGGGAAAGAAAAACATATTTTTTTTGAAGGTATAGTCCCCCATTGAAATACAAACATTTTGACATTCATATTTATAATTAAATGTACCTTCATTGGCAATCATCACTTCAACATTAGAACAAGGGTGAATGAAACAATCAACTTATTTGGTCAATCAAGCATCAATGAAATTATGTCTACTATCAGAATCAATGAAAATAGTGAGGGGGTGTTTCTTGAAATACCCTTTTACTCTTATAGTCTGAGGACTAGTTACCCCAACCAAGGCATACATTAATATTTTTGGTTGTGGCTCTATGTTGTTGAGTTATTTGACTTTAGGCTATTCATCTTGAGAATCTTGAGCATCTTTTCATTCTTCAAATTTACATGGTATGACACTTTTAATACAAATCTAATAATGATGCAATGACATCTTGATTTGTGTTTTATAAGGAACTCTCTATCTCTACTCCCTCCTTATGTCTTCTTATTCCTCCCTTAACCCCTTTTAATCCCCTTGGCTTAGACCTTCCTATGTCATTTATGATTTATTTTAAAAATTATGATATGTGACGAAACCACCACCCCAAGTGATGAAACCACCCTTATTTTTTTAAAATCGTCCCTTGCTTTGCACAACCACCACGGCGGTTTTGTAATATAGGAGGAAGTTTTGACATAAGAAGGTGATTATGCATTAGAATAGCAGTGGTCTTGAAATCATATGTGGTGATTGTGTCACCTTAAATGGTGGTTTTACACTACCCCTGCTTAAACAGGTACTTTCATCACAATGGAAACATCTTTCAAAATGAGCTCCCTAACTTCAGTTTTCATGTGTTTTTCCCAATTAGCTTCATGTTTATTATTCTCATCACCTTTTATTCACTTTCAATCATGCCCATCTCACTCCCTCTCCTACTTTTAGTTTTTTCAGTTTCTCTCACACTATCACACTTAGTTGAACTCTCCCATGAAAACTCCATTCTCTTCCTACAAGAAGGTCAATTTTGGCCTGATTTCATATCTAAAAATTACCATTAGAAGTTGTTATTTAGAATATCTTGTAGCCAAATCCTTACTACAATTGCCATAAGATTTAGCCTCTATTATTTTTGAGTCGACTACACAACCATAAGTGAAGAAATGCTCTTGGTGAATGCAACTCAGACTTTGTAAGACAAGACATTAGCCATCCTCATTTCAACTGATCTCCACTTGTGGATTGTGTCTCCTTTTTCATCTTTTCCCAAAGTTTATACACCCTACTAGAGATTTTCCAAAATTTGTTCAAGGGCATACAGAGGTATCATGATGAGGATTCTCCTATCAACACCACTACATACACTTCAACTAATTTATTCCAAAATCAGGTTGGAGTTTTTTTTTAATTTCCAACATTTATTTTATTTAATATATTATATTTAGTATAGTTTGTTACTATGATTAGATTAATTTTACATAAAAGATAAAAGAAGCAAAGTATATAGTGAAGTAAATCCAATTATTTTCATATGTCTTTGCCATAAAAACATAATTAGCTTTGGTTTACACTTGCATTTCAATAGATTAATTTCCTTTCAAATCAGCAATACACCTAGTCAATCATCTTGAAAATGGCATAACAAATCTCCATTTCTAACCAATACAACTTTTCTTTTAAGATCTTAACAACTATTTTGCATTCTAAACAATAATCTAGGCAAACATAGGAAATGTCGATAACCATAGGTGTACACTCAAGAGTGGTAGATTATTGGTCCTATTTTTTTGTAGGAGTTAAAAAACATTGTTATTTTCCTCTCTTAAATCAAAAAATCAGAATTTGCATCTCTCGCTCCTACCTTAGAAATCCATTCAAAAAGTTTGTTTGTGGAAAATTAGAAGGGTTGAAAAGCTAGCCTAGTTTGTTTATAAATATGGAAATGTGTAGAAAGTGTTTTTTTGCTACTATTATAGATCAGATCTCTTCTCACATTGCTTACATAATTAGATATAATTCATATATTTAGCTCATTTCATACAAAAAATCAAATATATATATATAGTCATCTAGTTTGCATGCAAGTAGAGCTAGGAAAATTTTGCATTCACATGATAGCATAGTTTTTCTTCTCTCCGCATGCATTATAAATTGAATAAAGGATAAGAAAAAAATATTTTTGATTTCATTTGATTTTATTTTTGATTTTATTTCACTTTCATCACTTTATTTTCATCAAGAAAACATGCATTTGTCAAAAATGATAAAAACCCAAAACAACAGAACAAAACAGAAATAGCATTAAAAGCCTTGTTATTACATGCAAACCATACCAAAATCCATGTCAATTTGTGAAAGCAAGCACATCTCACATAATCCTTGCCCACCTACATAAGCATCATATACCAAGCCTTGCTTCAACATTCCATCAAGCACACTTTACAATCCGTTGCCTGCACAAGCTCATACACTTTTCTTTAGCTTCGGCCTAGTCTCTTTTGGATGATCATCCCTGAGACACCAGGTCTTGTCCAAATCAGTCTATTCCATATATTTAGAGAACTTTATCCCACCATCATCACCTAATCTGACATTAGCACTGAGTTGAGACATGAGGTCTTTTAATCCAGTCTAATTCCCCACCTTGTCATAGAGTCCTTAGTTGCCTTAGAAGAATAAGAATGCATCCCCGATCCACCTATTATTTTTCTCCCACAAAATAGGAGATGTCAATAAAATGTCATCTAAGCTTATTCACCCGTCCATCCTATCTTTTTCTCTTTGGTTCTAACCTTATCTTATATCATTCACACTCAGTGGATGACATTGGTCGAGAAGATCCAACCCGCTAGAGTAGATCTTCTCATGTGATTCATTCAACTCAATCTCCCTCATTTCCTTGAGCCTAGCATTGACCAAAAACTCTGCCTTCTTGTGATATCAAATACCAAAGGTCCTTGGATCTCTATTTCCACATAGCTTGACACTCTCAATGAGCATCAAAATGCTACTAAGATAGTTTGGTTCCATCACAAGAACCCATTGCCACCACCTATCATAAATCCCATTCCACTCAACAAGCAACCAAATCCCTATCCCATCCATTATGTCGGTTAACTCAGACAAACCTCAGGGATTTAAGTGTATTTATTAACATGTGCATATAAATTGGTGAACCCAATGTGAAGGAATTTATCCTTTATGTATCCCTTTCTTAATTTTCTCCTTTTTCTCTTATATATCTCGCTTCTTTCCATTTATTTTATGGGTATCCATATACCCCCAGAATATGTCTAGCCAAGATATCGATGGATATCTTGGCCTATAGGGATATAGAATAATCCATCATAGCTCTATAAAACCTTCATTGATGAGTTGGAATAACCTAGCCTTCAATACCAACATATAATACTAATCCTTTGACTACTCTCTTCCCAACACTCAGACAAGGAGAGGGATTGTTATCCAAGAGATACATGATGTATCTAAAATCATAAGCGACCATCATGATTCCAACACCATGACCCTTACAGATGGAGGCACAACCACTCCTCGTATGGCCATAAGGCCATCTATCAGCTTGCAAATCCCATATGCATAAAGCATCACTAAATATGATCACTACTTAGGAATGATCTGTCATGTAGAGGACTAAGTCAACTACATGCAAGCTATTGCACATTCTCCTAGTACAAATTAGGATTCATCCAACCCGCCAATGACCACTACTGACACTAATCAGGGCTTCTACCCCAAACCAACCCCTTTATGCGATCTTGTTTCACACATCCACTCCTCCTACACTAGAGATCCATGGGTCCAATACCAACATTGGTCCAAATTATCTCATTAACACCCTAATGGGTCATATTTTTGACCTAAAAAATAATCAAAAATATCTTAACTAAGGGACAAGGCAAAACCCTCTCGTGCCCACTCATCCCTCTTCTCATCCCATTCAAGCAACAACTCACCCCGCATCATAACAACAAATCTACACACCCCCACTATTACAAGAGCAAGTGCCACCGTAGAACCGCATCTCCCACCAACCCTTCAAATATATTCTCACTCATGGGCTCCCCAACCCAGAGGTATCTAAAAATCATTCATCCTACCAAGTACCTATTCATAATCCAATAGGGTCTATATACATGTACACTCTGTCATTACAAAACAACATGGTAACAAACAAGCCACTATTCTCCACACCTCTAAGCCATGTGCCTCTCACATATAACATAACCTCCTCCATAGATGGAGTATGTTCTGCCATATACATCACCAGGATACGTGCAAACCACCTACGTATCACCACAATAAGCCACATGCACCTCACCACAACAATCCACGTACACTTTACCATAACAAGTCGTGACACTTCTTACATCTCATAAGGTCCTTTCATACTTCCACATGTACTTGAAATCCACTCAACCAGATAATTATTCATGGGCCTATTCCATACCACCTTATCAAATTTCTTACATACCTCCTAGTGGCTATCAGGCCAACCCATACACTACCCCACCTCTTCATTCCAGTCTCACCATGGTAGCAATATACTTTAACATGGGAACCTACACTGAATACTTCAAAGAGACCCTCAATGCAAATATACGAGGAGTCCTTGTCCCACAACCCCTACCAGATCTTCCTAAATTCAAAGGGTAACGGGACCCCAATGCACTTGTAAAATCCTATGCTATCACCATCAGAGAACTCCTACCTTGGGATGTGGTTGTGTTAAATATCTTTCCCAAGACTCTTGAGGGGATAGCACTTGACTGGAATTATTGTCTCCTTGAAGTATCCATACACCCTTTCTACCAAATTATGGTTGAGTTCATCAAGTCATTCAACATGAACAAATTTCTAAAGATTGACATATGAGATTTCTTACATATCAAACAAAATACAATGAATCAACTACCCATTTTATCATGAGATGGTGGCAGGTCCTGTATTTATCTACGAGTGCACCTGACATGGACCAATGAGCATTATGTAATCTTTTCCTCCCTCCCTCAACAAGGAAATAAGGGAAAACATCCATAAGTTCATGTACTGTTCATATGAAGGTGCCCTTGTGAGTGCATTATGCATTAATCAGGCAGCCATCGATAGTGGTTGACGAACCTATGGGACCAATGGGCACATCATCCCCCCAGTCAAAATAATGGGAGATCTCAAAATGTGAACCCAAACCTAAATAGTTTGAATAATCAAGGTCCCAAGACACTGAACCATAATAGGAATTTTACCATCGATGGCATCATCAATCAAACCAAGAAACAAAACCCTATAAATAATGGTCAATATTCATCTACAAATAACAACAACAATGCTAACAACACTGGCGTCAGGAACCAGATCCCCCTCCTACCATTCATGCAGTTGATTTCAATCAACCACTACCTCATAACATGCAATATGAAAACCATAATCAAAACCAATACCAACAAGATGAGCAGCACCCACAATTCTATAAATAAAGATACTATTAGTAAAAAAATCAATAGGGATTCAGATAGCAAGGGAAAAACATGTGACCTAGGTATTATAACCCCAACATCCATTACCTTTTCCACATATTCATAGGCCATGACACTCGAAGCTCTCAAGAATATAAAAAATTCATAAAAAGACTCTTGAAAGATCTAAGGCAAACATTTGTGGATATGTTCCTAGGAAGTACACATGCAAACACCCAAACCCTTCCAAATGGTCTCGTAGTTCCCTAGAACCAGAACCTACAAATATATCATGACCCTCTTCCCAACCACCAAACACACATTACTCAAATCCAACATGAGGGTAACCCGTAAAGCCACCTCGTTCTACACAACCAATCCATGGCGACATGCAATCATGATGTCTAAGCCTCCACTTCTGGGGAAACAAACATAATGTGGCTCTGTAGTTAGAGGTCCAAAGTAAAAAATAGATCATAAGAGCCATAGAATTAGAATTAAAAGAATAGGAAACACCATCACTCATACTAGATACTACCATCCCATGACCCTCCATCCCTCGAACATTCTAGAAATAGAATCCATTCCTAAACTAGTAGGGAACTGTGAATTGATCTCTGACCTAACCAAGACATTATCTCACATTTATTTCTTATATCTACTTAGAAACTCGCTCGCTCACTGATTGACCTTGATCGATGCCCTAGGGTTAGGGAACTTATCTACTTTCACCCCACATCCACAAACCCAAATCAACTACATTGATTTGGACATGTTCACACCTAGTCAAGATTCACGTGACCTTGGATACTTGTTTGACTTACAAAGCCTCCCACCCAACTCTGAGTTATCCAAGAGGGGATATCCAACCCTATTTCTAAAATTATGGATCTACAATAACTATGCGAAAAGAGCCATGGTTGACAACAGAGTAGCAGTCAACATCATGCCCTTCTCTTTCTTACAAAAGTTTGGTTATGTAGAAACCAATTGTTCCACAACACATAATACCCTCTGTGGATACGATAGCCTCAAGTCCACTTCCATAAGAACCATTTTACTCCTTATCACTCTAGGCCATAAGACAGTCCTAAAAGAGTTTTATGTTATATATAAAGACACCAATTATAACATGATCTTGGGATGCCCTTGGATACATCGAATGAAAGCTATTCCCTCCACCTTGTTCCAACAAATTTGGTTCTTACACTTTGGAAAGGTTTTCATAGCCCAAAGGGATCCTAAATCCTTAGATATGCTACAAGCTACCATACACAAGCAGTCGAGGTTGCACATCAACTACCACCTACCTACCAATGGGGTTACAAAACCCTCATATAATTGGTTGATGCCATTGAGTCCCCAAAGCCTAAGGTAGTCATCCTAAAGAAAGGGGAGGAAGTGCCCCAAACCCTAATAAAAAGTAAGACAAACGAAAAGGACATGGCAACAACCAAAAATATCCTTGACTCAGAACCAGTCGTTGGTACCATAGATTCCACCCTATCTACTGTATAAATCATCGTTTTCATGGAGAAAGATACTCCCCTAATTCTTCCATTCAATTTGCAAGGGGTGGGAACCTATGGATTCCTGAGATCTCATAACTAACAACCCCATGATGGGTTGGCTTGCTTGTCTGACCTTTGTATGGTAGAGGTATCTAGAGATGAAAGCCTCCCTTCATAACAATCATCCTAGAAAATTTCAACATGGTTGCCTAACGTTCAACCACATTGAGGCAAGTTGTGGTCCAAATTTTAACATGGTCACTTCTAAACTCCTTTGATGGGACCATATTGGTTCTTTAGAATCCCTGATCCATCGGGATTAATCCCTCTAGAGATGTCAACCGTTTTACATCAACCCATGTCAGATTACATTTCTATTCACATTCCAAGTTCGTCAATGACTAATCAAAATGATTCCCCTTCCTCGGTCACCTCAACACCCAAAGAAATGATTCCTATTATGATATTAGGTAGGATGGAAATCAACATCAAAACTCACTATTACCCCTATATTACCAAAGTGGGGCCCCTCTCTCCCATTGTGCAGGCGAAGGCCCCTGACAAATCACTCACCAAATTCCTATAATATTTTCCCCACATAAGGGTCAAATAGTGTTACCCATTTCCTATCCACAGTATTACAAGTTACATGACTATTTCCCAACACCTCTTCCACCTAAACAAGATCCTATTTACATTGGGCTACTCCCCACACCTAAATGAGACCCAAACTATGTTGGTATTATTCCAACCCCAAATAAAATCCAAACAAGCAATATTTCACATTTCCAGAATTAATAAGCTACCTTGATCGAGAGATTAAGAGACGTCCTTTTGTGCTCCCAAAGGTTCTTTCCTTCCTCCATTTGTAACACAAGACCAGACTTATCGCACCTTTGTAAACCTTCACGTTTGTTTTGCATGATGTTCATCACTTGCCCAAGCCTTGACACCAAAGACCTAAAGATGGATTACCCAGCATCTTCGACATCCATATGATAAAAATATCAAAGGATGATGTGTTATCCATTGACTCATTGTGCTGCTACCATCATGAAAACCTGACACTTAGTCACTTAAAGACGGGTAATGATTCAAGTTTCCCCATCAATTCTAGGCCACTTGCCTAAGACATTTGCCTTTTCTTAGTCATGCCCATGTCCAAAGAAGGGGGTCACACCCTAATTATCATCACCATCATGATCAACATTTATCCCCATGATTACTCAAGTGTTCTCAAATTCAATCATCCTCCCCCTCCCATAGAAGCAATCAGCGTTAGACCATATCTTGATAAGTCACCACATGCACGTTATAACTTGATATTAAAAAATACAAAAATGGCCATGTCTTACCACCAATTTTGTAGGCTACAAGATTGTCTTATAATGTTCCTTATGCCAAGAGAGACTCATGGTGAGTGGGTGTTTGGATTCCCAGAAGTGCCTACCCATGCAAGGCCAAATGTTGTGGTCAAGTGCCAGGAGTTAGTTGTGTTTCACTGACAATGTTATGAGTTCCATAATTATGCTCGCAAATGCCCGATTTGCATTGGGGACCTTGTCCTTAGGCTTGACAGTTGGATTGACAAAAGGAAGGAGAGGGTCAAAAAATTAGACCCAACTAGTTGAGCCCCCTTTGTGATAGAGGATCTCAACAATGGAGCTTATCGATTATACACTTTAGAGGGAAAAGTGTTTGGTGTGTCTTTGAAATCTTTGCATCTAATATGTTTCTATATCTAATTCTCATATATCACCCCATTTCCACGTACATTGCATTTTCATATGTCGCATATCTGCCAACATAGTAGAGGTGTTGTCTTATGATTGTTTAGTTGTTTAGTTTGTACAAAACAAAAACTTTCAAAATGTAGTGCATCATATTTACCAATTCTCACATCTCCTTATCCTTCTATATAGTAGGCATTCTTAAAATCATCATGTCACGTTGGTTTTTTTCCTTAGTTCTTATGAGCAGAGTGCACCTTTCCCTTACATATTATTGCACAACTTAGAAAAAATGATGGCCTACAGTGGAGTCTAGAAACATATCCATGATAAATTCCCCATTTACAATGCCTTTGAAAAACAAAAACATTCACACCTAAAATAAAATAACTTTACTCGCCTACCTTGGTCCTCAGTGATGAGCCCTCACATCTTACTAGTAGTGTGGGGCCAAGGTTTGGGGGTGAAGGCCTTAAAGCCTATGCAAATACAAATGTCAAAATTCCACATCTCCCACCCTTGCTAACCTTCGGTCGTGATCCCTCACATATTACTATTTGTGTGGGGTTAGCAATGGGGAGAGGTGCCCTTACTTACCTACATCTAGCCTTTGGTGATGAGACCATGTGTCTTCGTAGTCATATGAGACTTAGTGGAAGGGATCACAAAAAGAAGTAAAATCTCAATGCAAAAGCATTATTAAATCAAAAAGTGTCCAAGTAAAAAGTTCTTCAAAAGAAGGTTGTTTGTGTAATTATGTTTAAAGAAAGAAACCTCTTCCCATTTACAAGTTCTATCAGGTCAAGTTCTCTCTAGATGAAGCCAATAAAGTTAATATTTTATAAGTTTAGCAAGAAGTACATATTCCCCCCTTGCTTGTGAAATTTTGAGTTATGATTTGCCCCACATCTATTCTATTTTCACCTATTCATCCCTTGCTATAAAGTGAAAGTAATATTTTGTGTGAAAAAAATAATTAAATAACCGTTTGCAAGATAAATGTTAGCATAGTTGCAGTCACATATGAACATCTATCAGAGTAAATCATCTACATATATTCTATTTCCACATATACATAAGCATATTTTCCATAGCAACATATCGAAAACATATCAAAAAAAAAAAGATACACACATGCATACATCAACACATAATCTAATCCTCTAGAGTGTATAAGCTAAGAGGCTGGTATGAAAATAAAAGAATTACATCACATAATGATAATGAGAGATGTGATAATATATATATATATATATATATATATATATATATATATATATATATATATATATATATCATGTGAGCTGTCAAGTGCATTTCAATAAAAAAAAATTGATACAAACACCTCCGTAGAGGGACAATGTGTCTCAAGGCATCTCAAAAAGAATCAGCATATACATCGGTATATCCAAAACATATACAATAAAAAAGACTCAATGGTCTATCCTCCTCTGAGATGAAGCTAAGGTGGAAGAGTGTCTAGGGCTCTGGCTTTGATGACATCTCCTGATCATGCCTCCTTTTGATGCCACCTCCCTGTCTATAGATCGGTGTCTGGGATGATGGTCCATGCCTAAATCAAGATGGGAGTTGTAATCAAGAATGAACAAAATCAATAATTCACCTGGGTCTCCCCCTACCAATCTAGATCAAAGTCATAGTCTATAGCTTCCTCTTCATCCACATCCAAATCCTCCTATAGATCAACGTATTGTTGGGACTCACCCTCTACCTCTCCCAACTATTGTTGTTGTTTTTGTGCGTGGTCCAGTGGTGGTGGTGGTGGTAGTTGTGGCGGTGGTAGTGGACCCATCTGTTGTTTTTTGGCTCTGACTTGTCCTCCTTCAGGTGTCTGTCGAGCTGGTCAAGTGATGGGCACCCCTCTTACTGGGGAGTGCCATGCCATTCACCCAAGTCTCTCAACCCTCACCTCATGGGTCCCCCTATACACAACTCCAAGGATGGGAAGGTTTCCCACATAGGGCATACCAAACTACTAGGGCACTTGATCCACTAGGTGTGCCTCGACCTGTAGTAAACTATTTTGAACCTGCGTAGCCCCAGTGGTTGTCACAAGATAGAGTCCCTCATTAGCCCATTGCCCTACCATGTCCTATTAGGTCAGGGCAATAAAATTTGTCATTTTCAAAGACCCCATAGTCTAGGGTAAAGCACGAAAGGGTGTCACATCTACCCATTTGATAGCCCTAATATCCCTTGGTGCCCTTATTGACACCCCCCTCTAGTAGGGGATCATCCTCTCATAAACCCAACCCATAACGATAATTGGGTGGCTAATAAAAAGGGATCCCAGGTGATCCACTCAATATAAATCCCTATAAATGTGCACCAACATCTTTTGGCCCCAAGCATAATGAGCCCCTCTCTCCTCTATATGTCACACAATCAACGACCAATTGGACAAGAGCCTATCAGTACCCTTGTCCCCTACTAACTGGGAGGCAAAGATGTCGATGATGGCCTTCTTCAGGTTGGGGATCGTTGATCTCTCACCCTGATAAAGTATCACATCAAACTTCGCACCCACATTGGGTGCATTAGTGTCTCTAAAATGGTCTACCCAGCTGTGGGCTTCACAATGACTGTCAGCATCGTGAATAGACACTAATCGCTCGATTGTAGGAAGATCGGTGATCCTATACACATCCACGAGAGTGATCATCCACTCCCCTGGGGCTTGAAGGAACGTGAAGGTGTTCTAGTCAGGGTCCCAATAAGTTAATAAGGCACATAATAATCGGCTAGAATATGGGGTGATCCTCATTCAGTCGAGCGGGGCCAACTCATCAATTGTCAATAGCACCAAGACTCAAGGGAGCCACTTCTCTCGGTCTCTGCTTCATCAAATATAGACCCCCTGTAATAAGCAAAGAGACCTTGCATTAGTAAAGAAGCCTATCTCGTAATCTAAACAAATCAAAATCATTCATGTTCCTTTAATCTCATAGAACTACCCCTGTTTGTAGGTGGTAGTTGTTAAAATGCCCTATGACAACATCATAACTACCTCAAGCAGTGACATTGTAATCACCATGTGAACCGACCGTGGTGGTTATGAAACTGGCCCCTATAAAAGGTAACAATTCCATAACCCAAGCGGCAGTTTTGCTAGCCGCTCGCAGTTTCTCCAAAAACCCCCTAGAACCACCAAAATCCAACTAAACTTAACAAATCCTACAAATCTTGAACCTACCATCCCCAACAATAATCACAAAGCAAAAAAATTCAAATTTGACTAGATTTCAACCATATTTTGAACAAATTTTTAAGTTTGTGACAAAAATGAAAAGTTAGCAAAAACATACCTAATTGTGCCTAGTTGCACCTCCCGCTGGTACATTCACCATCCTCTTATCTCTCTCTTTCTAATGACTGCTTCTATTCTCAAAATGATCACCAACAATCTAGAGCTCAAATTTCTCTCCCAAAGTAAATGGCACAAATGAATTGTCTTTTACAAGCTTTTAAATATATTGGGCCCCAAACTAGCCATTTTGATTCAAAAGTTTTCTATTTTTAGTATAATCTCTTGTGTTAGTGTTTATTCTCTCACACACGTGTGTGTGTGTGTGTGTTTTATCCTTCCCAAATAATGTAGATTAATATTTTATCACTAATGTTTTAACGATATTTCTATCTTTTGTAGCACATTCTATAGTTTTATAGGTACACATACCTCAGCACTAGATTCAAACTCATGACGAGATGGTTCGGGTAGTATGATCTTCTCCACATATATGGTACATACTCTTTTTGTATTTTGATTACATAACCTATTTACAGTTTTCTTTCAAATCACATTGAATTTCATCTTCCCTTTACAGGGTGCATGAAGTTTGAACAGGGTTCACTCCTACATTTAGGTAATGCAAGTATTTTTAACCTCTCATTTCCTTTCTGCATGCCTTACTCAAAACTACACCTTGTCGATTCATGACAAGGTGCCCTCCCAAAGGATAAATATGTATGCACCCAAAATTTACATGGTACAACACTTTCGATACAAATCTAATGATGATGTAATGACCTCTTGATTTGTATTCCATAAGGAACTCTCTAATTCTATTCCCTCCTTATGTCTTCATATTCCTCCCTTGACCCCTTTCGGTCCCCTAGCTTAGACCTTCCTATGACATTTTTGCTTTATTTTAAAAACTACCATATGTGAGGGAACTGCCATCTTAGGTGATGGAACTGCACCTTTTTTTGTAGAATTGACCCTTACTTTGCAAAACCGCCACCGCTGGTTTGCAATATAGGAGGCAGTTTTGACATAAGGTGGTTGTGCATTAAAATAGTGGCAGTAGTTGTGTCACCTTAAATAGTGGTTTTGCAACCGCCCCTGCATAAAGTGGTAGATTCATCACAATGGAAATGTCTTCCAAAATTACTCTCATAACTTCAGTTTTTACCCAGCTAACTTCATGTTTCTTGTTCTCATCACCTTGTGTTCGCTTGCAATCATGCCCAGCTCACTCCCTGTCCTACTTTTAGTCTTTTTTAGTGCCTATCAAGTTGAATTCACCATCACACTTAGTTGAACTCTCTCATGCAAACTCCATTCTCTTCCTACAAGGTCAATTTTGATCTGATTTCAGATCTAAAAATTGCCATTAGAAGTTGTTATTGAGAAGCTCTTGCAGCTATAGCCTTGTTACAATTGCTAGAAGATTCAGTCTCTATTATTTTCGAATCGACTACATAGTTACAGGTGAATAAGTCTTCTTGGTGAATGCAACTCAGACTTTGCAAGCCAAGACATTACCCAGTCTCAGTTAAGCTACGCTCCATTTATGGATTGTGTCTCCCCCCTTTTTCATCTTATCCTAGAGTTTGTACACCCTCCAGCTACAGAGTTTCTAGAATTTGTTCAAGAGTATACGGAGCTATCATGCTAAGGATTCTCTTATCAACACACTACATGCACTTCAACTAATTTATTCTAGAATCAAGTTAGAGTTTTCTTTTAAATTCCAGCGTTTATTTTCTTTATTAGATTAGAATTAGTATAGTTTGTTATTGTGATTAGATTAGTTTTTCATAAAATAGAAAAGAAACAAAATTAATAATGAAGTGGATCTATTTATTTTCATTTGTCTTTGCTATAAAAACACAATTAACTTTGGTTTATGCTTGCATTTCAATAGGATTAGTTTCTTTTCAAATCGGTAATACACCTAGTTAATCAACCTGAAAAGGACATTAACAAATCTCTATTTCCATCCAACACAACTTTTCTTTTAAGATCTAAACAAGTCTTTTAAATTCTAAACACCCATCTAAGCAAACATAGTAAACGTAGTTAATCGTAGATGCACACTCAAGAGTGGTAGATCATTGGTCCTATTTGTTTTGAGGAGTTAAAAAGCATTGTTATTTTCCTCTCAAAGTAGAAAATCAAAAATTTCATTTCTTGTTCCTATCTTATAAATTCATTCAAAAAGATTGTTTGTAGCAAATTAGAAAGGTTGAAAAGTTAGCCTAGTTTGTTTATAAATAAGGAAATTTATAGAAAGTGTTTTGTTGTTATAAATCAGATCTCTTTTCACATTGCTTACATACTTAGATCCAATTCATATATTTAGTTCATTGCATACGAAACAAACAAAACATAATCATCTAGTTTGCATGCAAGTAGCGCTAGGAAAATTCTACATTTTGCATGATAGTATAGTTTCTCTCTCTTTCTCTCCACATGCATTATAAATTGGAAAAGGGATAAGAAAAAAATATTTTTGTTTTTATTTGCTTTCAGTTTTGTTTTTCTTTCACTTTCAGCGCTTTATTTTTAGCAAGCAAACATTCATTTGTCAAAAACCAAAAAAACCCAAAATAACAAAACAAAACAGAAACAATGTCAAAAGCTTTGTTATTACATGCAAGCCATACCAAAAGCCTAGCCAATTCATGCAAGCAACCCATCTCATGTAAGCCTTGTCCACCCACACAAGCATCATATACCAAGCCTTGCTTCAACATTCTAGTAAGCACACTCTATAAATCATTCTCTGAACAAACTCATACGTTTTTCCTTGACTTCCGCCTAGTCTCTTTTGAATGACCCTTCCCGAGACATCGGATCTTGTCTGGGACGGTGTATTCCCTAGAGTTAGAGCAATTGGGCCCACCATTGTCACATTGTCTGACATTAGCACTGATTCAAGACGTGAGGTCTTTCGATTCACTCTAAATCCCCACCACACGTAGAGTCCTTAGTCGCTTTAGAAGAATAAGAACACATCTCTGATCCACCTATCATTGTTCTCCCACAAAATAGGAGACGTCAATACAACATCATCCAAGCTTAGTCACTCATCCATCCTCTCTTTTTCTCCTCGAATGTAGCCTTGTCTTATATCATTCACACTTAATGGATGACATTGGATGCACAGAGCCAACCCGATAGAGTAGATCTTCTCCCGTGAGTCATTCAGCGCAATCTCCCTCATTTTTTTGAGCCTAGCATTGACCAAGAACTCTACCTTCTTGTGATATTAGAGACCGAAGGTCCTTGGAGATCTGTTTCGACATAGATCGATGTTCTCAACGAGCATTGGGATGTTGATATATTTTGGTTCCTTCACGAGAACCAATTGCCACCACCTATCCTAACTCATGTTCCACTCAACAATCAACCAAACGCTTAGCCCATCCATTACGTTGGTTGCCTCAGTCAGACCTCGAGGAGTCGAGGGCACATAATAGCGTGTGCTAATTTACATGCATACAGTGACTCACCATCCATAAAATACAACTTTTGTTCAATGCACTTGTGTCCTCTAGTGAATTTTTTTATCACAGTTGTAACATAGCCCTTTTTCGCAGAGTGTTTATTTCTGCATCCATAAGGCATTTAATTGGAGTGAATTTTAGAGGGTTTATGACTAGACATGGTGTTGTAAATGTCTTAAAATAACCAAAATTGAAAGATCAACGTTGTGAGTTGATCTTATCTTTTGCAAGCTTGGTCAATCTTAATGCTTCCATCATGTTCAGTGGTTTAAACATCTTGACCTCCACACAAATTATATTTTTGAGCCCACTTAAAAAACAAATCTTGAAAAAATCATAATTTAACCCTTCAATTTGGTTGGCCAATTTTTCAAACTCAGTTTGATACTCGCCGACCGTTTTGGTTTGTCATAGTTTGGTCAGGGCTCTGTTGACCCAACAAAAGCTTAACAAGATCATCCCAAGTGGGTTCCGTATGAGATTTTTTATACCATCAAACTAGACATCTTTTTTATCTAAGTGAAATGATGTGATGGGTGCTCTGTTGACCCTAATGTATTGTGCAAGTTGAAATATTATTCGACACGAAAAATCCAATTTAGGGTCACATGGAGTATTTCAAAATCCATGTCTCCATTAACTCTGTTAGAGAGCGTGGTATTTTGTGTATTGATGTCGTGTAGTCACGTGCTCAACTAAAGTCAGGGGTTGAGTTGAAATTGGAATTCAGCGCATAATTACTGACTATTCTAGGCCATGTCCTAGGTTCTCGCACAAGTGACAACCATTGACTAGAGGGGTTTGAGGTGTGGAAAAGGCTTGCTGAAGTTATATGTTAAAATGATCAACTCGACGAGATGATCGCAACAGTGTGATTTTTACAAGGGTGAAAAAAGTGCTTTCAAGACTGGAATTGAAAAAAATGTATGCAAAAAAAAATTAAAAAAATAAAATACCCATTAAAATGATCGTCTCAACAAGAAAATTACAACGATGCAATCACTCTATGGGCTTTTAAAAAAAATGTACTCTTTGAAATCTATCTGAAAATTCACTTGAGATTTTCGTAATTGTCATCATTTGGAAGACAAATGGCCCAGAAAATTGTGTCACCCTATTCCAACATAATTGGTGATATTGCAAACTGTTGTTTAGCAAATTGTGATGGTGCAAATTGTTACTTTGTAGACTTCGCATAGGATTCTACGAAAATTGATTTCTATTTTTAGTTGTCAATTTTTGTAAAAATCACATGGTGGTGGTTTTGGCCAACCCCAAATTACTAAAAGTTAACACAGTCGAGAAAAATTGGTAAAGTTGTTGAAGGGTGTCTATGAGTTGTGGGTTTGCATTCAGACATATCTTGTCTTTAAATAGTGTCAGATTGATGTTACAGAGCACTAATTACAGAGGTTAACCATATCTATAGTCCATTATCCCATCTCTAAGGTTGGTTACGAGCAACTACCAAGACTAACCGCTTACCAATGCACCTCAAATAACAGACGGTCAAAGGTTTCTTATGGCCACGCTATGAAAACAACTCGAGGATCTTTCTATACATCTGAAGGATTGTGGAAACACAAATCCATATATAACTTTGTTTAATGGCTTGTGGATTGGGGCATAACACTTTACTCCACAAAATCGGGGAAAACTGATAACCTCCTAACATGAATCGACAATGTTTTGTTGGTTATAAAATTGTCGAAACACAATTTTAACCTAAAGGGAAATAAGAAGGGAAAAAACGAGGTGGATTCAAACAAAAAGCTTAATGTTGTCACCCTATTACCACTTTATAATCATCAAGATCCCGATCGGACGAAGGTGGAAAGCATAAAGTCAACAGAGTTCTAAACCACTAAAATTGTTGCAAAAAATCAACCCTATAAAGTGCTCTGATATGAGATGTTATGATCATTCCTACAACAAATTAGAAAAAATAATGCAAATACCAATAATAATAACTCCAAATGAATGGAAAAAGACTATTGCACAAAAAATGGCGCATGATTATATTACAATATCATTGGCTTCTTCGAAGGAGCAAGCTCAATACAATATAATTTGTTGATGTTATTCCA
Source organism: Torreya grandis (assembly GCA_037957365.1). Taxonomy (NCBI): domain Eukaryota; kingdom Viridiplantae; phylum Streptophyta; class Pinopsida; order Cupressales; family Taxaceae; genus Torreya; species Torreya grandis. Next base: position 1,812,426 of record JARHVA010002450.1, read on the forward strand.
CTAGTCTAAGTTTATATTTATACTAATTTTATATTAACTACTACTTCCCATGAATGTGAAATTATTATAATTAGCTCGAAAGACAATTTACAAAGTATATATATTTGTAGTGTTTATTAATGACAACAATACAAACAAAGAGATGGGACAAGGTTGCCCTAACAAAAATGGCACCAACAATGACATTAAATCTCAAGCCTTGGTGCTTGGATTACAAGTGGCAAACCTTTGTGGAATCAACAAGTTGATTATTGAGGCGGACTTTATGATAATGGTAAATGCCTTAAAAAAACATGGAATCTCAAACTTAAATGTTGGAAAACCTTTACAAACAAATTCAATAGTCAATCATCTTGTGGTGGGAAAATTTGTTGACAAGTGGTATGGTTTAGAGTGGTAGAGAGGGAAGAGTGGAACCTTTCCACCCCCAATCCCCGTCATCCCACCCTTCTTTTCACTTCCCCGCCTAATCAATTATTGTTTCATATATATTATTTTTTCAAATTGCATTTGCATTGAATTTATTATCTTGTCAATGGATGTGCTGTGATCAATGTTAGGAAATGATGTTGAACGGTTGAACCTTAATGTCTCATTCGACTCAAACACAACGATATTGGGCCTTTTTGGTATTCTCTCTCCATTTTCGCTAGGCAGAGGTGGAAGTGGAGGATCAAGTCAATTCTAAACTAGTGTCAATGTTTGCAAGCAATCTTTTAAACTTGACACAAGACACAGCGTGTGAAGTTGTCAAAGAAATTAACAAGGGCCAAATTCAAATAAGACTTCAAAAAGACTTGGAGGTTACAGAGGGTTTTATACCTTTGACTAGTATAGAGCATGGGAGGGGGATTGATGTGTCCCTAAAGGTTTTTCATGAATTGGGAAGTGTCATTTTTTCATGCCAGTGGATCACTTGAAGATGCAATAGTTTTAAGGTATGTAAGGAACTTTTTCCATGAGTAAAGTTTCCCTCTTTGGGTCTGTCAAATCAAGGCCCCTGTTGTCTTTTTAAGCCTCTTGTTATTGATAAATAGATAAGAGATTTTAATAACATCCATGAGATCAAAAACAATCCGTGGACCCCAAACCAAAAATTATAACTAAAAGAGTGAAGCTATTAAGAAAAAAGATGGAATTGATCTGAGTTGGACCCTAGTTCACAACCCTGTTGTTATTCTGTCTTTTAAGGTTCACTTTGCTATTGTAGATCTTGATCAAAAATTGAACAAGCCAAAAAAACAGTCGAAGTCAAACTCATTTATGTTGATTTAATATGATAGGTGATGAACCCTAACCCTTATTTTTAAATTAATAAGGAAAAATAAATAGTCCATATTGTAAATTATCCAAGCACGGTTAAATTTTAAATAAAATGATATTTACATATTTAAAAAAGTCAAACTAATAAACAAATATTAATAAAAATGCAAAAAAAACAATATTACCTAACTACTTGCATTCTAGAAATATTTAATTACTAAAAAACAAAAAATTGAAAACAAATAAACAGATAAACTTCCTTACTTCTTTAACGAAAACGACACCCCTATTTTTTTAAATTAATACAAATATTTTAAATGCGTATATCTAAAATATACCAAGTGATATTGATCTCAAAGTTGTTATTTTAAATTTTTCATATCACATTTCATTTTTTCACTGGTGACAAATGACATCAATTCAAATACAACTACACCATTGTGTCAATCTCAGAAGAAAAAAACAGGTTCCAAACTTTACATGGATAAAGTATTATAATTTTTCAATTGACTTCTCCAAACAAAAAGAAAAAACAATTAAACATCAAATTTTATATTAAAATCCTCACAAATCTTAAATTTAATAAGATCAAACATAATTGAGCACAAATAACAAATTTTTAAAAAAAATAAGAAGTTAAAAAAGAGGTTCTGGGTCCCACATAATTAAATGAGCGAAACAAACTCCCATAAAATGTAGCAGAGCAGTGACACGAGCGAAACTCTTTTGTTTTGTAATATTTTATTGTAAATTCATTTGGATAATGGAAAGAAAAAAAAAATTACCTAAGCCAAACACTATGTAGATAGCTGCACCCATTCCTCACAAGAAAAAAGCTTCTCTCAAATTTGTATCTGTAATACAACAGCAGCACGCACTAAAATATTGCTTTGTTAATTCATGCCGAGATCAGTCTCAATTGCCAAAATTAAACTTAACATTAAGATACACCCTAGGCATTTATTCAAACAGGACAGGAACTGTCGGCATATCAGAAGAAATTGATTGTTATTCTACTCAACTTACATCTCTGTACACAGCCCCCACTAGCATGAATCTTATTACAAAAACCCTTGAATTTCTGTAAATGCTTTGAGCTAGTCTGTAACGCTACACACATCGAAGCTATGTATCTGCCTGGATAACAAAATAGTAAATCCCACAGCTCATCAATACTGAGGACCAAAAGCTGTCTCCATACCCATGCTGACCACAAATTATCAAAAATAATCAGGCCCCAGAATGCTTCTTCTATGAAAGCCAAATGCATCAATACTATAGGCCATTTTCCATGAGAGGACAGTAGCCAGGGTAGCTGCTGCCTCTGCAAGACTTGTTACCATTAGTGAGTATTAGATGGAAGACCCTCAAAGCTGAGCAAGCAGTCCACGTTTGTGCCTTATGATGGTATTACCGTTCAGGCATAAACAGCCTTTCAGCAATTTTCCCTTTTCTTGGGATTTCAAATTTTTGTCCAATTTCTTCAAGTAAACACCGGGTGCTTATCCTTGTCCTCCATTGCATCTTGGCATGTTGTGATCAACTGGACGTCTTCTTTCATTACAAATTTATCTATCTGGGAAGCTGCTGCTCTCCCTTCAGCAATAGCCCAAACAACAAGTGACTGCCCACGTCTACAGTCACCTGCAGCAAATATACCTTCAACACTGGTTTCAAAGCGGCCAAAGTCTGCTTTGAAGTTTGATCGGTTATCTCTCTCCAAACCTAGCTTCTCTGCAATGTTCTGTCAATCAAAATACAACTCAAGATCAGAAATGACCTGCAACTGCAGAAATACAAAAAAAGAATCTAGTATCATTTAGGACTGCAGGAAAAAAAAATCAAAAAAGCTAAAAATATGTGTAATCTTCTATGTTACCGGTTCCAAAGTGTACAATATTTTTTCATTCAATTTTTCCAAACAATCAATACCAAAATTGTAACTTGTACATTGAGTGCAGCAGATCAAACCAAAAAGATTTTTTCAAAAGCCAAAAAATTCTACTAGTGTGAAATTATGTTGGCCAGCCAAATATAATTTTACTAGTATAACCTCAAAAACACTTGCTTGTAAGAGAATCAATTACTTGCTCTGGTCCCACAAAGCCCATTGCTAATAAAACAAGCTCTGCTTTTATAATCACTTCAGAGCCCTCTATCTCTTTGAACTGGAACTTTCCACTTTCATCCTTTTCCCACTTAACCCGAACAACTTCAAGTCCTCTGACATTCCCATCTTCATCTCCTATAAACCTTTTTGTTAGGACTTCATATGTCCTGGGGTCTTCCCCAAACTTTGCTTTAGCTTCTTGATGACCATAATCTACTCGGAAAATTCGAGGCCACTGCCAAAATGTCAACAAAGATCATACCATAGGAATTGTAATATCTGCTATTTATTGAATATTCAAAAACCCTTTGCTGAGTTACAACGACAAGGGGTGAGAAGAGGGTCATCTTCTATTCAGAAAAAATGGTGTTATGTTGAATGTGAAAAAACTAACCTGTGGCCAAGGATTCCCAGGAGCCCGGGATATGGGTGGCTCTGGAAGGAGCTCCAAGTTCACAATATTATTGCACCCATGCCTGATGGCTGTAGCTATACAATCTGTTCCCGTGTCTCCTCCCCCTATAACAACCACCATTTTATCTCTTGCAGAAATGAACTTCCCATCTTGCAAATCGCTATCCAACAAACTTTTGGTGTTTGAATGAAGAAACTCCATGGCAAAATGTACACCTTTTAATTCACAACCTGGGACAGGGAGATCCCTGCAATTTATATAATCTAATGTTTTCAACAACATCGTCGACTCCAAAAGCAAAATCTAAGTTGATGCAAAATTCAAAAGGTTGTTCATACCTTGGCTTTGTTGCACCGCATGCAAGGAGGAGAGCATTGTTGTCAGCACAAAGCCTATCCACCGAGAAAAGTGGTTCAACACCAACATTTGCATTAACAAAAAATTTAACACCTTCCTCTTTCATGAGATCGACACGGCGCTGCACAACATCAAGCTTGTCTGTCTTCATATTAGGTACCCCATACATCATTAGACCTCCAATTCGATCAGCACGTTCATATACAGTCACAGAATGCCCTGCTTTATTAAGCTGGTCAGCTGCAGCCAGACCAGCTGGTCCACTTCCCACTATAGCGACTTTCTTCCTGCACCACAATAGGCATCATTTCAAAATATCGTTTACAGAAAAAAAAAATATTGGTCGCTTTTTTACAGAAAGGATATAGACATCATAAAAGTAAAAACTAGCAAAGCACAAAACAAAGACATACCCTGTCCGTTCCACAGGTGGACGAGGAACCATCCACCCTTCTTCAAACGCTTTATCAATGATGGAGCATTCAATACTTTTAATAGAGACGGGGTTTTCAATTATTCCCAATACACATGCACCTTCACAGGGAGCAGGGCATACACGCCCTGTGAACTCGGGAAAATTGTTAGTTTCCAACAGCCTGTCCAAGGCTTCTCGCCAGCGACCTTGATACACTAATTCATTCCACTCAGGTATTTTATTTCCAAGCGGGCATCCACTGTTCTCCTGTGTAGAAAGACGGCCAGTAATAAAGATAGTAGTAGAAAGTGGCAAGCTATTAAACACATGCATGTCACACAACCGATGTTATTAACCACAATCAATGAAGTTTCCTACATATATATTTAAGAAATGAATTGGGATTGAAGATATGAAGTCAGGACAATAACCTGATGACAAAAGGGAGTTCCACAATCCATACACCTAGCTGACTGTGTCTTCAGCAGGAGCTCTGGTCTTGTTTCCTCGACCACCTCTTTCCAGTCATTTATTCGTGCTGTGGCATCTCTATAGGATATAGTCTCACGCTCGTACATCAGAAAACCTCGGTGCTTAACCGCATCATCAATTTGTGTAGGCCTCCGTACCACAACTGTCGGTTCACTTTGCTGCAAATTTTGAACCAAATTCAATTCAAATAATCAAGTTCTCAAACTTTATGCAATTTAACCATTCTTTTAAAAAGTCAACAACGTTTTACCACTGAAATTTAATAAAAAATACCTTCGAAACATTGTTATCATCATTTTCATGTCTGTTTGGAGTAACTCTTGCCATTTTCTTCAGCTCCTCAAAGGCGTCTTTCTTCATCACCTCGGCCTCTTTTGCTTCCTTGGCAGCATTGTTAACCTTCATTTCTTGCAGCACCCTTTTATAGTCTTGTGGAAATACTTTTACAAATCTTGTAAGTAGAGTTCCAAAATCTGCAAGAACTTCTTTTGCCAGCTGGCTGTTTGTGTGTCGCTGATGCTGTTGTATCATCGTCTTCAATAACAAGAGATCTTCTTCTTCTTCCACTTTTTCAAGGTGTACTGACTCCACATTGCACCTTGAACTGAAATTTCCATCTACATCGAGAACATAGGCAATTCCTCCACTCATACCAGCTGCAAAATTCCTTCCCGTCTTGCCCAAGATGACCACTGTTCCACCAGTCATGTATTCACATCCATGATCTCCCACTCCTTCCACAACTGCTTTTGCACCAGAATTCCTCACACAAAACCTTTCTGCTGCCATTCCATTGAAATATGCTTCTCCACTGGTTGCTCCATACAGTGCAACATTCCCAATGACAATGTTCTCTTTAGGATCAAATTGACTTGTTCTTGGAGGGTAAACTATGATCTTACCTCCTGATAGACCCTTACCAACATAATCGTTGGAATCACCTTCCAGCTCCAAGGTAATTCCTGCACAAAGGAATGCCCCAAGGCTCTGACCTGCGCTTCCTATTAGTTTAACATGAATAGTATCTGTGGGCAGACCGACCATATTGTATCTTTTTGTGACTTCATGGCTAAGCATCGTGCCAACAGCCCTGTTAACATTCCTAATTGGCATCTCTGTGTAAATTGGAAGTCTTTTCTCTAAGGCTGGCTTTGAAAGCCTGATTAACTCTTGATCTAAGGCCATGTTCAGCTCATGATCTTGTTTCTGAATGCAATGCTGGGCCGCCTCTGGGCGAATCTCTGCTGCAGGCTGCAGTAGCAATGAGAGATCAATATTTTCTAGCTTCTCACTACTGTTAATGACTTCTTTATCCATCTCCAGCATTTCTGCATGGCCCACCATATCTTCCACAGTCCTGAAACCCATCTCAGACATAAGTTCACGAGCCTCTTCTGCAACCATAAACAAGAAATTAATCACATGTTCTGGTTCTCCTGCAAATTTCTCTCGTAAAACAGGATCCTGGGTAGCAATGCCAACTGGACATGTGTTCTTGTGACATTTGCGCATCATGATGCAACCCAGACTGATCAATGGGGCTGTACTAAAACCAAACTCCTCTGCACCAAGTAGAGCTGCTATGACAACATCTCTTCCAGTCTTCAGTTGTCCATCTGTCTGTAGAACTGCGCGTCCACGTAAATCGTTGGCAACTAAGGTCTGGTGAGTCTCTGCTAGACCAAGTTCCCATGGTAGCCCAGCATTTTTTATGCCTGTCCAACGAGATGCCCCTGTGCCCCCATCATGTCCCGAAATTAGTAAATGGTCTGCATGACCCTTCACAACACCACTAGCAATCACTCCAACCCCAGCTTCAGAGACCAACTTTACACTGATCCGAGCTATTGGATTTGAATTCTGCAGTTACCAAGAATATAATGAGATACATCTTTCTCACACTAACTTGTTCCTCCAAATGTTTTGCTTTACCAAATCACCAATTCACATGTTCTAGTAATGCAATACTCGAGCTAAACAACTTTCTAGTAACGCAACACTCAAGCTAAAAAACTCGGAATATGTAAATGAAGACAACTTCATCAGCTTTACAAGGGTTCAGTATCTTTATGGTAACAAGAATTTCAAGCTCAATATAATGAAAATTTCTGTGAAGCTTAATGTAAGAGTGAGGGTATAGAGCAGAAGATAAAAGTCAAGAGATCTATACAATCTTCGTTAGTTGTAACATAAACATATATTGAAAAAGATCTAGTGATTTAATTTAACGAAGTGTCTACAGTTGAAAAGAGGGAAAAAAAACATCCATCTTTATGTACTAATCCAAGCAAATTACCTTAAGGTCATAGATAAGCTGTGCAAGATCTTCAATGGAATAAATATCATGATGTGGAGGGGGGCTAATAAGTCCTACACCAGCAGTAGAGTTTCTTGTGACAGCGATGTCGCCAATGACTTTATGGCCTGGAAGTTCACCACCCTCACCAGGTTTTGCTCCCTGTATTCAACCACATTTGAAATGAATGACAATAGCAATATTCATATCTGAAATAGGAAACATGCTCTTTGATGGGCTACAAACTCCTCTGTACACATTAATCAGCAATATAGATTAACACATATAAAAGAGTGGTTTCTATCAATCATATGTAGTTCACAATATTAGTTAGAATGAGATTTGTTCTCTACCCCAAAGAGAGCTGACATTACTTAAACCATACCATCCAAGCATCAAGAAAACAATAAATTCGTACCTGAGCCATCTTAATCTGAAGTTCATCTGCATTTGTCAAATAATAGCTAGAAACACCAAAACGTCCACTTGCAACTTGTTTGATTGCACTTCTTTTAGGATTCATAGAACCATCAGGAAGTGGTTGTAAGCGAGATGGGTTCTCTCCTCCTTCACCTGAGTGAAATAATCACATGCCAAAGATACGCTTAAGAGTGATGGTGGATAAAAAGTAATATTCTGATATATTTCATTTATGTTGTCTTGTTTTTGAAACCAAAAAGAGTTATAAACTTTTGAAGACTGGCCCACTAATAGAATTGTTGCACTTATCTTATGACGAGAGAAAGATTCAAAGAAGCAAACAGATACCTGTATTGGACTTCCCTTCAATTTTGTTCATGGCAATGGCCAAAGTTGTGTGAGCCTCCAATGAAATTGAACCATAACTCATAGCACCTGTGCAAAATCGCTTCACAATTTCGCTAGCTGGTTCAACTTCCTCCAAAGAAATCTTCTTATCCAATGATTTCTTAAACTTCAACATCCCTCGCAAATTGCAATGTCTGTTTAAATCCTGAACTATTTTAGAATATTGTTTATAAGCTACAACACTATTTGTACGTGCTGCCTCTTGCAGCTTTGCAATAGCAAGTGGATCATTAAGATGCACTTCACCATCTTTACGCCAATGATAATCACCAGGATTGGGCAAGGCTTGAGAATCGGCACTTCCTTTAGGTAAGAGTCGGCTAGGGAATGCCAAACCATGCAAGTGAAGCATATCCCGAGCAAGCATTTCAAATGTTGCACCCTCCACCCGACTTGGTGTTCCAACAAAACACCTTTGAACCACCTCTGAAGAAATCCCAAGTGCCTCAAAGATCTGAGCACCCTTGTAAGAAGCCAAAGTAGAAATTCCCATCTTTGCTATAACCTTCAGCATGCCAGAGTCACTTGCTTTGAAGTATTTTTTAACCAGCTCTTCTTTGGAATGGAAGATGCCATTCTTCTTTGGAGGGATTTTACCATCAATTTGTAGTCTCCATATAGACTCAATTGCCAAATATGGGCATATAGCATCTGCACCAAAACCTACGAGTGTGCAGAAATGATGTACTTCACGTGGCTCACCAGATTCCACAACCAATCCAATTCGAGTGCGCTCTAAAGTTGAGACAAGATGATGATGCACTGCACCCACTGCTAACAGAGAGCTGACAGGAACCCGCTTGTATGATGTGGCTGCAAAAATTACAAACTCTTTAGTACAAGTAAACTCTCACTGTGTACAGCTAAGCACAAAGTGCAACTTAATATTACCAGTGACAAACATGAAGCTCAGCAGTCAGTTGCATATGAAAATTATAGGAATAGCCCAAAGACACTAATATTCCTCACCTCTATCTGACAGAACTAGTGTTTTGTAGCCTTCACGAATTGCAACACGTGCTTCAAAGCATATTCTATCCAAGGTCTCTTCCAATCCTTTGGTTCCACATTCCTTAGAAAATGTAATATCAAGCACTTTGCTACGCCAACCACGGAAATTCATCTTTTTAACTGCTTCCATTTCTTCAATGGAAAGAAGGGGACCCTTAAGAGAAATCCGATGGCACTGCTTCTCACTAGTTTCTGTTAGATCCCCTTCTGGACCAATCATGCACTCCATTGATGTGACAATGGCTTCACGAATGGGATCAATGGGTGGATTCGTCACTTGAGCAAACATTTGTTTAAAATACTCGAAGATAATTTTGGGTCTAGTAGACATCACAGCTAAAGGTGCATCATTCCCCATGGAACCAAGAGCCTCTGTCCCATCTTTTGCCATAGGAAGCAGCAACATTTCCAAAGATTCAACAGTATACCTGCACAACAAACAATGAAATGATCTTGTAAACTAACTACCCAAGCAGATAGTTGATAGACAATGCAGTCAAATATACCTTCAAAAAGAATCTAATAGATATTTACTTATAGACCACTTACCCAAAAGTTTTCAATGGTGATAACAAACCATGTATTCCCATTTTTTCCATTGTATCATCAGATCTCTCTACCTGTAAAGCAACAAAAAACTAGAAGCTAAGAAACTAACCATAGTAGGGGACTTTTAAGTCATAACAAGCCCCCAATTTACCTTCACAGATCCAACTATTGGTTCAGGTGCCCTTTTTGATTCTTTAAGAGAGTCAACAATTTCTTTAAGGGTGATCTTCTGTCTTTTTAGCCATTCTGCATAAGGCCGTGAGCCAGAGAACTGTCTTTTCAATGCCTCATCGTCTACAACAACATGTTTGTCAAAATCCACAAGAAGCATCATGCCAGGGTTCAGCCTTCCCTTCTGGCAAACATCTTCAGGTGGAATGTCCACGACTCCCACTTCACTTGCCATGATAACTCGCCCACTGTGGGTTACATAGAAACGGCCAGGACGAAGCCCATTGCGGTCCAATGTTGCCCCAAGATAGCGACCATCAGTGACTGCAAAAATTCAACATAATAAAAAAATTATGGTCCAATTCATGTAAAAGGACAGTTTGTTCTTGTCAAAATTGTTTCATTCCACCACTTTAATGATTTCCACTTCATTCTAGCATCCATCATTTCATCAAAAAATGGTTGACTAACTCGTGCAATTCTTTACTAAAATGAGATAATTCTGCACTCTACAATGAAATTAGAAAAGCACCCAACAATTATGTCAAAATGCAGAAATAATGGAAACTTGGTATAGGGAACAAGAACAGGGGCATTGTTTCGAAATAGGGTGGGAGCATATGAACAAGGATACAACCATATTACATTTTGATTGAATTATAATCACCAAGACCAGAAGATATGGGTATGAGAATGGGAACTCTGAACATGTAGAGAGAACATTGAATAATTTATAATGGGACAGAATCTAAAACTGACTTTGATGTGTGAAAGATGTGGAGAGAGATGAGTACGGAACATCAGCTCCCTGAACCCAAGACGTGCTCATGGGTATGAAGTCAGGGTCCCCATCCCCAATCTCAAATTTCCTGGCGACTATGAGAAAATGCATATTCCCACAAAGAGACAAGTAGAAACTTACATGACACAAGGGCTGGCCCATCCCATGGCTCCATCAAAGCTGAGAAATATTCATATAATGCTCGCCGATCAGTATCCATGTTCTGGTCATTTTGCCATGCCTCAGGAATCATCATCATTACTGCTTCGGGAAGGCTCCTCCCGGTACGAACAAGAAGCTCTAATACACCATCAAAAGCCCCTGAAATATATTCCAAATTTTGAGGTAACAGCATATCCTTGTCAATCCAAAAAGGCCCTATCTTTAAGAGCATTTAAGTACCTGAATCTGATGAGCTGGCATCTACAATAGGAAGAAGCTTCTGCATCTCATCCTTTGATAGAGCAAGGTTCTGACATTTCAACAATCCTTCGCGTGCTCTCATCCTGCACAAAATTTGGCAGAAACTACTGTTACAAATTGAAGAATCAGTGAAAAGATCAGCTGCAAGTAAAGCACATAGCTCTACAGTTTTTCCTGATTGAATAGAAAAATTGAAATGCAGTGCATAATTTATCTTCACACTAAGGTAGGTACATGAAAACCATCAGAAGAGGCAGAAACTCACCAATTGACATTTCCACGCAGAGTATTTATCTCCCCATTATGCCCCAGGATACGCATAGGCTGAGCTCGATCCCAGCTAGGGAATGTGTTTGTTGAGAACCGAGAATGGATCTGCATATAAAGGAAACAAATTTATAGAGGCAAACTTATCATTAAATTTATTCCTGACATTCCCTTCATTTTAAGAGGCCGTGAGAACTTAGGTCAGACAAAATGTTTCTTTGGACACAGAAAATAAAGAATGTCAAAGTCAGTTTTAGACTCGGTCCCATTATAAATTATTTTGAAACCCTCAGCTACCTTGACATCTCAGCTCCAACTACACAATCCCCCCACATCCATGGGTGAACATCACATTCTTCAAGTGCTCCATGCATCTCTTTGCCAAGGCAATGGAGAACTGCTCCATTGAACTGACCATGTGGAGCAATGCATCAAACTCTGCAACATTTGTCACTCCACATCAAGGTCTAGCCCACCTTTACCCAAGTCATCCACAACCCAAACTGAAAAATAATCAACAGCATGAAAAGAGAAACTCATCCTAAGTTTACAGCCACAACCTACTTTTATAAACTCCCTTTGGCACCCGATCAATCTAAATCAGTATGATAATTAGCATAGCTAATTTCACATCTGGTGTTCATGAGTGACTGTAAAGCAGAGCGAAATAATATTTACCAAAGCCATGTAGCTAGTAAACTTGTCATGACCCAAATCTGTGAAGTAGTAGCTCTTCAATTGATCAGGTTTGAGTTGGCCTTTGTATACAATAGTTCTGCAGCAAAGAAGGCATCCAAGGGTTATTTAAAAGCTATAACCAATGCTTGTCTCATGCCTGACAAAAAAAACACGGAGAAAAAACATTTGGAAGACATGCAAATAAATTTTCTCCCAATATCTAATCATCAGTAAGAATGTCAACACACCACATATAAAAATTATGAAGGCATGCACATACAATTCTAAAAATACATCCAGTACACACTATATTACCCCCTTATAAGTTTATGTTATTGATTAATGACTCACACTCTTATGCCATGCTCCTTTTATAAAAACTTTGTGATGCAAAAAGGCCAAACCTCTCTGCGATGCAGGAAAACAACAGCAATGGATAATACTCTTTGAAACAATTTCAAAGATGTTCCATGTTGATTGTTTGAAATTGATATTAATTGGCTCTGGCCTTGACCCCAAAGAAATAAATTAATATGCTACTGCAAAAAATATGTAGTTATCAAATGACGATCTACATTAACCTCAATGCCAAAAGATCCAGCAATGTGTTCCTCTCGAACAGTATTCAAATGCATTTGACAGATCACCTATACTCATTTAAGATCAAACTGGCTAATAGAATTGTAGTTTTATGTTTTTTTCTTTATAATTCCCCTGATAGCCTATTTACAAAGAACATGCACATTAAGCACAAGGTTAGTCCCCAGTGATTTGCTACCTGCATCTTTTATTTGATAATCTCCACTCCAGTTTATGGGAGTAGACGTCTTCCAATATGCACAAGTATGCCAGCCACTAAACAAATTCCAACTATGGGCAATAATATTTCCAATCATGATAATAGGTATTAGAGAACTATTAACCTTGATGAAAGAGAGCATATGTAGAAATCTCTCACTCCTCCGTGCTGCAAGTTTAATGCAGCTCTGATGGCTACCATTGAGGTCCTTCTCAATATGTACATCTGCACAGCATGTTGCAGATCTACATCAGAAGGGGAACGTCAGATTTACAATCACTACTTGCTCCAAACATATGGTAACAATAACGGCATGCCTTTTATAAACCATTTGACAAGAAAGCATAAAACCAACTTACTCAACTAGAAATTGTAATGAATTTACCTGTTGTTCAAAGTCTGCACTTGATCTGGAGCTTGCTGTAAGAAAGACCTGTTCAACAACAGGCTCTGTTTGAAGAGCTGATTTACCCAAACCTGAATTGTTTGTTTTCACAGGCCGCCATCCCAAAATAATATGTCCCAATGACTCTGCAACCTATGATTTTAATAGATGTTTTAGAAAGCTGCCAATCAACTATATTATGGTTCTCTTGTAGCTAAACTAATTAGTAATTATCACTCTTGTATGACAAGAAGAAAATTGGCGAATAACAGTATGGCTCTCCAGTAGCTAAACACCAGTTACCACTCTTTACAGCCAAAAGAAGACTAATTACCACCATTGTATGGCAAAAAGAAAATTGGCAATGAACAACATTATGGTTCTCCAGTAAATAAACATTGGTTACCACTCTTTACAGCCAAAAGAATAAAAATACACACATTGACAAGTGTAACCAACCTACAAATCATTTATCCAGCCAAAATGAATTGAAACCGTATAATTCAATTGTTGAAGTTGAATAGATGGTAAAAACTTGTACTCATAAATAACCAAATGGAAAACGGCAACAAAAATATACACCAGAAATGCATTACTGAACTATGAAACAAACACAAATCAAATTGCTATGTTAAAAAAAACTAAAATAAAAAACATTCATAACAAGTTTGACCAAGGCAAATAACTTATTTAAAAAGTAAATTTCTGCTAGACATGAACAGAGAACATGAGAACATCAGATCCCATTAATGGAAAAAAAAAAGCTGACAGGCATGCTCCCAAAAGAGAGATGGAGACATAGAGAGAGTAAAATCTCTCTTGAAACTCAATATCAAACGACTCAAACCATTATACATCTCAATTAACAATGCAAAACCTTAAATTGACAGTTCGTTAGAAAAGGTGATCAAGGCCAATGACTTATTTAAAAAGTAAGATTTTGCTAGACATGAATGGAGATCATGAGAACATCAGATCCCATTAACAGAAAATAAAAAGCAGGGTTGGCGGGCATGCTACCAAAAGAGAGATGGAGACATAGAGAGAGGAGCATCTCTCTTGAAACTCAATATCAAATGACACAAACCACTGTATATCTCAATTAACAATGTAAAACCTTAAATTGACAGTACAGCCAAAAAGGTAGAGAAAAGATGTAAAACAGGAATACCATACCCAAATCCATATTACAATTCCAATCTTTACACAAAAGATTGGAAACATGTAAAACAGGAATACCGTACTTAAAAGTAAACAAGATAAAGGTCAAAATAACAACGCATACCATGGAATGAAGGAGACACTAGTTGCTCTGAATTTGACCTACTATAAAACCGAGAAGTACAGGGTTAAAATGAACAATCACTGCTTGAACTCTTCAGAGGTATACAATCCTGCACACTATGTAATGTTGTATATAAAAAAACATGGTAATATTTTTTATTGAACTTGAAATTTGATGGGGTACACAGCTATTTAATGTAAATAGGCATATATAAGCCTCTACGGTTGGGGCACTTATACTAAATAAACCCAACAGACACCAAACGTGACATCAGATGTTCAAGAGAATCAAATTGACTACATTATGTATTAAAAAAGGAAGAAATGAGACACATTATGGTAAGGCAGGGATAAATCACCTTCCTTGAAATAATGCAGATAGATCCCCCACACCAATGACAACTTATTTCACCTAACATCTATTATTTAGTGCATTTTCTATGCAGTAATATTATAAAATTACTTCAAAATTCAAATTAGGCATCAGATTCGATTCACTGGCATTATCTCTTTCGAAACCCACATAAACCACTTGCAGATAAGAAGACAGTACTCTTGACAAGATATTCAGCAGAGATTTTGAGATAACACAAAGTGTACCTTGTTAAAAACATTCTTGCTTTCTTCCCTTCTGGTGTCAGATGTTGGCAAGAAGAACATGCCAACTGCATACTCTCCAAGTGGTGGCAAATCAAATCCAGCATCCTTGACAGCCTGAACAAAACATAAATCATAGGCACCGCACAGAGATTACTAAGTGCTCTAATCTCACATCCTTTAAGTCTTAACTATGCAAAATAGACAAAATATGAGAAAGCAGGATGTTGTGTTCAAAATGCCGTTGTTGCTTGTGCATCAATTTTTTGCCACCATATTTCAGCATATTTTATTTGCAGTCGACCAGAATTAGGCTTAACAAAACCACTAATTTGAATTTACCAGACACTTTTAAATTTGTGTAAAATCATTGGCCCCAGGAATCAATAGTGGTATGAATACAAACGCTCAAAACCATACACTGAAAGTTAATCAGGATTTCAAATGATTGGTTGTGACGCTCATAGGGAGATCTGTATAGCCATACGCTAACACCTCCTAGGAACTCCAGCCATGGTGATTCTTAGATCAAACAAGAAACACTTGCAAATTCTAACAAAATATAGAGAGATATATTTATATTCATACGAATGTGCCAATTAGTAACCTCCTGATTGATTTATTGAACTTAAGAAAAGGCGGGGCTTTCTACATTTAAAAAATAGCCCAAGGTGGCCAGGAATTTGAGGGCGCAAAGGTATGAGGCCGCAGCTTAAAGGCTTCCATTCCTACATGACAGCAGAGTACGTATACAATTTGTTGATAGTTAACTTCCAAAATAATTAGAGCGGTAATTTGAAGATTTCAGCTGCCCAACATTGGACTTTATTACATCTCAATGATGGATCAAAAATCATATTTTCAGCAGGCCTAGCCTATATTGTAGTCATGAGAGATAAAAATACAAAAGAAATAACCACTGTGTATACGTATACCTGGACGAAAAAGTGATGTGGAAGAGCAACCAGAATTCCAGCACCATCGCCAGTGTTAGTCTCGCAACCACAGGCGCCACGATGTGCCATTCGTACCAGCATTTCCAATGCATCCTCCACCTGTATACATCCCATTAAAGTTTATTAACTGAAACAATGACCAAGTAACGATTTAAATTTTAATTTTAGTTACCGTTTTGCGAGTGGGTTTGGCGGAGAGGTCGGCAACAAAGCCCACTCCGCACGAGTCCTTGTCAAGCGATGGATTGTACAACCCCAGACGACCCCTCGGCACCTGCGACAATGCCATCGCCCGCACCGTCATCCTAAGACTCGCCTGCCTCCCTGGCCCATCCGTCCGCCACACATATTGTATTCTCCTCCTCCTCTCTCCTGCTGATAACAACGGATTTGCTCCCACCCCCCACTTCACACATCCTACAGACGAGCGAGAAAAAGAGGAAGACACCCTTCTCCCCTCATTCTTCCCCCCAGCGCTCCCCCAGATCGGCACACCCTTGCCCAACGCCGCTGCCGCCATTCAAGATTTGGCTTTTGAAACTTGCAACGGCTACAAACCCCGCCTGCGTATCGCTTTATGGACGGAAACGCGAAGCCGAGCACACGACAAATGCGAGATAGAGATAGAGAGAGAATCCGCTTCCGCTTCCGCTTCCCCTTCCCCTTCCCCGTAAGGGCAGTTTGTTGGAGCAAACACCCTGTGGTGACTGCTATATAATAGGGTTATCGCGGGCGCACCTTCACCTTCCCCACCGCCCAGGGTGGCCCTCGCTTCCCAGTATCTACCTCATACATGCATCCCCTTTACCTACCTACACCTTGACCTCTATTGTTATGAGGGTGGAGGGCCAGCTTGGACATATGACAAATCACAACCCTCGCCCCTCGTCGAGGTGGTTTGTTATTAACGATGCGGCTGTTGGGAGCCGCTAAGGGAGCTCTGCCCCTGCCCCTGCCCCTGCCCCTGCCCTTTCCCCTTCCCCTTCCCACGTGTGCTTCTACCATCAGACGATTATCTCATCCTGACTGGAGCGATGATGAATGATAAATCCTGCCGTCGCGTCAATCATTTTCTTTTAACTTTTTTTTTTAATAAAAAGAGGTTTATCGGTCAAACTCACTTTGGCTATCTGCGGCCTCCATCCACTCCAAATGTAGAGGATGACATCTCGATCACTCATGTTTTCCACCAACCCCTTCCCTGTTTGGTGTAGTGATGATCCACGCTCCCCGCCTACCACACCACACTCTATATTCCATGCATCCCCACCTCAAATTTAGCATTTAACTCTATTATAAGCTTTTTTTTTAATGTTTTCATTAAATTTTATGAATTAAATAAAAAATCATTAAATAATATGAATGAATGAATGAAGGATTTTAATAACGTCCATGAGACCACAACAGTGTATGGGACCCATCAGTTGTGCACATCGTCTTCAAAACGAGACCTCGGCCACAAAACGTTCCTTAAGTTGTCTGAACTTTCTTCTTGAGATCTTCTCTTCTGCTGTGAAGTTTGATCACGAGGTTTGCCGTATTACCCAGCGTTGTTGCTTCAAACAAGCTGTCCAGGTTGGCGATTTTCAAAGTTTCACCATAACTGTATCAAATGTCTTTGTATGCCTCGCACTCCAAGAGGAAGTGTCGTTCCGTCTCCACCACACCTTTGTTGCAAAAGAGGCATATTCTCTCCTCCCAATCCTCTTTGGGAGTTAGCCATCTACCCATTTCACACCTAAGATCATGAGAGCTCATCCTAAGTTGGGCAATCAACATTTTCGCTTTCCACTTAATGCCTGCTCCTATATAAGGTTTTTCTTCAAAATCCCCTATGGGGTTGAATTCTATTATGTTATATATGTATTTAATATTTGTTATTATGGTTCTATATTTAATTATTGTTTATTTATAAATTATTTAATTCAAATTTTGGTGAAATTGGTGTGAATACCAATTTTCAAGAGTCAAGTTAAAAACAAGAAAAGTTAAACGGGTGTATTCAAATTTATAAGAATTTAAGTAAATCTATTTGATTAAGTATGATGTTAATGTAGAAATTACATAAGAAAATGTAAATGAGGGATCAAGCCTTATAAATTGTTATAGTGGTTCACTAATGCCAAATTTAACCCAATCACCCCACACAAACAAATGTACACAAAATTATATAAAACAATGTGAAATAAAGGCCAAGGAGTCATTTTTAAGTCTTTATATTTTATCCCAATTTTAGGTGTATGTTTAGCCATAAAGTAGGTAGCGCAAGCAGACACTTCAAAGTAGAACATATAAAAAGAATCCAATTATTATTTCCAATTTGAGCTTCTAAGTCCCCATGTAGGCGAGTCTTGGAACCTACAAAACCACACAAGAGATATTGGTGGGCCAAGATTCTCAAATATTCAATATATATAGAAATAGAATAATACCCTTATGGTATGCCAACACCATACAATAGTCCTTTAAGAAGGAATAATTCAATAATTCTATTTCGTGGGGGACACCTCTAATATCCTTCTAATAAATAGAACACTTCATTGATCTTCATCTCCTTTATATAGACCTCTATAATTAACAATGGGTGGGTAACCTCCCAATCCCAACGTAGGTTGACTCATGAGCCAACATACTAATTCTACAAGTTACTCATTTATCCCAATATATATGACCCATACAGCTAACTAACAGAGATGTTTGGCATGTGTTAGCATCTCCATCAACCCATATGCATTCCTATATCACATCCTTAGGTACATAACATTCCATCCCTCCTTGACATGTTTCATCCTCGAAATATAAGAAGAAATCGAATAGTAAGTGTGCTTCAAATCATTTCTCATTTGTCTCCAAGCTCGATCATCCAACCACCCATATGTGATCTTGGTAGGTGAGAGCTCACTAACCTTATTTCCAAATTTCATTGTGCTACTTTGATTCCATTCACAATCATAGTTGTAACTCCTTTGTGTTCATGCATAATGATTCTTCCTCTAATTCCATAAATGTCCATAGAAGTTATTATTTGGTTTTCATGCATAGTCATAGTGATTTCCCCACTAATTATATGTTCTATATTTTGTTGCATTATTCAGATTCTAAACATGACCATAATAGTTCTTCTTTGGCTTCCATGCAGAACCAAAGTGATTGCTCAATTGATTCCTCGTGTATCCATAGTGATTCCAACTCTGATTTCCTGTATGGCCAAACTAATTGTTGCTACGAAACTCTCTAACATGCCTCTATGATTGTTGCCTCTTATAATGATGTGGGTGCTTATATGCATTTACCTTTTCTGGTATTATGACATTATCAACATGTTTTTTTAACTCTTCCACCTTTTCATTTGATAGTGTTTTTATCTCTTGAGTAGATGAAGTATTTTTCTCTACCTATATTATTTCTTCATCTATTTATTCATATGAATCTTCTATATGCTCATCTTCACCATATTCAACTACATCCTCGTGCTCTATCTTAACTTTTCTTTGTGCCTTTCTAAGTCTGACATCTTGTAAGTAACTTTCCTTTTCTTGTACCAAAACTTCATAAAATGCTTCTGCACATTAATATTTATTGTTCCCAAAGTCTCTAACCAAATATATCCAAGAACCATATCCACACCATCCATACCTAGAGCATAAAAATATGAATATAAAACATATTTTCCATAAGGAGCTTCAAATCTTCAAAAACTTGAATATTCTTACCATCTATTTGACCCTCCTTGATATTATTTGCTTGAACATGTAGATCTTGAGTCACATCCATGTTGACAAGGTTATACTTGTTGATAGGGTTTATGGACACAATGACCTTATTCTTTTAAATGCATCCATGAAACTGAAATATGGAAGCATCTCTCTTTGGATCGAAGTTGTTTGAACCCTTCTCCTTCATCTCTCCTTTTTTGCATCAAGTTCCTCTATCTCTCTTTATACATCATTTGTAGCCTCTTCATCATCATCGTTATGTTCTTTTTCTTTTTCTTCTTTATCACCTACATTTTCTTCCTCATTACCATCATCATCATTATGTTCTTCCTCTTCTTGTTCTACTATGTTCCATCTAGCCAAGAAAACCTACTCCGTGTCTTCATTATTTTCTTCCCCTTCTTTTTGTACTTTGTTCCATTTAGCCAAGAAAACCTGCTCCACATCATCCCAAGACCAAACAAACTTGTTATTTTTCAAACGATGAAATCATATAGATGTTATACTTTTAAGATGTACTGAAAAATATGATGGGCAATATGTTGGTTGTAAATATATCGCCTTAAATTGGATCCACCATTTGAAAGCATTAATATCACCCTCTCCATAGAAAAGTTTAAACTTTATGATCCACAAAAACTAGAGATAATGGGGAAAAAAACCCTACAAAATTAATAACTCATGTTGCACTAATCATATAACCCTAATTTTTTTTACTGTAACTTCCATGTATACCCATATAACTTCAATGAACAAAATTGTGGAAAAAATCTAAAAATTTCAATTTGTAGAGCAAATAGATGAAAAATCATAAAATCATAATAACTCCATCAAAAATTTAAAAAAAAAAATCCAAAATTTTAACTATATCTTTATTTTATGATGGTACTAATTCAATAAAAAATTCAAAAATAAATTATTTAAAACATGCCTGATATGACAAATTTATTATAAAACCTAAAATAATAATATCTCACTCAAAATTGATCATCAAACCTCCATTTTCTAATAGTGCCATCCTTGAATTATTTTTCAACTCTAGTAAACAATCTGTAGATAAAATGTAACATATTTCAAGATATAATCGATTCTCTAAAATTAAGGTTTTGCCCACAAAATTTGCCCAAATTGAAGCTTTTGATACCATTTGTTATGATCCACACTTGTAATAATATAATTATGCATAATATAATGTTGATCAACACAACACAAGAGATATTGGTGGGCCAAGATGCCCAAATATTCAATATACGTAGAAATAGAATAATACCCTTATGGTAGAGCAACACCCTATTGTAATCACTTAAAAGTGGTAATTGGATGCTAAGAGTGTCGCTTGAGTTACCCCATTCCTAGCTTAGCCCTAGACCCATCCTAGAGCCTTAGACACACTTTTTTAGTCATTGAGCATACCATAGTTACCTACAGTCAGTCAAAACACAGTCCCAAAACTGTCTTCTGAGATTTCAACCCAACTTGCTTAGTAGTTTGCCAAGTGGACATTAGTGCCACATTTGGGACACTACAACCACATGGTGCTAGTGTCCATAATTAGGCATTAATGTCCTTAGACCTAGCTCTTCCCAACATATACTTTTTCAAATGTGTGCCCCTCCTAAGGTTGGCCTAAGCATATTTTTTTATTTGCATAAGCTACAAAACTCTATAAATATAAGTATAATTGACCTCTATTCACTAGATGAAAATAGATGCAAAAGCACATTCAAGCTAAAGACAAGTTGAGCAAAATTAAGGTATTTGATCCCTACTTTGCCCCACTTTTGCATACTACCATCTACAACAACCCTAAACCCAATTCTCAAAGATTTCAAAGCTCAAGCACATTCAAGGCATCCAAGTCCACTCTCATTCTAGCATTCACTTGAACTTGCATCAAGCACCAGGTGGGAGAACTACATCGAGTTTGATTCCTCTTCAAAGTATTGGTATGTAGACAACTATCTTCATAGTGGGGTGTTGAGGATGTCCAACCTATCATACTAACAAACACATAATTATTGTTCATGCCATACTTAAAAGGAAGATTAGGGTTTGCATACTAAATCAGGTTTTTTAGGCACAACACAGAGCTTTGGGTTTCGTGTGTGTAGAAACAAGACCTAAAAATACAAGCGTAAGTGCTCCAAAAAAACAGAAATAGTCCCACAAAGGGGATATTAGCACCACATTGAGGACACTACACAAGTATGGTGTTATTGTCCATATGGGGTGATATTGTCTAGTGAGCAAATAGACCCAAGAATCTTGTTGATGACATTTAGAACTGTCGAGAACTCAATTTTCAGAACCCAAATCATCCAAGACAGTCACTTTTCAGATAAGTTTCCATTTAAGCATATTTATTGCTATTTTTAGAAAGTCAAAGGTCAAATGCTATAATAAATTAGTACTTAATTATTACAATTTATTTAATTGATTTAGACATCTTATCTCTTTAATCTAAACATAAAAATTACACTTGTAAAATCTTAAAAGGTTAAATCACATATAATACTTCTTTAGGAAGGAATGAATCCACAATTCCACTTTGAGAGGGACACCTCTAATATCCTTCTAATAAATAAATGAAGACTCAACATTTCCTTCATTATCCTTTACAATGATATTCACATCCTTTATATAGACCTCTATAACTAACAATGGGTGGGTAACGTCATAATCCTAATGTAGGCCGAGTCATGGCCCAATGTATAAATTTCACAAGTTATTCGTTTATCCCAATATTTATTATCCATATAACTAACTAAGGGGGATGTGTGCCACATGTAAGCATCTTCATCAACCCATATACATTAATATATCATATCCCTAGGTACATAGTAGAGAAAAATAAATGTTTAATGCAAAGTTGGTTCTTAGTGAGGTACCTCATTTATCCCTATATGTAGCGAAATCTTCATGCATTTTTCATATTGGCGAATGAGGTATAAAGTAGTAAAGTTAGAACCCAATGCATCATGGTAGGCCTCCACATCAACAAATGAATATGACTCACTTTCTATTAGGAATTAAAGTTGGACTGTATATTCATATGGTGACCCTTGATTTCACATCAATAAGCACAATTAGTCAACATGTCCCTTTGTCTTGATTTCTCAATATACAACAGAAGTCTCATGGGTTTGTCTTATCATCAAAGAGAACATGTCTATAATAATATAAATGGTATGTGATCCCTTTTGAGTTTTGGGGTGACCCTTAGAAGATTGCACCTCAAAATGAACTAGATGTAGCATTGTATAATGCAAATAAATTAATTATGTTTCATTAAGCATCCACAAAGATTATAACTATAATAATAATGTCCATTTAATAAATGGAATAATAATATGGGAAATACAGAGTGATAAAATTGACATATCTTATGTATAAAGTTGTAGAAGGTTTGTCACATAAATCTAAACTTAGAAATATGCAACTAGAGTTGTGACAACTTTTGCCCTAAAATTTTGGTATAATCAAAGAAGGTTGTCAAGACCATACAAATGCTCTTGGTAGTTGAAAATATCATACAAATGATTTTTTTAAATTATCTACAACTAAATTATGAATTTTTGGATGTGTTCACCTACTTATATTGTTTGTTTCTTGGCCCTTAATTTGCATGGTACAAATCCTATGTAATTACATTAACTAAATCTCTAACCTAGAGTGTCAAGGAAAATAGAGTGGGATCCCACATTAGGGTTTGGGTGGCTTTAGTCCACTAACTAGCCCTTCAATATTCAAACCCCACATTGTAGAATAATTAATTTTTGGGATCTTTGGAATAACAATATATGTCTCCCATGTATCAAGAATATGCTTAATGTTAGATGTAATCAAACATCAACTGAAGTGCAACACTTTTCAATTTATAATTGAATTTGAATTCAAATAAAAAAATTGACATGCATGAAGACTTTCAATCAATGTGAAAAGGGAAAATTGGGCCCTTACAACACTTGTCTATTTTTAGGTGACTTTGAATTGAAATTTAGAAATATTGGTGTAGCATCGACATCTAAAGACTAAAAATGATAAAGGCAAAAAAGGAAAAATAGGAACATTTAGTTAAATAGGTTGTGAAAAAATAATTTCCAAGACCATACAATATGGTCCTGATAGGTTGTAAAGTTCTTTAACTTATTTTGTATATAGTTATCTAAATAAGCCCAACTATTGATAATTGAGGTTGTATAACATATGTCCTAAGGTACACAAATATGATTGTAAAAAGTAGAATGAGATTGAGCTCACTGTTTATATAAATGATGAGATTATATTATACTTAGTTTGTTTCTACTATATTCTAATTGTTGACTATGTACATACCTCTAGAATATATTGAAATGGATATATGGTTGCTTGACTTAGGAAACTAACTGTCAAAATCTGCTAGGGCAACTCTGGTAGGGCACAGATGCCTACAGCTATCGAATATGTATATTATTCATCATAATTATATTTTGTATTATTATCATCCCATTTCGTTATAGGCCACTACAATTACCTATTGTTTATGTGTAGTTTTAGATGTTTACTCTTGTGTGTAAATTCTAATTTGTCTTCCTTCACCTTGAAGCCTTAGTTCCACTTTTGACACTTTACTTGGCTTGTAAAAATGGGTTAGATAACCCTAACCACACCATACTAAGTGATTGAGCATTTAATACATTACAATACTCCGAAGAGAGATCACACTACATGTATTTTTGGTACCTATGTGGATGTGTGCTCAGTAGTCATCCACTAGAATGTATGTAACTTGCTCGGCTTTTGACACTTGAAAATATGAAACTTTGACCTTAATCTAAGTGTTTAGACTTGACTCAATTACTGTTCCTTTGAGAGGTTTTAAGATTTAGATGTTTTAGGATAGTGCCTCAAGGATGTGCAGTTATATTCCTTAATGTATAAGTAGTATTCCAAGTGAGTTCTATATGCACGAGCTATTATGACTAATGTAACAATAATTTTTATCTATATATACTAGGATAAAAATAAGAGGTTAATAATATAGAGATTATATATACTTATACAATATAATGGCATTGCTTCGAGTGGATGTAATTCTAGTATATGATAATCAAAACTCAATGTCAAGGATATAGGGTTTCAAAGCCTATGTGTAAGATACAAGGTGTTCTTCTAATTATATCCCAAGATAAATAAATGATGTAGAAGTGGTAACAAGAGGTTTATCAAGGATATAGTAAGGAAATCGCATGCAAGGAACTAACAAACAAGAGTAAACTAGATCCAATATAGCTATAAATACTAAATTAACAAAAGATAAATGGTGAAATGGTCAACCATGAGTGGTTTATGTAACGTAAGGTGGCCATGGCAATTCTACAAACCTCATAACTATATTAGATTATTTGGTATAAGGGGAACTTAAGCAGGGACAACAACATACATCTTATATAATAATAAGAAAAGTAGATCTATCTACTAAATAAATAAATGAAAGAGAATAATGATAGAGATACTTACACATGGGTCGACTTATTGGCACATTAATCTCCCCTTGGCTCAAGCAAAACTTTGTGCGAGATGTTATAAGACAAAGACCTCAAATGGAAAGATGACGACCTAGGTATTCTTAGTTTGTGACTCCATAGACTAAGTGTACCTCCTTGGTTCAACTTCTCTTATTGAGCTTCAAATACCTCAAGCAAGACTTGACCTCCAAGAATAAGAATTTAACTCCTGACTTTTGTGTTTACTACTTAAGGGCAAAAATACAAGTGCAAGTAGAGTATATGTGTGTTGGGAATTGTAATTATGATCCACACACATACACACACATGGATCCAAACCTATAAATAACCCTAAACTCTAAGTTGATATAGTCAAATGGGATGTTAGCTGACTAAGACCTGTATCAACCAAGCTGATGTTAGGGTGTGGAGCTAAAAGCTTCAACTGTTTGCAAACACGAAGAAGAGGATGCTGAAGAACCAAAAGAATCAGCGTCGGCAACATGACTGACGTTGGTCAGATACAGTGGAGAAGGAAACCAACGACGGCAGGGAGTCAACCGACGTCGGCATCACCAGGCAAGCAGGGACCGGCGTCGGTCACCTGTGCGTTCCAGAACTGCTGTTGACGAACAGTCAGTTAAGTGAAGTGAGTGTTTGCATGTCAAATGACTAATTATAGTCACGAGCTGCGTGTCTAATTATTGTAGTTAGATTTCTATTTTTGTAACCATGGGATTCTATTTAAAGACCCATGAGGCATGTATTGTAATCATCAAGAAGGCAAGTAAAAGCATTGAAGCAAGCAAGGTCAAGGAGATCTATAGGTGTAAGGTCAAGGAGATCAGCTGAAGCATTCAAGGAGGGATAATAACTTAGGCTATAGAGTTGTTGTGTTGAGCAAGAGAGAGAGGGAAGAAGGTCTTGAGGTGTGGCAAGCCTTTGAGGTGGAGGAAGAAGTGGCATCTTCCTTATTGTATTTTCTTCTAGTAATATCTAATACAAGAGTGTGTATTGTCTCTCAAATTCTTTGTTGTCTCAAGTTTCTAGTTACTTTATCATTCTGGTATAATTCCATGTTTAATTGCTTATAAGAAAGTAATCAATTGTGCTTCCGTTGGATAAGGGGTCACCTAACAATTGGTATCAGAGCTATGGTTTGCAGGAAGCAGGTTATTGTTTTTGATTACAGGTCATTCACAGGGTTTTCTGATTGAGTGGGAGTTCAGCAATGGCAGAAGATAGTAAGCTACGAATGGAGAAGTTTAACAGCAAGAATTATCAACACTGGAGGATGCAGATTGAGGATTCTCTGTATCAGAAGGATCTGTACTTACTGTTGGGTGGGGTTGCATGCAAGCCCACAGATATGAAGGATGAAGAATGGAACGTTCTTGATTGGAAGGCTCTCAGTTCCATAAGGTTGAGCCTTGTATCGTCTGTGATTTCTAGCTTATCACAGTGCAAGACAACGGAAGAGTTGATAAAGTCCTTGGCGAATTTATATGAAAAGCCCTCAGCTTCTAATAAGGTATATCTTATGAAGCAACTATTTACTTTGCAAATGCAGGAAGGTGGATCGGTACATACTCATCTCAGTGATTTCCATGGTTTGGTAAACCAATTAGCTTCAGTCAATATTGTTTTTGATGATGAGGTAAAGGCTCTCTTGATTTTATGTTCTTTGCCTGAAAGTTGGAACAATTTGGTTATGGCAGTAAGTAATTCTGCATCTGCTTCTAAAATCTTAAAAGTTGATGATGTTGTGAGTGTGATCTTGAATGAGGAAATACGTAGGAGAAGCACAGGTGAATCATCAGGGAATGCTCTAAGTGCAGAAAGTAGGGGAAGGCAAAGGGAGAAGATTGAGCAAGGGAAATCAAGGTCGGGAAGGAGATCCGAATCCAAAGGTATTACCTGCTGGTTTTGTGGAAGGAAAGGACACACAAAGGAGTGTTGGTTGCAAGATAAAGAGAATCAACCTGAAGGTAAAGAAGAAGCAAAGGATGCAAATATCATGGTACAGGATGCTCTCATACTTTCTTTGGATAGTCAGGTAGGATCATGGATTTTAGATTCTGGTTCATCTTTTCATGCATCCCCAAATAGAGATTTGTTCCATGAGTATGAATAGGGAGACTTTGGAGTGCTTTATTTAGGGGATGGTACGCCTTGTCAAATAGTTGGCAAAGGGAAAGTGCAGCTGAAATTGCAGATAGACAACACATGGGTGTTGAAGGAGGTCATGCATGTTCCAATTCTGAAGCAGAGTTTGATTTCTATGGGAAGGTTGGGTGATGAGGGATGCACAATAACCCTCACAGTAAATTCTTGGAAGGTTACCAAGGGAGCACTTGTTTTAGCAAGAGGTAAGAAAGTAGGTACTCTTTATCTATCTACTTGTATTACTGATTCTACTTCTGGTTTATCTACTTCAGTTGTAGATTCGAAGATGTGGCCTAATAGGCTGGGTCACATGAATAAGAAGGGAATGGACGTTCTTGATTCAAAAGGTATGTGTTCAGATTCAGAAAGCATAAATAGAGTTCATTGCAAGAAAAGGAAATTTGATGCTTTTGACAAGAACAAAGAAGCCTTGGTGTTTACGGAGGAGATGAGGAACAGAGATCAGTCACAGGGGCTGAATAAATCTGAGCAGGGCATCATGGACAGAGGTTTGATCCAAGATGAGCTCGCGGATGAAAAATTCATCACTTGTAGAAAAACACAGGTATTGACGCCGGTGCTCCCATGGCACCGACGTCGACCAGACAAAAACTGACATCGGTCATGTGCAGACCAGCAGGGTCGGTAGGTCAGGCAGGAGAAGTCCGACGTCAGTCATCAGGACCGACGTCGGCAGGGGGGACACCGGTGTCGGCTAGGGAAACGACGTTGACAGTCAGGGTCAGTGCAAGGAACCGACATCGGTCGGGAGCAGACTGGGAGATGGCCGAGATCGGTCACTGGAACGGATGATGGGTGGACAGTTAGTTGTCAAGGAGTCTCAAACACCCATATAGAGGTCAGAAAAGGTATGTGAACCTCATATTCATTGTTCACCTTCTTTATATTGCTTACTGATAGTCAAGAACTAGGAAGATAGAAAAAGCAATGCAGGTAGAATCCAGAAACAGTGGGAGCTTGACATGGATGAGGAGTGTGAGTCCTTGGAGAAGAACTAAACATGTATTTGTTGGTAGAGTTGTCAGATGGAAGGAAGCACTGGATAGAGAGATGGATTCCCATTTTAGAGAAGAGAGTGGATGGACACGTGAGATAGAAGGCTATGATATATGGTCTTGATCAGGCTACAGAACAATGGAGGTTTGACCATTGTTTTTTATCTTTACTAGGTTGGATAATATTAGCTACATTATCTTGTTACTGTATTGTGTTACTTTTTGCAGGGTTTCATATACAGGGAGTTTTCTGAGCTAAGGGTAAAGTTGGTTCAGAAGTATGTCATGAAGAATTTGGGAGCAACAAAATTCTTTTGGCATAAGTGACAGGTATAACATCATAGGTTTGCGTGGTGGTTGGTCTTCAAGAGTGAGTTTGAAGAGGGATACAGAGCTAAAGGAACAAAATAGATGGTGTACAGGTACAAGTACAGTAGCAGCTATTTTTCTCCAAGTGGGAGATTGTTAGGGTGTGGAGCTAAAAGCTTCAACTGTTTGTAGACACGAAGAAGAGGATGCTAAAGAACCAGAAGAACCGATGTCGGCAGCATGACCGACGTCGATCAGATATAGTGGAGAAGGAAACTGATGACGGCAGGGAGTCGGTCGACGTCGGCATCACCAGGCAAGCAGGGACAGGCGTCGGTCGCCTGTGCGTTCTAGAACTACTGTTGACGAACAGTCAGTTAAGTGAAGCGAGTGTTTGCATGTCAAATGACTAATTATAGTCACGAGCTGTGTGTCTAATTATTGTAGTTAGATTTCTATTTTTGTAACCATGGGATTCTATTTAAAAACCCATGAGGCATGTATTGTAATCATCAAGAAGGCAAGTAAAAGCATTGAAGCAAGCAAGGTCAAGGAGATCTACAGGTGTAAGGTCAAGGAGATCAGCTGAAGCATTCAAGGAGGGATAATAACTCAGGCTATAGAGTTGTTGTGTTGAGCAAGAGAGAGAGGGAAGAAGGTCTTGAGGTGTGGCAAGCCTTTGAGGTGGAGGAAGAAGTGGCATCTTCCTTATTGTATTTTCTTCTAGTAATATCTAATACAAGAGTGTGTATTGTCTCTCAAATTCTTTGCTGTCTCAAGTTTCTAGTTACTTTATCATTCTGGTATAATTTCGTGTTTAATTGCTTATAAGAAAGTAATCAATTGTGCTTTCGTTGGATAAGGGGTCACCTAACAGCTGATAGAGTTGGGAAGACATGGACAAACTCAAAATTATATTGGCTATATAGATATAATACAATTATAAACATCATAAACATGCATAAAAAATTGTATTAGCCTAGCTGATATAGTAAGAATATATGGTGGCTATAAAAACTAGACAAAAAAAGACTCAAAAGAGGTTAGACTCCATAGATACTCATATTTGGTACAATCTTAATTTGATAATGTCTTTTTGCATATATTTTTGATGTATATACATTTTGATAGATAATTGAGAATTTAGTGGCATGGTCTTGCATGGGCCTCTAGGCTTCATGTATTTTTCATGATAATGTCTAATCTTCGATGTCTTTTTGGTCATTACTCTATGTTCTAGCCATTCTGTTCTAGGGATCCCTATGTATTTATGGTCCTTTCTATCTTTTGAGTCTCTAAACACTACCATTAGGTTAAGGACACTACCATCCACACTAGTGTCCTAAATCTGATGGTAGTGTCCTACCTTATATTCTTCCTTATTTTTGTACTTTTCACTTTTTGATTATTTTTAAGGATATGAATGTTTATTCTAGGGTCAGCTTTCACGTGCCACTAGGTCTAAATTCAAATTAAAAGGTTACCCATGTATACAAGGCTAGGACATAGTATTTAAGAATCAAACAAGCCTCTCAATTAGCATATACATTGTTTATTCAAAATATGTTGAATTACTCTATACACTAGATTACTAGAACTAAAGTTTGAAGCATTGTAAAGATCAATTTTCACTTGTATTACTTGTATTAAGGGTTATTATAGGAAAAAGAACATGTAGTTTCATAATCACAATTACACACATACACATAGGAGGGAGAACTACATGAAATTATGAGGCCCTCTTTGGAGTATATGGTTGTGTAGGCAACACTTCACAAAAATAGGGTTGTTAAGGTTAACTCAATTCACGTGCTAACACTTTTTTATTGAATCATAGGTATACAAGAGGCAAGAGGCTAGGTTTTATTTCCAAAGACTGATCACATGCAATCTAATCATAAATTTAGATAAAAACATGAAATACAAGTGCAAGCGCATGTTCGGGGATAAATTGAGTTGAATATAGTACACAAAAAAGACCATTGAAATCAAGACACTAATGTTGATGCTAGTGTCCCAAATATGACACTAGTGTCTAGGCCAAAAGAAGAGGAAAAATACATAATGAATGGAACATAAGGTTACATTATAGTATTGAGATGAAGTTGGGTGATTGTGATCATCCAGAATAGAATGACAAACAAGATATGCTCTATCTTAACCCTTAGTCTCATAATTCATTAATTATATTTATTACACATGCTTAAATGAATTTATTACCATTACTATATTTTATTATCTAAATATGAATATTACATTGGTGCATTCAAAGTTTTGTTTCTATAGGTTATTTGTGTAAGAACTCATTTTGAATAAAACATTATGGTGAACTTGACTTTTAAGCACAATTGAACCAAGTCCTAGCTTGTCCTAGGGTTTCAACTTTCTAAGTGTTTCAAATCCCTACATTTATTCTTTTCCAGCTCTGATTTTTGTCTAGGCATATTATAGGTGATGTTTGTTATCCTTGTTGCCCTATCCTTTGTACTTATTATTTTAGGTATGTTTGGATTTATCCCCCTCAAAATACATTCCTATAGTGAAGAGCCTTAGAAGCCTCATCCTTTGGATTTTATCTTTAACATTCTTAATGATCAATACATTGCTTATGAATATCTTATGGCTAATCAAAAGTTTGATAAAAAGTCTTCTTTTTTAGTAACCCCTTATACTTATACTAATAAACAAACAAATACTCAAGTTGATGTAAATACAAATATTGATGATTACATAGAGACTTATAACACCACTTATGATTACGATTATGATAATCATTCTACATATATAGAAAGTGAGTGTCAAGATCCTAGTTCTCTTATTTCTCCCATGTTGTTTGATTTATAATATAATGATGTATTGCTTGAGAAAACACTAGTTTATCTTTACCATTTCCTAGTGCATTACATCAAATTTAATTTTACAAAATGGACATGCATGCTAACAAAAGGAAGCATCTTATTCAAAATGTTGATCATAGTCATCTTTCATGCATACAATATCTTCATGATGTACATATACAAAAATTTAAAGGCATATCCCCTTTACTAAATGATGCACATGTTGAGTGTTTTCCTTCTCTACCAAATGTTGAAAATGTTACAAAGATTGAATATTCCTTTCCATTCCTATAAAATTCAAAAAGTAAAAATACTTTTCCCTCTTTAGATCTCATAAATACACAATGCATTCAATTCTTCTCTCCCTCTCCTTCTAGAATGGAAACATGAAAATGATAGCACTAACCAAAGTAGTATACATTGTCCATGGTGATGAAGAAGAATAATTTCATACAATGCATTCTCATTCTAATTAATTGATGAATAATGAACAAAAAAGTGAAATTTCATTTATCTCATGTAATGAAAATTCATATAGTCAAGCCCTTGGCCAACATAGTATGAATGATATGTCAATTAAACTCATATGCAATGATTTTTTATAAAATAGGCATACCAATATTCATATTCTTCCAAACGGTATAGTAGTTTCTTTATATACATCATTTAACATGAATGTTCCTTTATGCAATATTTCTAGAACATGCAATGATGTTAACTTAGAGTGCAATGATGGATGTAATTAGTCTAGTTAACCTTGTGTTCCAAATATATGGTCAATTATAACCTATAAGTGCATCTTCTCATGCTTCCCACATTCCTACTAGTCACATGGTATCCCTAATGAATGTTGTAGGAGATCTTCAAAAATAGGTTTCAATTCTCAATTTATAATATTCTCATGTCATGAAAATATTAATTATAGTATTCTACAAGCTTAACCTCTTACAATAAATGTTTTTAAATATCCTTACCCAAATAAATTTGTCATGCTTACTGTTTTAACCTTTTAGGACTTAATATGTGTAAATCCTATGTTTGATCAAAGGGTCGAGTAATCTAAATCAAGGAAATAATATGCAATAAATACAACCATTGAATTTTTATAGAATTGATTAGCTTTGAATTTTCTAAAACTAGTAATAAATAGTGCAAATAAAGACTTGGCTGGAAAACACCTAATATAGATGATCTGAGTGCTAAAAATTGAAATGAAAGCTAGTCTAAGTGTCATAAACTAAATCCCTATGTCAGAACCCATATTTAACAATAGTGCCACAATTAGATAGTAACACCATTATTTATAAAGTGGTGGTAGTGTCTTGATATTGTCAGTAGTGTCCTTTGTTCAAGACTATCCCAAACTTTTGGGTGCACATGTGTCTGGATCTTTGGGGTCTGTTCCTATGCGCATGAATTTTGTAACCCTATATTGTGCATATAATGTTTGATTTATTATACAAAATATAATTCTCCATTTAATGAGGGCATGATTTGAAAAGTGTGTTTGTTAGTAGGGTAGGTTGGACATCCTCAACACCCTGTTGCGAAGAGAGTTTCCCACATACTAATACTCTGAGGAGGGATCAAGCTCGATGTAGTTCTCCCCACTTAAGTGTTTGTGCAAGTACAAGTGATGATAGTATGATAGTGGACTTGAGTGCCTTGAATGTGATTAAGACTAAAAATTTGTAAAATCTAAGCTTAAGACTATTGTAGATGATAGTATGTAGAAGTAGGGAAGAATAGGGACTGATAACATTAATTGTGTTCAACTTGTTTCATGTTTGAATGTGTATTTTAGATTTGATTTCCATTCAGTGGTTAGAGGGTTAAAAGTCATGTATTTATTTTGTTTTGTTGCTCATGTTGACGATAAAATATGTTTAGGTTTACCTTAGGAAGCTTTCATTTTGAAAATATATCTATTTGGGAAAAGGACATTAACACCATTTTGGGGACACTAGCACCACATGACGCTAGTGTCCTTATTATGGCACTAGTGTCTAACTGGTAGAATACTAGGCACAAAGGGCCAAGATCAGGAAATGAGGGTCTCATACTACTTTTGGATTGACTAAGGATGTTTGTGGCCCACATGAAGGCTAGATAAGTGTGATACTAGGATCTAGGATAGGTCTAGGGCTAAGCTATGGATATGTAGTCTCAAATAGTACTCTTAGCACTCAAATGCACCCCCCTTTATTTTATAAATGCAACCAAGTGAAATGACTAGGATAAAGGGAAAAGAAGCATACATAGGCTTACCTAGGAAGTGAGACTTGTGAAGCTAGATCTGAGTATGTGAAGTTGGGTTTGCGTATGTGAAGCATGATCTAATGCATGTCCTACAAATAAAACATGCATAAATTAGTCCTTACTTAAGAGATATCAAAAGCAAAAGACTATGTTGAGTAAAGAAGTGAAACTAAGTAAAGAGATGGGAAAGAGAAAATGAATGAATACACCTCACTGGTTACATGAACCAATGCATAAACTTGGTGACATGTGTGTGTATGTGTGTATAGTGATCAATTAGTGAATAACTTAGATTGAGATAATGGCTTGCTCAATCCTCATGTGTGGGTGACTAAAAAAATCAAATATGGTTTTGACTCCATCATTTCCCACCCTTGCTTGGTGGATCATGACCTGTGAATAGCTTGGATTGGATTGATAGTGTATCCGACCCTCTCATGTGGGTGGCTCAAGAACTCAAGTAGGTTATGACTTCATCATTACCCACCCATGTGTAGTAGATACATCTAAAACTAAACCACATAAAGTACTAGAAATGTCTAACTAAGTATATCTAACTATGTATATCAGCTCTATGGCCACTTGAGTATATTAGGTGACTCCAGGCCACTCAGGGATGCCAACCACTACAAATGGAGTAAGGCATGAAACTGGTGTATAACCTGGAATATGATGTCAGGTGTATATAGCATAGAGAATGATATGGAATTTGTCATTCCATCTGATCAATTAGTGTGTAACTGAGTATATGAAAATAATGTGCCACACACATACCCCCAAATCTGATATCTAAGCATATAGATTCTAGATTGAGTTGTAATTAACAATATATGAGTATTTGAATTGATTATGGGAATGGTCATGTTGCACATGATGCCCCCAATTTGAATAAACTAATATGAATCTGATCTAAACTATTATGAATCTGAGTATAACTGATAAATCTATAACTAAATATGTGTAAACCTGTACTATACCTATTGTATTATTTTAGCCAATTTGTGTTGTTCTAAAATTGAGGCTACTAGAAAATAGTGTTATATCTTGGGAAATAGTGCCATGTGGTGTTAGTGTCCCCATTTGGGTGGTAATGTCCTTTTGGTATGATTTTTATGCCATTGTACTACTTTTTGAGTCATTATTTTCCCACTGTGTTTACCTATGTCTAATTTTCTATAATAGCCTGTGTGTTGAAAAATGTATTGTGAGTGTAATATAAGAGCCTGATCTCTGTGATAAACCCCTGTGAATGCCCCTTATTTTGAGGGGAGTTGTTGAACCTATGCAAGAATTATCCCCAAAATAAAAATCTTTGCAAAATGTGTGTTACCTGGAGCATATATGATATATACATAATAATCTAATATAATGTGCATACATAACAACAAAATATAATATAATCAGAGCATAAGTTTGTAATGTGAAATGTATGTCATATATAGCATTCACAAATGTGTCAAGATAGATATAATCATGTATGTAACAACACATCTAAGTAATAACTAAGTAGCTACCTAGGGGGATGGGGCATGATTTCCATCATGACACCCAAGTAGGAAGGGTAGATGCATAAGGTCCCTCGTGGCATTATAAATTGGTGTGTGTAACAAGCAAAGAGAAGTGTCATGGCCATTATTCATAAAAATAAGCATACATACAAACACATAAGGCACACAAAGTAGGCCAAGAGGCTATAATACAAGGGACATGGGTGCATGTTATTAAATTTGAGAAAGTACAACATGTTAAAACATGTTCAAATGTTCACATATGCAAGCAACAAGCAATTTGGTGTAGATCCATAAAGAAGGACATGCTCAAATGTTTGCATACACAATTAGTAAAGCACACACA
The DNA here is from genome assembly GCA_037957365.1 of Torreya grandis. Lineage (NCBI taxonomy): Eukaryota > Viridiplantae > Streptophyta > Pinopsida > Cupressales > Taxaceae > Torreya > Torreya grandis. The sequence continues at coordinate 1,848,146 of JARHVA010002450.1, forward strand.
AAGACATGGGCACATGTCTAAAGCATACATACTATAAATAGAAGTGTTATAGAGTCAAATAACAATGGCATATTCAAATTCCCTTGAATAGGAGAAACATAGAAATATAATCAAGTCTAAACTAGGTAAGCTAGAAATGAAAGTATGCATGAATATGGAATACAAATATGTGTAAGATCTAGGATATACATATGCTTAGTCCAAAGTAGTAATAACCGATAAACAATTTGAGTAAGAGTAGCATGATCAATATCAAATATAACAATGCTAAAACTTGAATGTATAGTATATAGAGATAGAACCTGGTGATCTAAATTATGTATAAGATGCCCCCAAGTGGGTGAATATGTCAAGTGAAGACCCATGTATCAGTGTATATGCCCCTGGTTGGTAGATAATAGTAATTTTAGATCGGTATAGTGGACCTAAGTCCTATAAGCAATCTAAGAGCACTTGAAAAGAACAAGTGAAGCATGTATGTATGATAAAATTGGCTATACTAAGATAATTAGCATATGTAGTGTCTAGTGAATATAATGAGTGTATTGTTTTTGATAAGTTATATTATTTTTGTATTTTTTAGAAATAAGCTATGTACAAGCAACATGAAAATGAACTATATACAATGAAATGTCCTAAAATAGGAAAGTTTTTTTAATATTAGAATTATTTTGAAAACCTTACTTCAAAATGGAAAATTCTTATTTTTATAGCAATAAACCCTAGCTTCCAAAACACCTTCAAAAATAGCTTAAAATTAGTTAAATAATATATCAAACCCTAAGCAATCATTAGTTGATCCAAAAAAGAAGTTATGGCCCTTCAAAGTGTGAATTATTCCTCAAAATCCTATGCGCCCTTGGCTGAAATATTAAACTAAAAATTACATTTGATTTATCATGTAATAAATATGATGAAACCCTCAATAAATTGCACACATATTATTGTAATTAAAGGCAAAATTTATAGATATTTTTTTGAATATATTTGTGGCTAAAAGAACTAAAACAACCAATTGCCCAAGCTAGAATACTATAAGAATTTTACAGAATTTAATCCAAGACAAATTGACCTTTAAACGAGGTCTAAACCTCCTCTAAAGCAAGTCGCCACTATGCAAAAAAATAGAATAAATTTAAAAATTGTCCTTAGGGCACAAAATGCCCCCAAAACATGAGAATTCACCTTTAAACCAAGTCACCACTCCCAAAATCAAGTTGCCCATCCTGAAAATAACAAAATGGTGTATAGAACACCCTTGTAGGAATAAATAACTCTAATAACAACCTTTGAATGAAGCTACCTCAATGAAGAAAGAGGTTTTTCATCCCCTAACTCCTTTGCTTGAAGGGTTTCATCTTTAAAGCAAATGGATTAGCATTTTCATGCTAATAGTCCAAGATTCAATATCAAAACATAACATAACCTCTCCAAATGATTCCTCTTTTACCTTTATAGCCCTCTAAGTGTGACACCCAAAAGAGGAAGGGAGGGTAACTTAAATAATTTAAAAGACCTTTTTTATGATATTTTATTAAAATCACTTGATCCTTTATGAACCTCAAAGGTCCCTTCTTTAAGTAAAATAAGAACATAAAGTAACTTCTAAAAAGGTACTCTTTTACAAATATTCAATCAAAACACTCAATACTCTTTTACCTTCATGTTTGTCCCTTAGCCCCCAAGAATAAGTTAAGGCTAAGGGTATTCCATGATTCCCCTATCAAAAGAGGGACATGAAAATCCTCCCCATCCAAAATTTCTTTTCCTCAAACAACAAAAGTAACAAGTGCTTTCTCTACCATGGGTTTTGTGCAAAGCTCAAACCTAAGCCCTTCCCAATGGAAAGACCCCTCTTGATGAAATCTTATATAGATGTAGATGAAGTTCCCTTATTTCTTAAGCAAGTTATAAATGAAAAAACAACAACACCTCATCTTTTTATTTCTTATCCTTGAGATAAAGTATTTCAAAAATGCCCATAAGATGTTGAAAACAAGAAAATATTTAAAGTTGGTATTATAAAGGTGGTTGGAAAATTATATTCCATCAAGGTGGTCATCAAGTATTAGGGCATTCATTGACCTTGCATTAACACCTACACAAGAAGTGAACACATTAATCCAAAAAATTATCTCCCCTTTCACCTTTATATTTTTGGCAATGTCTTCTTTATGGGGTATGGCTGCAAACCCTTCATTGCTAGGCATGGTGTAACCCCTAACATCCTCCTTATCTACCCAAAAAATGATTTTAATTTTTAATAGTTCACTTCCCCAACCATATTATATCTCATTCAGCTCATAACAACTACATATACCCTTGATTCCACCCTTAAAACTCTCAATTTTGAATCCCCAAGGGTTGAAAACTCATATGTGGAAGTGGTAACTCCACCCTTGGCCCATAAATTCACTTTTCTTCTTATCTTAGAGCAAACCAAATCTTTTATAAACTTGAACCATTTATTATGTGGGTTGATTTGACTTTCAATAACCCTACAAATCTTTATTGGAGCCAACCCATCCATCACCAATTTGGTTTCCAACAACCCCTTCATGTCTATGCCACATAAAAGAAACACTATGGACATAAGCAAACAAAAGGAATCAGAATTGGAAAATGTTAAAGAGTTTCCCTCTATATATACCTTTATGGTTTTAAAAGCACATGTTGAGTTCCACAAACATGGAAGTTGCATACATTGGAGGAGTGATGCATCAATTGGACCTTTGTCACCAAAAGAAAGCCTACACTTTCTTGCAAATTCAAACTTTATAGGTTGTTGTTCATTACTATTTTTTACCTTGTTCCATGGGCATATGTTCAACTGAAGTTACTCATCCACCCATTCATTACTACCAATACCAAATGTCCTCTTGGTTTCAACCCTTGGGGTGTATTTAACAATTTGAGTTGACACTTTGTTCGCCACATTTCCATAATGTATACTAGGCTGAAATGACATAAAAAATGAGTGCATTTGCAAAATTTTTCCCATGCAATTTTTATAATTCCTTATTCTCTTCATATATGGAATTTTGCTCCTCCAAAACACCAATTTTAAGCATAGATTTTCATAATTTATAGGGATTAGAGAAAAAAGGATTAAATAATTCTTTTCATACCTTGGTAACAAACTAGTATTGTCTCCCTTCAATGTCTCCCTTCAACAAAACCTTGTTCACTCTAGCATGCCTTAGAACCCACATTTTAGTGTACCTTAGAAACCAACTTATGTAAAGAAGAATCTGAAATTTCTTTTCATGCCTTAGAGGCTGCCCTATGACGCCATCATTGAATTTTTTGTATGGGAAACTTTTTCCCACTTTTTCTTCACCCAACATGCCATGTATGTGACTCATTTCCTTCATGAGAGTTGGTTGTTCTAACTTATAAAAATCCATCTGTCTTACTACCCCTACCTGAGTTCCTCCATGCATTATGATCTCCACACTATTGGACATTGCCCCCTTGGGTGACCTATCATGCAACCAATGTAGAATCAGTTCTCTCTTATTGACATAAAATTTGAGCTCCATTGTTTGGTAATTTTGGGTGTACTCTCCAAGAGAGTGCAACCATTATATACCAAACACTAGGTTGGTTTTCCCAATACCAACCACATAAAAATCATCTTCGATGAGATGTGTTCCCATCATTATACGTAGCTTGGGGATTTTAGTGGTATAAGGGATGGTGAATCCATCTACCACAATCACATGAAAATCACTAAATTCAATAGATTGTAATCTATATAAAGCCATTAATTTCTTATCAATGAAATTATGAGTAGCTCCACTATCAATAAGAATAATAATATCCTTACCTTTCAAACTACCCTTCATATGAAAGGGATAGTACTTAGGGGCCCCTAATTAGGGAGTAAAGGTACCCTCCAAGTCTTCTCCACCAAGGATTTCTAAATGCTCTTCATCATAGGTATCCATCCCTTATTCTCCATCCTCATCTTCTTAATCCGAGTGCACTTCAATATAGTGCACTTGACCCTTCCCACGACAATGGTTACCCAATGTCCAAGGGTCTTTGTAATTAAAACACAACTTATTCCTTTTTAATTTATTTCTTGTCTCAAAATTTCATCTTGGAAACTCTCTTTGTTGCCCCCAACCCTACCTCAAACCATGATAATTGGTCTATCAAATTACCCCAAAGGAGCAGATCTAGGTGGCCCAAAAGTGTTACCCCTTAGATGCCCCCATTTGTTGTCATTTAGTTGTCCATAAGGCTTGAAAGAGTTAGTTTTTTGTAAATTAAAGGGTATAATTTTACCTTGGGGTATCGAGGACTCAATATCAAGGGCCTTTTGAATGGCTCCTTGGAGAGTAGAAGTGTCAAAAGCCTTGATCAAACCCCTAATAAAATCAGCCAAGCCCTCCATGAAAAGAACCACTAACCTTCTCTCTGAAACATCTGTCACCATGATTGAAAGCCTTTGAAATTTAATCACATAATCTTCTATAGTATCCTTTTATTTCAATTGTGCCAATTCTCTAAAATGTAATTCTAGATCAACCCTATCAAATCTTTCAATAATCATATTATTGAATTATTCATAAGATGAAATGAGTTGGTGTCCTTGAGTAACTAAATCATGATACCACCAGTCATGGACAACCCCTTCTCAGTGCAAGGTAGCAAACTTAATGGCCTCTTTTTCTAAGATAGGCCTTAGAGAAAGATATGTATCCACCTTTTAGATCTAATACCTAGCTAAACTTTTAGGGTAACCATCAAAATTTGAGAGTGAAAGCTTACCCAAAACATGATGGAGTCCTCCTTGGCTACCTCTAAGCATTTGGCCAACCTTATTGCCTCCCATTTGGCCATGCTTCCATGAAGTGAGAGTTAAAAAATCCATCTGTTCCCTTAAAAAGGAGTTGGATATGTCATGTATTCATCATAATCTCTCAATAAATTGTCCCTCAATGTGGGTTGTGCTTCCCCATCCAAAATGACCACCTCATTTTACAAAAAGGTAGGGTAGTTAGGTCTATGTGAAGCTCCTCCAATACCCTTAGAAGGCTGATCCATGAAGTTTTGACTTCCATAAGCACTATTATCCCCATTGCATGGTTTGTCACCCTTTATCTCCTTTATAGTACTAACAATTTATAACATCATAACAATCTTTTGTTCATGGGCCTATGTGTACCTGTCAAGCCTTTATTCTTCTTAGTTTTTTGCCTCATCCCTTGGCTAATCCTAGTGAGATGTATCTTCTATTTGTGGAATTTTTCCCACTTTCTTATTGTTCCTCAAGTAATATTTTATATCTTTATCACCCTCTTACACATGTCACTTTGAAACCCTACAACTAGCCAAGATTTCACTATGATACCACTGAAATGTCCCAAAATAAGATGATTTACTAAATATTATAATTATTTAAAAACCCTACTTCAAAATGGATTTTTTAAATTTATATAGCAGCAAACCCTAGTTGCCAAAACACCTTCAAATATAGCTTAAAATTAGCTCAAAAATATATCAAACCCTAAGAAATCATTAGTTGATCCAAATAAGAAGTTATTGCCCTTCAAAGTGTGAATTATTCATCAAAACCCTAGGTGCCCTTGATTAAAATATTAAACTAAAAATTACAACTGATTGATCATGCAAAAAATCTCATGAAACCCTCGATAAATTACACAAATATCATTGCAATGAAAGGCAAAAAATTTAGAGAATTTTTTGAATATATTTGTGGCTAAAGAATCTCAAAAGGCCAATCACCCAAGTTGGATATTATAGGAAATTTATAGAATTTAATCCAAGACAAATTGACCTTGAAATAAGGTCCAAACCTCCTCCAAAGTAAGTCACCACTATGCAAAAAAATAGAATAAATTATAAAATTTTCCTTAGGTCACAAAACCCTCCAAAACCATGAGAATTCACTCACAAACCAAGTCACTACTCCCAAAAGCCAGTTGCCCAACTCAAAAATAGTAAAATGGTGTCTAGAACACCCTTATAGGAATATATAACTCCAATGACAACCTTTGAATGAAGATACTTCAATGAAGAAAGAGTTTTTTCATCCCCTAACTCCTTTGCTTGAAGAGTTTTGTCTTTAAATCAAATGAATTAGGGTTTTCATGCTAATAGACCAATATTTAATATCAAAACATAACATAACCTCTCCAAATGATTCCTCTTTTACCTTTATATCCCTCCAAGCGTGACACCCAAAAGAGGAATGGAGGGTAACTTAAATCATTTAGAAGACCTTTTCTTATGATCTTCTCTTAAAATCACTTAATCCTTTATGACCCTTAAAGGTCCCCTCTTTAAGTGAAATAAAAACATAAATTAACTTCCAAAAAGGTACTCTTTTACAAATATTCAATCAAAACACTCAATACTCTTTTCCTTCATGCTTGTCCCTTAGCCCCTAGGAATAGGTCAAGGCTAAGGGTCTTCCATGGTGTCCCTATAAAAAGAGGGACATGACATATAAGGAGCAAGGGAGAAGGAAAATATGTACAAGAAGGGAGGAACCATAGTAACCGATGAGTCTCATGAGAGACTCACTATCACTATGACCTATGTTAAACAAGGGTACTATGATTGTACATGTTATGTGAAAGAAAAATTATGGTCCCATAATCTGTTGTACTAAGTGATTTATATTTGTATCTATATCTATCTATGTAGTGGTGCCAGGAATTTGTGGCACTAACTGTGGTATCCCATGACCTATAGGGGTTTTAGGAACCTATTTGGTAGAAGAAGCTATAGGTAATATAAGTGCCCTATGTTGAGAACCCTGAGAACCCAATAATATAAGTCTTGGTAAAAAGTGAGTGGAGGAAGGCCCTCTAGAATTTGTAATGTATCTCTAACGTAGGGGTCTCTCTAATAATGATATCCATGGGAGAGTATGTGTACATGTCAATATTATAGGAGTAGACCTCACCTACACTGGCGGCTCTAATAAAATCTATGATGTATCAATAGGAAATGTACTCTGAGATGTAATTGATAACTATGCTATATCTGGTAATTATGCTATAATTGTAATGGGTAATTGTGTTAGTAACTATGATGTAAATTCCTATGGAATAAGTAGAGTATACTCATATGGAAGACCCTAAACTTTGACCACTTAATTTGCATGTATGTATTTTAGGCATCTATGGATTGTGGATGGGATGGCTCATAGTGATTGTATCCATGGCCTACCGAATAACATATCAAACATGCTTGTACTAGGTACTACTAAGAACTGAGTAGCCACATGTGCTGGTGTAACCTGTAATGGAAGCATAATCTCCTCAATGGATCTCTAAACATTACCACTAAAACCACTAAGAACTATGTCTATAGGGAATATATCATGATCTAAATATCTTAGATGTTGTATACGTGTCATAGTACACATGCTAATGCTTGAACCATTGTCAACCATAACACTTTGGATATGATATCGATCTATGTAGGCTTGTACAAAGAGTGTGTGTAAATATGTATCATCATCAACAATATCTCACTCTAAGAAGGTGATTAGTTGTCTAGTTGGAATTTTAGTGTGGTACAAACCAATGATATCATGCAATGGTTGTGCCTCCTCTGTAGTAGTGTGATATGAAGCTAGTGGTAGATGTGCCTAATATGTGTAGTGAACACCTAAAGTGCTCCCTGCCTCATTCATTATGTGCTTTGGAAATGTATATGAGAATATATTTAATGCCTTAGCTTTCATTTACTATATTTTTGGTACTTTAATGGGTGTGCCCACATCGATAATGTTATCCTCAATCAAATCTTGTATCTTATGTTTTAGGCTAAAGTATTTATTTATTGTATGGCTTGGTGCCTTATGATACTCGCATAATGCATTTGAATCATAGCTCTTTGGAAAAGGCCATGTCATATCAACCTCTTTGATGGGAGGGAGAGATATGACATTACATTCTAAGAGCTACTGTAAAATATGTGTTGGTGATTCTTGAAGGTTGGTAAAGATTTGGCATTGAGGAGTTGATAAAACGAAGCGAGGAGATGACTATGAAGCTACGTTAACCATGGCATTTTGATCACTCTTATTCTTGGTGACCCTTACCTTATATGGAGGGTTATTTGAACTCTTACCAGTTGATTTTGATCCATTGGTATATTTTAGTTTTCCCATTGATAGAAGTTTGACCTCTCTTTATTTTATTGTGTGGCAAAATCTGTGAATGTTGGAAACTTATTAAACAAGATATCTTTGTGTAATGCTGGTAAAAGAATCTATTTGAGGATGCCTTAAAGTTATTTGTCTACCATAGGGTTAGTTAAATTTAACTAATATAGTCTTGTATCATAAGACATACTTTGTAATATATTCATTTGATTTTTGTTTTAACTATGTAATTTGAGCATATGAGATCTTGTCACTAATATTTATGGAGAAGTGTGCTAAAAACATGTCTGCCAAAGGATTAAATGTTGTGATAGATTGATTTGGTAAGTCATAAAAGCACTATAAGGCATAAAAATTTAAACTATGTGGAAATAACTTTGTGAGAAGCCAATCATTAGACATTTAGTCTAAACATGATACATAAAAATCTCAAATATGGTGCTCTGGGTCACCTTTAACATCATATAATGTAATTTTAGGTGCCATGAATCTAGATGGCAAAGGAGTTGCCTCTATGTGGTGAGACAAAGGTGTATGTAAGACAATATTAGAATCCAAGGCAAGTGATGGCCTAATGGCTCCCTTCTCAAGATGTAACACCTTAGCCTGTAGAGTGTGAACCTCGTGCATAAGGGATTGTACATCTGGAGTGGAGGAACTAGCCATAAAATATGTAGCTATCATTGAAGGTTGTTGAATTACAATTATTGGTTGTGTTAGTTGAGTTGGCCCCATAGTAGGTGTAATAATGTTATTAGCAAGGGGAGTTGAATATTGACCATTGTTTGATTTTTAGAGTTCTTCCTAAATAATAGTGATGAGGTCATCTTGCATATCCATAAGTTTGGACACAAAATCTTATATAATTATTTCCTATTAGTCTCATCAAATCGGTTGTTGAATTTTGCCATTGTAGTTTGGGAAGTAGGAAAACAAATTGTATATTTTGAACCTTTAAAGAATTTTAATCTAAGAAATATTACAAAAAAATAAATATTGAAACAAATCTAAAATTTTGGAACTAAAATCTGAGCATAGACATAAAAACGATACAAACCCTAAGAGCATTTGGAATTAGGGTTTGCACAATGTTTGAAATAAGTTGGGTTCCCAAAATGTTTTAACCTTTTAAGACTTAACACATGTATATCTTATGCTTGATTAAAGTGTTGAGTAAACTAAATGAGAAAAATAATATGCAATAATTACAACCACTGATTTGTTATAGAATTGACTAGCTTTGACTTTTCTAAAAAAGGTAATAAATAGTGTAAATAAAGACTTAGAAAATACCTGATACATATGATCTATGTGTTGGAAACTAAGATGGAAGTTAGTCTGAGTGTCATAAATTAGATCCTTATGTCATAACCCCTCCTAGATAATAGTGTCATAATTAGACAATAGTGCCATTATTGACAAAGTGGCAGTTGTGTCTTAATATTAGCAATTATGTTTTGATATTGGTAGTTGTGTCCTGATATTGGTGGTAGTGTCTTATGTGTAGGACTATCCCAAACTTTTGGGTGCAATTTTGTCTGGATCTTTTAGGTCTGTTTCTATGCGCACAAGTTTTATAACCCTATATTGTGCATGTAATGACTTATTTATTATGCAAACCTTAATTCTCCATACAACTAGGGTATGAGTTGAAATGTGTGTTTATTAGTAGGGTAGTTTAGACATCCTCACCACCCCATTATGAAGAGAGTTTCCTACATACCAATACTTTAAATAAGGATCAATCTCAATGTAGTTCTCCCCACCTAAGTGTTGGTACAAGTGCAATTGATGCTAGTATGACAATGACCTTGAGTGCCTTGAATGTTCTTGAGACTAGAAATTTAGAAAATATGAGATTAGGGTTATTTTAGATTATATTATGTAGAAGTAGGGTAGAATAGGGATTGATAACCTTAATTGTGCTCAACTTGTTTCATGTTTGAATGTGTATTTTGCATCTAATTTCCATCTAGTGGTTAGAGGGCTAAAAGTCATGTATTTATACTATTTTGTTACTCATGTAGATGATAAAAGATGTCTAGTCTAAACTTAGGAGGCTTTCATTTTGAAAAGATATCCATTTGGGAAAATCTAGGGAAAAGGACATTAGTGCCATTTTGGTGACACTAGCACCATGTGGCACTAGTGTCCTTATTATGGTGCTAGTGTTCAGCTGATAAAACACTAGGCATGAAGGGTTGAGATTGGGAAATAAGGGTTTGGGACTACTTTTAGACTAATTAGGGATTCTTTTGGCCCACATGAAGGCTAGATAAGTGTGATAATAGGCTCTAGGATAGGTCTAGGGCTAAACTAGGGATATGTAGTCTCATGTAGCACTCTTAGCACTCAAATACAACTTTTGGGTGATTACACCTACACTCCCTTTATTCAATGGTCAAGATGAGCTTTTCACCCATTAAACCCAATAGGTACATGCCTTTGGTCCTTAGGCTAAATATGGATGCTTATTACTAAAGGATTTTCATATAAGTTTAACAAGAGCAACTAGTGATTGGTTTTATAGTCTCCCAGATGGTTATTTACCCACTTTTAGAAATCTAGAGAATATATTCCTATAATATTTTCACAAGAATGACATTCCCAAATTCACATTAGAACATTTTCAAGGATTAAAATAACAAGTTGATGAGTCTTTTCAGGATTATTCTATATAATTTAAGAATGAATTATATTCTTTGACATATAGATCCTCTAATTTGGAAGTACAATTCATTTTTAGTAGAGGTATCCTTTCTCCACTTAAGGAAAGAGTGTTTCATAAGACTTATAATTAATTTGTTCACTTATATATTGGATGTGCACAAGTATGTATGTGAGATAGTGAACAACAACATGTAACTAAATACAGATTCACTATGAGGAAAAAGTTTTGTAAAATATTTTTACCACATGAAAGCACTAAATCGAGAGGTTCAAAGATCATATCTAAAAATTAATCCTAAATCAATAGTTCATATTAAGTAACCAACAATAAAATTACTCCATAAAGGAAATGAATCAACATATAGAGTGCCTTGTATAGTTAAAGCATCTATTTATACTAAGAGACAACCACTTCAGTTTGATCATACAAAGGATTGACCACATGAGATACCCTATGTATTACTAGATAAGATTTTGATTACTCTTCTTACAAACTACTATCATACACCACACAAATTTTAAAATATCAAAGGACAACCCTTTTGTTCTTATCATGGTATTAACAAACATCGTAATAGTAATTATTATGCTTTAAGACACAAGCTTACACATCTAGCAGATAGAGTACTTATAACATATAAGAATGAGCCAATAAGGTCTCCTTCTCCCACTTCTTCCATAGGTCATTCTTAGAGGACTAAAACATCCCATAACACTCTTACCAAGAAAAAAATGGTCTATCAATCTTTTCAGAAATAGACCATTAGAAGAAGTCCTTCTCCTTGTACCCACTCTACAATGATCGATCTTTCCAACACTGGTCCTACCAAAGAACTATTGGTTGATCAATTTATTACTAGAGATGTTCTTAAGGTAAGCACATAATAAAATGTTGTAGAATCCAATCACACATTGACACTTATGTTTTCCATACAATAAGAATGGGTACTAAAAGTAAATCAAGAAGTATATATCCAGTTATAACATAATCATTATAGTCAAGCATTTTTATTTCTTGTTAGATTCAATTATATACATTGATTCCATTAAAATTTAAATCAAATCAAATCCACAACAAGAAGTACTTCACTAACTAAGAAACATCAAAATTTAAAACATATGAGCTGAAATTAAAAAGTAATCAGAGTAATATAATAAAGTCATATGCTCATAATCAAATGCTAAGAATAATGCCATCATATATACACATATCAAATTAATACAATGTTCATCCAACACATCAATCATATGTTGGGGGTATATCCCTAAGAGTATATGATTCATCAATGTCTACATCCATGGGAATCACACCCCTTATTGTAGAGATTTTAACATCTCACCAAGGACCATGAGAGTGAGACCACTCATGCAATCACTCCTAAAGGGATCCTAATCGATGATGTGTCTATTTATGCTTATGTCGCAAGTCATCATATATTCCAATTGATTGCATGATATCTGTAACACTCCTCTTGGGGGAAACTCCCCTATCTAAATCTACACATAAGCCATATCTCTTTATTGATACTACATGGAAGGTGGCCACAACAGTGGCAATAAGATAAAAAAGGGGTGTATGTGCACCAACAATATTGGTAATACGCTCCATGACACCATCTCCAATAATGTCCATTAGAGTATTGCACATCGACATGTATATGGTAAAATCAACCATCATGGTTCACTCATATATATATATATATATATATATATATATATATATATATATATATAGATGAAGCAATGATCTATGTCGCATGTAAGTATGTCATGTAATTTATTTTAGTTTTGGCATATATTTATGTTTTGAGAATACATTGTTATATATATATATATATAATATATATATATATATATATATATAACAATGTATTCTCAAAACATAAATATATGCCAAAACTAAAATAAATTACATGACATACTTACATGCGACATAGATCATTGCTTCATCTAGATGTTGTGGGCCTATAAGGGCACTCATACCTCTACCTCCTCTATCAAATTGTGCTACATGTACTACACTAGGGGAAATGATAACAGGAAACAAAAGTGGCCATTGGGCACTTGTACACCACTATGTATACATGGTGGTCATTATGCATCATCCCTAGTTGCCAACGGTACCACAAGATCCATCTTCTTAGCTAGGGGCAATGTTATATCTATAACAATAGGAACAACTCTCTTATTCAGTCTATGGGTGATTCTTTTTGTACATTATCATGGGTATGGATCAAAGGGGATTCCCTACTGAAGCCCAAACTAGTGTAAAACATGGTCAAATTGAAATCATTTGTACACATTAGGGAAATGATCCACTAGTCACATCCTGACCCAAACTCATCGTAAATCCTACCCATCCTCAAGCCAAGCACCAAATGTCATATATAAATGCTACACTATCTGATCAAGAGTGAGTCTATTAAGTATTATGTGATACTCCATAGTCATGTGACCCCTGTGTTAGGGTTATACCCATTAATCTGCAAATATTCATGGATGGGTCCACCAACTAGTCACACAACAACAATGTGCTCATAATCCCACACATGTAGAAGAGTGGCTATTCCTAAACCTCCACTGCAAGTCTCTAAATAAACCCTTTAAAAGTAATTCTATAAATCAACCACCATAGTGCACCCCCAAGAATACCATACACCTCTCTCCTTGATAGCCCAAACAACATGATACATGTAATATGATATCATATCCCCACACCATATAATATAATAAATGAAGTAAGAAAAAAACAAATAAACTTCTACAATCATGAAACATTAGATTTTATAATATCCTCCAAAATAATGGCCCCATTTGGTTCTACCTTAGCTCATCTTTGCCTTATGAAATATACATAAGACCTATGACTGTATCTAATACTGGGGTCACCTGATAACTGTGACCTCTATCTTGTAATTGACAACCGTAAAATCTGATACACATCCTCTAATGTGTGACACCCTGCATGAAATACCTCCTTTCCTTATCTATTGAGACATTTGATAATGCAATTATGAGGTTGTTAAGAAATTGAATTGTAATTTTCTCCTTTTACATTAATGGATTGATAATTATTCAAAAGTTTAAAAAGAATTAATTAAATTAAAACTCTTCATAATTATCATATGAACTTTCTAAATTATTAAAATGGCCCTTATTATTTTAAGAAGAGTTATAGGCTTCCTAGAGAGCCTATGAGCTATATCCCATAGGTTTTCTAGAAAATCTTTTCTCTTAGGTCTTAGCCTAGCTAATAGACATTGACCTACTTGGTGGAATATTTTTAAAGAAAGATAATTTGAAATTTATTTATTGTAAGGAGTCACATGGACATGTAAGAGAGAGTACTCTCTTCATTTAGTGGGTTGATGGTTACCCTTGAAAAGTGAAGTTTGACTCTTCATTTTTTTGGATAAACCTTAATAATTATTTTGAGGTTTTGGGAGGACGGAAAATAAAATAATAAAAAAATAAATAAAGAAAAATAAAATAAAATAATAAAATATTACAAGCAAGCTTTATGCAACTTGGCCAAACCAACTTAGGGTTTTGTAGTTTCATTTCTCTTCCCAAGTAGTTGCCTCCCTTATTGCATTATTTGGAGCTTCATCTCTCTTGCCAAGTTCTTGCCTCCATTGATGATGTTACTGCTAGGAGAGCCAACCAAGGAGAAGAAGAAGAAAAAGAAGAAGAAGGAGAAGGAGAAGATCTATGTTTAACCAGGAAAATGGTTTCTCCCTCATAAATTAGTCTCTTTTTCTAGGTTAATAGATGAGCTAAACAATGAAGAATAGCTTCATCTTGATTTAAATCAAGTTTATTTTTCTAGTTGGGTTTAGCTAAGGATTTTGATAGCCTTTTTGGTTGATTTTCCCCTTTAAATAAATATGTATGAATGTTTACTTATTATACCTCTACACAAATTTATTTTTAGAAGAAATATATATATATATATATATATATATATATATATATATATATATAAAGAATAAACAATAAACATATATGTATATATACATCCTTTTTTTAACAAAATAAATAATGAATATATATATATATATATATATATATATATTCATTATTTATTTTGTTAAAAAAAGGATGTATATATACATATATGTTTATTGTTTATTCTTTATATATATATAGTATTATAGTTTGCTATTTATTTTTTAATTTTATTCTATTTTTTAAAATATAAATATAAAAAAATAGGGTAGGGTGGGTGGCTGAGCCGAACCCTGCCCCTCCCATGGAAGGGAGGGAGGAGGGGTCAGCCAACCAGCCCTTCCCCATTCCCTTAGAGCACTAGCCACCATGGCTAATGGCCATGGCCGTGGACATGCCTCATGACCCAGCCGCCAGCCATGACTAGCTAAACCTATATATATATATATATATATATAACTATACATACATACACGCTTTATATTTGTGTGTGTGTAAATGAATCAATTTTGTTGGTTATATTAAGAAACAATTAATGGATAATTTTTTTTATTGATTTATTAAATCTTAAATGTATGTGTGTGTGTGTGTGTGTGTGTGTGTGTGTTTGTGTGTGTGTGTGTGTGTGTGTATAAATTGGTGAATGTAAATTTATTATTAATTATATAGTAAAAGTATGGCACATAATATATAAAGGCAATTTTAGTTATTGAAAATATATGAGCATATACTTACATATATGTATTTACTTACGAAAGAGGGTATAAGGAAAAATATTTGCTCCAAAGATATATATATATATATATATATATCTTCAGATATCGAAAGAGGATGAAGATTTTGGTGACGATTGGCCTATATTGGAAACATAGATATATAAATATTTGTAAACACATGGTTGAAAATACACAAGTAATACTTCTCAAGATTATCGCTACTTTTGAATGGACTTGGGTATACAAATTAAATCAATTCTATTTAAGTAAAATCGAACATTTGATCCTTTGATTTGTAAATTGAGAGGTTTGTATGTGGAAATCAATAATATTACCCTCTATTTTAATATTGATGTCACCCTTTAAGTGAGCTAAGAAAAATAATGGTTAGTACGATGTATAAGTCATTAGTCTATTCTTTTGGATGTAGTGCGATTATTTAGTAGCCTTATTAGTAAGTTATTATTCTTAGCGTAATAAAATTATTGTTATTTAATGATTGGGATTGGGTATGGTTACCAATAAGTCTTGTGTTGTTGATGTTAAGTGTAATGTTATATCCTTCTTTTTGGATTACTTGTAGATTTGTCATAAGCATATTTTATTTAATTGATAGATTCATTATTTAATTTGTTTATTAATTTTGGGAAAAGAATAATATTTAAAGGAGGAGTCACTTGCTCAGCTTTTTAGCTGACCCTTTGTTATCTATGTCATAATGCAAGAAAAAGGAGATCCATATCACTTATTCACAAAAATATTGTGTATTGCTATTATTGGTGTTGTAAATAGAGTTGTTTGACATTAGTTTATATAGTGATTGTGAGAAAGTTGTTATAAACCAGATTTATTAAGGATGTAGATTTTGAATAGTTGTAATGAATTTTACTATTATAGTAAATTGTGCTCGTATTGGCATGACTAGTTAGAGCATTAGAATAATCTTGTAATACTTTTTTGATATCTTTATAAAAATAAAATTTTTGTATTTCAAAAAATAATTTTTCTATTTATTGTACTCCTGTTTCAAGGTTGGATAGTTCTTAGAATTCTTGAAATCTAAATTAAATTATTGGTTTTTATATATCTAGATTTATCACTCAACATAAGTAATGTAACTATAATGATGTGAAGCGTTGAAAAAGGAATTACCTTGAACACTAAATCATGGATTGAATTCATTGCTATTACAATCATAACAATTAGATCAAGCTTATTGAAAATTAGCTAAAGTTAGTTGGAATTTGATTCAGATAAACAATTGTACTAGTCGACATACATAAATGAAAGCATAAAACCTTGACCTCTATCTTAATATAATTTGATTCAATGAATTGTATCAATCTACCTCATCTATTAGTTCTTCATTGAAACCATTTCTAGGGGAAACTGTCGAAAGTAATCTCTTATCAATTTATTTTAGTTTTTAGAACCCCTTCAGAAACGCCCTATCGAAAGAAGCTAGGGTGATAGTATCATAGATTTGGGGGTTGATAGCATTTACTTTTATGTTTAAATTAACATACGTATCTTGAAGTAAATAAAACATGATCATTTACTAATTTTAATAACTCTTTTCCAAATTAAATTTATACAAAAAATTTATGTTGTTTTGATTTTTGTCTGTAAAATCACTTCAAAAATGGGCTCAAATTAATAGAACTTGAGATTTTATAAAAATAATTTTTTTAGGATATATAATTATATCACAAGAATTAAGATCTAAAATCATAAATTTTCTACCTTATGTTGATACCTTCTGGTAGATCCAACTCTGGATGTATTTGACGATTTTTTGTAGCTAATTTCTTTTACAACTTGCGAAGTCGTTTCAAATTTGAGTTACCAAAAATAGCTATAATAATTTTTAAGATAAAATGGAAGTTATTAGTGATTATTTTTACCTTTAAATTAATATATAAATTTTGATGTAACAATTTCATATGTTTTTTTACTATTTTTAGTAAATCAATTCTAAACCTAGTTTTTTAATGAAATTGCTTAGCAAAATAATTTTCTACGTTAAAACCCGTTTGGAACGTCAAGTTTTTTTTATCATTTAAATTGATATAGATTATTTTTATAGGTTCTTAATGTTATTTTTTAGCTAATAAAATATAGATTAACTTCCAAAAATAATTTTCAATTCATGGGGGTATTTTATCCATCATCATTTGATAGGCAATTTAACAAAATTGTAACTTGATTGTGAGGTGAGCTAGTCAAGTTTGGATGCACTATGGTTAGATAATTCCATTTCATCACAGATAGTTAACCTTGAATAGTGTACTTATGGGTAGTACATTTATTATATTTGAGGTTGTAATAATTAAAAGTTTGGTTGCTTACATGATTTTATCATGCTTACAGTTGTAATTATAAAAAATAAGGTGTCAACAAACCATTGATGGGTCATGTTCTGTACTATTTGGGATGAGCTTAAAATTTAGTTTCATTAGTCAAAGATATACTTGATATCACTTGAGTATCGAATTTGAGTGTAGTCTTTCACATCGATTTTGGTGTAATCGACACAACTTAGTCACATCTAGTTTATCGAATGCCTTTCTACTTCTTATTTTTCAAAATAGAAGGTGAGTGTTTACATTGCATATAACATACCTTGAGTGTGTTTTCATACCTTTATATTTTCCTTTACTCATGGATGAAGGATTAGAATAAGAATGTAGTGAATTCACACATTAGTATAGTTGTGTTCATGGTTGAATTGTTACCTGTGTAGAGCTAGTGTTGCATGAGAGAAAAAAAAAACAATAACATTTTTATGAGTTTTATTTGGGTGAAATTTTGGATGTTATATTTTGGTATCAGATCTTGGGTTCAACATCGGTAGCTCTGAGGAATTTCATTTGGTATTTGTGATGAAGTTGTGAAACTTATCATCACAATATTTATGTTTGTTTGTACTCACAATGAATTGAGATCATAAATTGAATTGTGTGACCATGTTGTTTATGTTTGGGTGAAGTTTACTTGAATTTTGAATTGATGAATTCATTGGCATGTCTATACTTCATGTTAACATTTTTTATAATATTTGTTATGTGATATATATTTATTTATATAAGATTGTGTTTTAATGCTGTATATAATTATGTTTTTCTTATATATGTACGTAAGTGGTATTTTTATCTTAATAAACTTCTTTAGTATTCTAGTATTTTTGACTGACATCATTTTAGAGGTGGTCTAGAAGATTTATTTTCTATAAGCTCTTGTTACAGTTTGAATACATTTTCACCAGAGATTTTATTTGGATATACTATGATTTGAATATAAGTAAGAATGTAAAATCTACCTAGACGTATCTTGCTTTGGTTTCAACCTTCAAACTCCTTGTTTACCTTTGGTTAAGAATTAATTGTGTTCATGTTATATTAGACTTATTAGTTCCCCCTGGATGTTAAGGTTAGAGTTTGTAACATTTATTAAATTAATTTTAAGTATATTTATTGAATAATAATATGATATGTTGTTGATTTTAGGAATAAAACTATGATATTGCCTGCATGGTTTGGTGATGAAAATGTTATTTAGTGGTGAAGAAGTGTTATATACCTTTAATGGATATAATGATTCATAATATGTATAAGTAAACTAATGAGATTTACAAGATTTTTACCACATGTGTATTATGTAGATGAATCTTAAAGCTATAGTAAATGTACTAAAATGATTCTTTCTTATAGACAGGCTTGAATTTATAAAATTTAACCAATTTCAAACCCGTAGATAGCTTTATGGTGTTAAAATAAAGGTGGTAATGATAGGTTTACTATACATTTATATAATCGATAGAATTTTTATTTAGAGTAGATTAATTCTTTAGTAGTGGCACCTAGTTGGGTGGGTGGCTTATGAGTTTGAATAACATTTTTTAAAACTAAACGGGGTAAAAATTTATTCCAAGACAGGAAAAGCCAGAAACATTACATAGCCTTGTCCTTCTCGACCAGAAAACTCAGCTTCTGGGAGAAGTTCAGAGGCAGCAAGCTATAATCTAAAATTTCCCATTGGGGCCCTTACTCAGAAGCCCATTTGGCCAAACAGTCGGCCGTCTCGTTCCATTCCCGAGGAATATGTATGAACTGCAAGGAATTCATCACCGAACTTAACTGAATAACCTATTGGACAACCACAGCCAGATGCCACTCAGCTCTATCAAAATTGTGGTTGCTAATTAGATCAATGACAATTTGGGAGTCAGATTCGCAAATTATATTCTGCCATCCCTGTTGGCAGCAATGCTGCATTGCCTGAAGAATAGCGAAGGCCTCCATGTAATTATTGGACTGTCTTCCCTTATAAATAGAGAAAATGAACTGGATGTTTCTTGAGCTATCCCGACTTATGCCCCCAATTCCAGCTTCCCTTGGATTGCCTCTTGAAGAGCCGTCGGTGTTAACCTTCAGCGTTCTAGGAGGAGGGGACGTCCAGCGGCCTCTTCTACATACCTGTTTGTGAGACTGTCGACCTCTGTTCCCAGGTTGTGAGGAGGGAGTAGTAGTTAGAACATCCAACAGGCTGCCAGTGATGCTGTATAGGATCCCATGCTCCTCATCCCCCAAGCCATCTGCTCTTAACTGCTGCACCACCAACGATTCCAGCAAAGACGCACGGACAGTCTCCCAAATGACTTCGCTATGTCTCTGTTGAGACCGGAAAATCCTCCTATTACGTTCAAGCCAAACATTCCATAATATAAAGGCAGGTCTAGCAAGCCAGGCAGCTTGAAGAATTGGTGCTTTGGACTTAGGGGCGCTCAGACCATTCCAGAAATCAGCTAAAGAGGAGGCGTGCCAGTAGGGTCTTCTCCATGCATCCCACCATCTGTGCCAAATCCTTTTGGCATAAGAACAGAGAAAGAAGAGATGCGCCCCTGTTTCAATCTCCCTACAGCAGAGCACACATTTGGAAGGCCCCTGAAAGCCGTGCTTGCATAAGTTATCCCACGTGAGACACCTATTGTATGTAAGCATCCAAAAGAAGAATATGCATTTGGGCCAAGAAATAGAATTCCATATATGCTTCCCCCAGATGAAATGTGCTTCTCCATAAGCTTGCTTGAGCAGGGCCTGATATCTCATTGAGACTGAATAGCTTCCAGTTGGTCCCCCTCCCCAAGCAAGCACATCCTGTCTGGGGAGAGAGTTGCAATGTCTCGAATTAAGAATCTGAGCTAGCTCAAGGCGGTTTTCCATTACCCCACCTGGCAGCCATTCTGATAAGTTTTTCCATCTGAAGCCAGTGGTCAAGCCCATGTCATACTCCTCCTTGTAGTGGGCCACCTTAGTCCATCTAGCAGCTTAGAAGACATCATATAAAGACTACAAATGCGGGTGGGAAGATAAAAGTGGGGGCAATCCATCCCACGAATCTTCCCAAAAGAGAGCCTGATCTCTGGTCTTGCATATCCAGAACAGGCTGCGTTTAATCAGCTGAGCTCCGACTTGGAGGGTGCGCCATATCATGGAGCCACCCTGCTCAAGAGGCATCCAAACAATGTCAGAGGGGTCCACCCCAAGAAAGTAATTACCAGCCAGAATGCAAGCCCACATTTGGGATGGATTTGCACACCATCTCGAATAGAGTTTGGCAGCCAAAGCCTGGCTCGCCAGGACAGCAGAGCGCAGCCCAAATCCTCCGTCATTCTTTGGCCGACAAACAATATCCCACTTGATCAAGCTCCACTTTGTGCTCCGCAGGTTCCCACTCCAAAGGAACAGGTGGGAGAGGCCATCAAATTCTTTAAGAAAGTAAACTGGAGCAGCCTGAACTAAGCAACGATAAACAGGAAGAGCTTGTATCACCGATTGCAGCAATGTGACTCTACCAGTAGTGGAGAGCCATCTGTGAGTCCAGTGGCTTACTTTCTACCTCAATCTATCCAAAACATTCTAACAAAACAACCGAGGCTACCTACCAACCACAATGGGGATGCCCAAATAGATAACTGGGAGCACCTGAATTTGAAATCTCAGGATGGCCGCAATTCTCCTCTGTATAGGACCAGGTGTGTTAAAGAAATAAATGGAGGATTTGTGATCATTGATTTTTTGTCCAGTAGCATCCAAGTACATGTCAAGGGTAGCTCTAAAAGCTTCCACCTCCCGAATACACACTTTCCCTACCAGGATGGTATCGTCAACAAACTGGAGATGGGACGTGATTAAGCCGTTGCCCCACTGCCAACCCTGCAAAATATTTTGAGAAACCTGAAATTTCAAAAGCCAACCCAATCCTTCAGCCAAAATGATAAATAAATAGGGGGATAGCGGGTCTCCTTGCCGAAGTCCTCTCGCAGCCCCAAAAAGCTCAATGGGCTGCCCATTGATGAGGATCGAGTAGGAAGGCATGGTGACACAACTAAGCACCCATTGTATCCATGCCGAGCTAAAACCAAAAGCCAACATGATTTTTTCCAAGAATCTCCAGCTGGCCCTGTCATAGGCCTTTGATAAATCTAGCTTGATGAACATGGCCCGCTCTTGGGATGTGCTCATAGAATGGATAACTTCTGAAGCAATAACTACCTCATCAAGAATCTGCTTGCCTGCAACAAAGCCTCCCTATTCCTCTGAAATAATTAAAGGGAGGCATCTTTTGAGCCTTTTTGCTATGAGCTTAGTGATGACCTTGTAGACCACATTGCAAAGTGCAATAGGCCTAAAGTGGTCTAGTTGATCCGCCTGCTCTTTCTTCAGGATTAAGACTAGGAAGGTGGCATTTAATGCCTTCAACATTTCTTTGTTGAAATAGGATTCCTGTATCACCTCAAGGAGGTCCTGCTTGATGACATCCCAAAAGTCCTAGTAAAACTCCACTAGAAATCCATTTGGCCCCGATGCTTTACCTCTTTTCATGCTGAAAACCACAGCTTCCACTTTCGTCATATCTATAGGCCGCATAAGATACTCATTCAGCCCCGAATTAACCACAGAAGGGATGCAAGACAACACTGTATTCTCAGCTATCTCAGGAGGGTGCATCCCTTCCAAGAAGAGATTAGAAAAATAATGAACTGCTGCTCTAGAAATATCCTGAGGGGAACTCAGTCGAGCTCCATCCGGGGAGACCAAGTGGGAAATGTAGCTTCTATTCCGCCTAGCTTGAACAGATTTATGGAAGAAGGCTGTATTCCTATCACCTTCTTGGAGCCAGTATATGCGTGCCTTTTGCTTCTAGAAGATTTCTTCTCTGAGATCCCACTCTGTAAGCTCCTTCACCGCTTGGGACTCAACCAACTAGAGCTCATCAGTGAGGCTACAGTCTCTAATCTGCCTGGTTATCCCATCCAGCTGATCTTGGGCTTTTATCCTCTGCAAATGGAGATTCCCAAAGCTATCCAAATTCCAAAACTTCAGCCTCCCTTTGACATACTGGAGTTTCTTGGTGAACATGAACATAGCAGTGCCGTGACTGGGTCCTCCTTGGCTCCACCAATTTGCCATAAGATCATGAAGGGAAGGCTCTCTGAGCCACATGAGCTGAAACTTAAATGGGGGCTTCCTTGGTGCAGGAATGTGATTAGTGGAAAGCTTGATCGGCCAATGATCTGATCCCCCCAGTCAAGAATTTCCAAAGCAAGGGAAGTGGCGCTAGATTGCTAGTAGCAAGACACCAGAAATCTATCAAGGCACTCAGTGATATTGGCCTCACCACTCCTCCTGTTACTCCAATTGAAGATGCCATTAAGAGGCCTAATGTTCGAGAGGCACAGGATGTCAATATTGTGTTAGATAATCTCAGATGAAGGCCCCAAGCGGGCCAGCCCCCCCTCTTTTCTTCCATGCTAAGGACCGCATTAAAATTCCCTGCCAAAATCTAGGGCAAATACGGATGGCAGCTCCTAACATACCGTATGTGGTCCCATACTTTTCACTATCTAGGTAGATCCACAGGGGCATATACATTAGTAATAAGAATAGTTTCCCCTATTTCCTTTGAGACAACCGTCATTGTGAGAGCTGAAGTGCTGGTCATCCAGCATAGAGGAGTAATGGTTTTCAAATTCCAACAGATGGCCAGCCCACCAGAAGAACCAAATGCCCCAACACATTGGCTATGGCTGCAAAACCAGAATTTTTGCATACAAGAACACCACGAATCTACAAAAAATTTAGTCTCCTAAATACAAAGTATATCAGGGGAATTAGCACTTACCAGTTTAAACATAGCTTTTTGCCAGGGAGAGCTATTTAAACCCCTCACATTCCAGGAGAGAGCTATCATTGGGTAACCGGTGAGAAATGTTCATCCAAGGGCTTTACCTGCCCTGCCTCTACTAAAAGATCCCCTGCAAGTTTTAGCCGCTCCTGGTCCTTTCTGCACCCAGCTCGGGAGGGAATGGACCCAGTAGTCTTTTTGAGAGGTCTATGCAAAAGACTGAGGCTTGAAGATGACCCTTTCTCATTTCTGGAAGCTTCCAATTCCTTAGCAAGGTCTGCCCATCGAATCTCCTTATCCCCTATATCCAGCATATCGGTACTGGGAGTCTCTTGCGTGCCACGGTCTACCTCTTGGGTCAGCCGAGTTACCAAAGTTAGTGAGTCACCTCCTGGGGCAAGTTGTTCAATGGTCATTTCTTCTTCCGTTTGTAATAGGTCCGAAATGCCATCCTCAATGTTCATATTGTCCAAGACTTCAAATCGATTGAAGTCACTCTCGATCTGCCTGTCATAATTTGTCCTCTTCAACCCATAATTTTTCGTGCGTCGCCTTACTACAGTGAAACCGTCCTTGTCAGGACCCCTGGAGTCACTCCCACTTGGCTGGGTATTAACTGGGAAGAGAGGGTTTTTGCCTTTACTCATGCCACTTGCCTGATCCTGAATCTTCCCACTATAATTTGGCTATCTAGCTCCCCTGGTATTATTGGGCATTCGAGTCCCGACCCCTTCTCCCTGTGGGGCAGAATCTCTAGCTACCTGTGGGCACTGCTTATGCAAGTGGCCATAAACATGACAAATGCGGCACCGAAATGGAATAGCTTCGTAGTCTATAGACTGGATCCATGAGGAGCTTCCCAGAAAAATCTCAAGAGAATCTAGGAGTGGATTATTTAGATTAATTTCAATGCAAATGCGGGCATACGATATTACCTTCCTGTCCAGTGTTTGGTGCGCTATAGCTAGCGATGTTCCCAACATAGCCGCTAATTGTCGGAGGATATCCTCACGCCAAAATTCCAGGGGAAATCTCGGTAGCCAGACCCACACAGGTACACAAGCTGGAAGATCCTCTACCGAATTAAATCCTGCATGCCAGGGTTTCAGGAAAAGTCCAATTCGATCATAGAAATATGGGCCTCCTTTAAAAACCCTGTTTCAATCTACCACAGAGGAAAAATTTACCATGAAATAGCTATTTCCTATGAGGAGAATGTCAAAATCTCCATCAATCTGCCAAGTCCGCCTGATCTAGGCTTCCAAAGCAGCTACTGAAATATGAAGGCCCAAAAATTTATAGATTAGGGCATGAAAAGATAGATAATCAACCTCCTCTTTCACTGAGTCTCGGGAGATTTCCAGAACAGGGCGCTCATGGCTTCTAGGTAAGCAACCATTAACTTTTTTGAGCTTCGAGCTCTCCTCCACGTAGGTCTTGGCAGCCTCTTGCGCAGATTCCCCAAGCAGCGGCCGCGCGAGCCTGGGGGCGCCATTCTGGTCGCCCTGCACTATTCCGCTGTTCGCAGCCATCTTCTCTTATTCGATTCCAGTTTTAATAACATTAACATAAAAGAATTTATTTCAAAATTTGTGGTAACCATAAGTGACAACACCTCCCATTTATTAAACATGCTCCTAATTTGAGTACATATTGATTTGGTAGTATATATGCTAGTTACCTAGAGTATATAGTTTAACATTGATTGTGATTTCTAAAATTTTGTGGATGATGACCCTTTTAGGTGACCTTTATATTTTGAATTGAACATTGCATCCTTTTGATAGTTTATATTATGCTAACACATGCAAAATATAGTAGCATTCAATACATGCATTAGAGTTTGTAGAATCCTATTTTCTTCATCTTATCTCACCTCAATTGAGAATGACAAATTCATGGTAATTTAGAGTATGAATTGATGAGTAGCGTAGTTGATACACTATTTTATCTTAGTGATGATTGCTTAAGCCATATTGATAGCTTCTAGTATTTACAGTAGATAACAAGTTTTAGCAGCCAACACTCAAACATACATATAGTTTTCACTCAACATAACTTCAGTGAGCTATGTTTGATAGTGATATTCCTTATGATCAATTTAATTTTAAAATTTATTTTGGATGAATTGTTGGCATTGGTTTAAAATTTATTTGTAATGTACATAACTGTTACGTTAGTGGCATGGTGTGGGAAGGAAAAGTAGCTTAGAATACAACTAGTGGGTCGTGATGGGAATTGATCGTGCTAATTCATGATACCATCCCTCCCACCCCACTAGACGTGGTGATTATATATATGTGTGTGGATCTTGCATAGAGATATGATTATTTTGGGAGGTCTAAGGAGTTTATTTGATTGAGTATAGTGATTTCTCATTAATTTATATTAGTGGTATTATTCTATTCTGATGATGCTAGATGCTTGGACCCAATATGCTATTATATGGTTCAATATTGTTTAGTTGTTCTCAAAAAGGGTGTTGCCATAGATGAATACTTATCTTATCAATGGATTTTCATCATAGTTGGTGCTTGTAATTCTTTCTCAGTATTGGTTATACATTAGATGGGTACCTGATCTTTCATTATTATATCATAGAATTTTGGGTTTAAGTGGATAGATGTTAGATATGTATGACAATATGACTTATATCAGAATGACTTTGGTTCACAATTTCTCATTACGTAGGTTATATTTATTTTTATGGGCACATGATATTCTTGATTCAATTAGTACAGGGGGACAATGTCACTCATTTGGATAGTATGACCTAATATGACAATTTGGCTCAGTTTTGTTTATAATTTTTGGTAGTACATTATGTTGCCATGGTTCAACACTTATTTATCATTTAATATGTTCACCAAGGGAGGTCACTAAATGATTAGAATGGTCATCTAACAAATTGATACTTTGAGCATATGCAACTTCAGAGTTCGATAGAAGTATTTTATGATATCAGTTGGGTTATGACATAGTGGTTATCAATATTGGTTATTATTGCTTAGCGTTGCTCAGTATAGTTTGGCCATGGAATGACACTTGTATTAGTATATTCATATCAGTGCTTGTTTGGGTTTAGTTATTTTACGGATGAAACTTTGAGTATTAGTGGCTTGTAGTGGTATTTTGATATTTTTGAGAGTGAGTAATTAACGTACTATTCTTCATTGTGGTTCTACATCGAGGATGATGTTTTTATGATAGGGGGAGTATGTAATACCCTGCATGAAGGACCTCCTTCACTTATTAATTGAGACATTTGACAATACAATTACAATGTTGTTAAGAAACTAAATTGTAATTTCCTCCTACATTAATGGATTGATGACTATTAAAAAATTTACAAATAATTAATTAAATTAAAATTCCTCATAATTATTACATGATTTTTCTAAATTATTAAAATGACCCATATTATTTTAAGAAGAGTTATAGGCTTCCTAGAGAGCCTATGAGCTCTATCCCATAGATTTTCTAGAAAACTTACTCTCTTAGGTCCTAGCCTAGCTAGTAGGCATTGACCTACTTGGTGAAGTATTTTTCAAGAAAGGTAATTTAAAATTTATTTGTTGTAAGGAGTCACATAGACATGTAAGAGAGGGTACTCTCTTCTTTTAGTGGGTTGATGGCTACCCTTGAAAAGTGAAGTTTGACTCTTCATTTTTTTGTATAAACCTTAGTCATTATTTTAGGGTTTTGGGAGGATGGAAAATAAAATAAACTAAAAAATAAAAATAAAATAATAAAATAAAATATTACAAGCAAGCTTTATGCAACTTGGACAAACCAACTTAGGGTTTTGTAGTTTCATTTCTCTTTCCAAGTAGTTGCCTCCCTTGTTGCATTGTTTGGAGCTTCATCTATCTTGCCAAGTTCTTGTCTCTATTGATGATGCTACTATCAGGAGAGCCATCTAAGAAGAAGAAAAAGAAGAATATCTGTGTTTAACCAAGCAAGTGGTTTCTCCCACATAAATTAGTGTTTCTTTTTTTAGGCTAATAGATAAGCTAAACAATGAAGAATAGCTTCATCTTGATTTAAATTAGGTTTATTTTTTCTAATTGTGTTGTCTAGTTTTTATCAAATGGCTAGGGGTTTAGCTAAGGATTTTGATAGTTTTTTTGGTTGATTTACCCCTATCTATCTATCTATCTATCTATCTATCTATCTATCTATCTATCTATCTATCTATCTATCTATCTATCTATCTATCTATCTATCTATCTATCTATCTATCTATGTGTGTGTGTGCACGCGCGTGTGTGTGCCTATTTACTTATTATACCTCTACACAAATTTATTTTTGGAAGAAAAATATATAGATATATCTTTATGTATATGAAAAATATATAAAATGTATATATACATTCATTATTTATTTTGCTAAAAAAAGGATGTATATATACATATATATTGTATTTGTTTATTATTTATTTTTTATTTAGGTTAAAGGGGGGATTTTTTTGAACTACAGTCCCCAGACCCTAGGAGAAGTACAAACACAAAAAGATCAACAACCTAACCAAGACCAACTAAGAAAACATGACTATCCAAGTCCAAAAATAGCTAAAAAATAGCCCAAAAATAACCACATAACAATAAAATAACTAGTCTAAATCTAAGCTACTAAAAACATCCTCCCAATAGCTTTCATCTTTTTGAGGTTCATATCAATCTGTAACAACAAATTTTCATGGTCTATACTGTACTGAGATTCATTGCTCTGCCCCTTCTTGCCGATCCCTTTGCCTATAATACTAGGCTCAAAAAGCTCACTGAGGTGAGCTCATAGGTTTTCAACATTCTATATGCCCTCACACATTGCAACTTTGCTATAAGTTACTCAAAAACTAATTTTATTACAAAGATTCTCATTTACTTTTTCAAACAGCTCCACTCTGAAAGCTAGAATTTGAATATGATTGTCTTCCTTCCTAGTTAATAAGATTTGATTCATCTTTGCATTTTATGCTAACAAATATTAACCTTTCCCTTTAGCTTTGTGATCTCATGCATAAACCACCACATGATAGATTTTTAGATGTCAAGTTCTTCCATAATTTTGTCTAAGATTTTCTTGCCTTTGAGTGAGGTAACCAAATTATTAAATGCCATATTCTGATCCTTTTGATTCATAAAAGTCTCCCCTTTCTTTGGGTGATTATTCCTTGATCCCCTTCTCCTTCTTTGCTACAATCAGATTCTGATCAGGTTTGCTTCCCTGCTCCATTTCTTTATAATTACCTCATTGTCCTTTTTAACATCAATACAAGTCTCCACTCCCCTATTATTTTATAAATCCTAAAAACCCTATTTCCCCTAGCTCCCTTGGCTGGGCCCTATAGGATTCGATGCACTTCGAAGTCTTTTCTTTATATTATCCTATTGTTTTCTATTCCTTTCATCCCCCTTCACACTAATATTTTCCACATGTTTTTTATGATTCTCAAAGACCCTGCTCGGATTCCTAAGATACTTTATCTACACTTTTTAATTTTTTATAATATCAATAGGCCCTTGCTCAGGCTTTTCTTTCTAGGTCTGTGGTATGTCTGACATGATTTGATTTATGCCTTTGAAATACTTAGATCACTTCCTCATGGCTTTGAAATATGTTTATATATATATATATATATATATATATATATATATATATATATATATATATATAATAGTTCATTGTTTTTTTAATTTTTATTTTGTTTTTGAAAATATAAATATAAAAAAAAATTAGGGAGGGGGGTGGTTGAACCGACCCCTACCCCTCCCATGGAAGGGAGGGAGGAGGGATTGGCTAGTTGACCCATCCCCCTTCCCTTGGGGCACTAGCCACCATGGATAATGGCCATGGTCACAACTAGGCCTCACAGCCTAGCCACCGATCGTCAGCCACGGCTAGTCAGGGCTATTTATATATAAATTATACACACACACACACACACGCATGTATGTATGTATGTGATTTAATTTTATTAGTTATATTAAGAAAAATTAATGGATAAAAAGTTTTTTTATTGATTTATTAAATATTAAATGTATATTTGGATTTTTATATATTTATTTATTATAAATTAGTTAATGTAAAATTATTATTAATTATACAGTAAAAGTGTGGCACATAATATATAAAGGTAATTTTGGTTATTGAAAATATAGGAGCATATACTTAAATGTATGTATTTACTTACAAAATAGGGTATAAGAAATTTTTTTCCTCCAAAGGTATTATGAATAATTAAATATATATTATACATATTTAGATAGCGAAAGAAGATGAAGATTTTGGTAATGATTGGTCTTTATTGGAAACATAGATATATAAAGATTTGTAAACACATGGTTGAAAGTACACAAGTAATAATTCTCAAGATTACCGCTACTTTTGATTGGACTTGGGTATAATAATTAAATCAATTCTATTTAAGCAAAATTAAATATTTGATTGATTGATCCTTTGATTTGAAAATTGAGAGGTTTGTATGTGGAAATCAATAAGATTATCCTCTATTTTAATATTGCTAACACACTTTAAGTGAGCTAAGAAAACTCCTAATTAGTATGATGGATGAGTCGTTAATCTATTCATTTGGATGTAGTGTGATTATTTAGTAGCCTTATTAGTAAGTTGTTATTATTAGTGTAATAGAATTGTTATTATTTAATGATTGGGATTAGGTATGGTTACCAATAAGTTTTCTATCATTGATGTTATGTGTAATGTTCTATCCTTCTTCTTGTTTACTTGTAGATTCATCATAAGCATATTTTATTTAATTAACATATTCATTATTTAATTTGTTTATTAATTTTGGGAAAAGAATAGTATTTAAGGGAGGAGGAGTCACTTGCTTAGATTTTTATTTGGCCCCTTATTGTATATATCATAATGTAAGAAAAAGGAGATACAGATCACTTGTTCACAAAAATATTATGTATTGTTATTATTGGTGTTATAAATAAAGTTGTTTGACATTAGTTTATCCATTGATTACAAGAAATTTGTTATAAACCAGAGTTATTGAGGGTGTAGGTTTTGAATAGTTATAATGAATTCTATATTATAGTAAATTGTGCTCGTATTGGTATGATTGGTTAGAGCATTAGAATAATCTTGTAATACTTTCTTTTTGATATTGCTATAAAAATAAAACTTTTGTATTTTAACAAATGATTTATATATTTATTGTACACCTGATTAAAGGTTGGATAGTTCTTAAAATCCTTGTAACTTGATACACTATAGGAAATTCTTCTTTAATCTTTCTTCTAAATTATTGGTCTTTTGAACCTAAAATTTTATAGGAACTAACCTACTAGAGACACCAATCCCCATTGATAAATAATTTATAAGCACCAACCTAATGGAGACACCAAACCCCATAGCTAAGCACCAACTTAGTAATAGACACCAATCTCTTCTTTTTGTGGCACCAACCTCTACTGAAACAATCTTCCACCTTACTATTGCCGCTTCATCAATGAATGATGGAAAATTCAATTTCCTCTTTTTTTTCCCACAAAAATATGTTTATGCTTGGATTATAGAAAGAATTAATTCCATTCTTTAAATATTCATGTGTTTGCATAATATATCTTTTTATTCTCCACACACTTACTTCCTTCTCTTCTTTATTATCTTCACATATCTCACACTTCAACTTCCATATCTTTCTCAACCTTCAATATACCTTATATAGCATTTAAAGGCTCTTCACAAAAGATGTTTCCCATCCAAGAGATACCTCTTCACCAAAAAATTTACAAGAAATTTGTTATAAACCAGAGTTATTGAGGGTGTAGGTTTTGAATAGTTATAATGAATTTTATATTATAGTAAATTGTGCTCGTATTGGTATGATTGGTTAGAGCATTAGAATAATCTTGTAATACTTTCTTTTTGATATTTCTATAAAAATAAAACTTTTGTATTTTAACAAATGATTTATATATTTATTGTACACCTGATTAAAGGTTGGATAGTTCTTAAAATCCTTGTAAATCTTGATACACTATAGGAAATTCTTATTTAATCTTTCTTCTAAATTATTGGTCTTTTGAACCTAAAATTTTATAGGAACTAACCTACTAGAGACACCAATCCCCATTGATAAATAATTTATAAGCACCAACCTAATGGAGACACCAAACCCCATAGCTAAGCACCAACTTAGTAATAGACACCAATCTCTTCTTTTTGTGGCACCAACCTCTACTGAAACAATCTTCCACCTTACTATTGCCGCTTCATCAATGAATGATGGAAAATTCAATTTCCTCTTTTTTTTCCCACAAAAATATGTTTATGCTTGGATTATAGAAAGAATTAATTCCATTCTTTAAATCTTCATGTGTTTGCATAATACATCTTTTTACTCTCCACACACTTACTTCCTTCTCTTCTTTATTATCTTCACATATCTCACACTTCATCTTCCATATCTTTCTCAACCTTCAATATACCTTATATAGCATTTAAAGGCTCTTCACAAAAGATGTTTCCCATCCAAGAGCTACCTCTTCACCAAAATATGTGACCATTGACATTTCCATCAACATTTTGACATTTTTATTGAAAATTCCATTGATATTTTTGTTGACAATTCCTTTGACTTCCATTACATTAATTATAATTCCTTTGACATCAATGAAAATATTCTAACAATCTCCCCCTTTGTCATTAATGGAAAATCTACAGAGAAAAACCCTTGCTATAGTTCTCCTCCTTTTCTCTCCCTTTTGTCATAGGTCTAGTAAGGGTGACTTATAAATCAAAAATAAAGTATTCAAGTTGAAAAGATATAGTCTTAGATTTATAATGAATTATTATTTGTAAGATAAGCTTTCATAACCCAAAGAATGTAACTTTGATAGATAAAATTAGAACCATAGGTTTATATATCTAGATTTATCACTCACTCAACATAAGTAATGTAACAATAATGACGTGAAGCATTAAACAAGGAATTACCTTGAGCACTAAATCATGAATTGAATTCATTGCTATTGGAAACATAACAATTAGATCAAGCTTATTAAATTAAAAATTGATTAAAGTCAGTTATAATCTGACTCAAATAAACAACTGTACTAGTTAATTTGCATAAATAGAAGCTTGCAACCCTTACTTCTATCCTAATAGAATATGATTCAATGAATTCTATCAATTTACCTCATCTTTTAGTTCTTCAATGGAACCATTTCTATGAGAAAATTTTGAAATTAATCTCTTGTTTATTTATTTTAGTTTTCAAAAAACCCCTTCAAAAACACCCTACCAAAAGAAGCTAAAGCAATATTATCATAGATTTGGGGGTTGATAGTATTTCCTCTTATGTTTAAATTAACATAGGTAGCTTGAAGTAACTAAAACATGATTGATTACTAATTTTTTTTATTTGATGATAAACACTTTTGAATATAGAGCTATGAATCAGACAAGTGAGGGTTTTGTTAATTGGGCCCACAACTAGGAAGAGGGTTTTACATGATAGTCCCATTACCATACATTACAAGGCAAAAAAAGAGGGTTTTAAGGCTCCCACAACCATACCATGTACAATAAAGAGGGTTTAGAGGCTCACCCAACCTTATAAAGCACAAC
Organism: Torreya grandis; assembly: GCA_037957365.1. Lineage (NCBI taxonomy): Eukaryota > Viridiplantae > Streptophyta > Pinopsida > Cupressales > Taxaceae > Torreya > Torreya grandis. Next base: position 1,881,426 of record JARHVA010002450.1, read on the forward strand.
TAGAGGGTTTTAAGGCTCCTACAACCATAACCAGTGCAATAAGAGGGTTTAGAGGCTCCCACAACCTTGGCAAACCATGCAATAAGAGGGTTTTAAAGTTACCATAACCATAACATGAGGATTTTAGGTTCCCACAACCTTAACATAATCAAGAATGTTACAAAAAAATAAAACTTGAAGAGCTGACACTCTTTAGTAGGACTTCTCTAAGACTTACCCTGCATAACAAGAGTCTACCAGGAGTAGAAGGTCTTCTACCCCCTGGGACTTCTATACAACCTCTGCACAACTGAGACATAGCAAGTGGGCTTTTCCTCCCACTAAAACTAGTAAAATGGATTCCTTTATCATCCACTCTCATAGAACAAGTTTTGGTCAGGTTTTATATATCCACCCCAATAAAAACCATCTAAAATTGAGTACTGTCCATATATTTGATCTTCAACATAGTTTTTGCACATCCTCTGCATAAGGCACAACTAGAGGGTTTTAAGGCTCCCACAACCATAAACAACACAACAAGAAGGTTTGAAGGATCTCAAAATTTGGGTGAAATAGATAACAAGAGGGTTTTAAGGATCTCGTAACCATAATATGAGGTTTTTGAAGGTTCTCACAACCTTGGTATAAATAAGGATGTTGTAAAGCAATGAGATTCAAAATGTTGAATCCCATCAATAAGAATTGTCTGAGACTTACACTGTAGAAATAAGAGTCCACAAGGGCAAAAGATCTTCTACCACTAGGGACTTTTGTATAACCTCCATGCATCTAATACACAACAAGTGGGATTTTCCTTCAACTAAATCCATTAATGGCTAATTCACAAGAAGGACCTAACCATCTCATCCTCAACATTCTAGCCATAGTTTGAAACACCATATGATTTTTATCTAAGTATAAGCAATATCCTTGAAATCTTGGGAAAACCCCATAACCCAGAAGAAGTAAGGGTACAATCCTCTATCATCCACCCTGATAAGGAAAGTTTGATTTGGTTTCTTCTATCCACCATAATCAAAACTGAGGGAGACTGAAAACATCACCCGTAGGTCTAGTATTTTGCAAGATTTTCACCCATCCTTCACAGACCCTATGTGTAGTAAGTGACCATATATAATCACTCAAAAAGACCACTGCCCATGAATTGGGCTCAACACTTTCAGATCAGACTCCATAAAGCTTTGTGAGGAGTCTCCTATCTTCCTCATTAGCCTTTAAACCTGAAATTGGCCAAATAAGGGCATCACCAAATTTTATACAAAAACTCAGATCCCTATACCATACCAATAAATTATATTTGCCATAATATAAAGCTAAAATAAGTGGAAACCCTCTATTAGTCACATCTATTTGGGTAGCATCCATATGATTACCTTTTATACCCACCAATAATTTCAATCTGTTTAGATCTATTGTAGTGATGGGTCTGACAGCCTTCATGACTTTGTCAGAAAAACCTATTGGTGTTCTAGTTTTCCCACTCAAATTGAAATTCAAAATGTTTAAAGTCTTCCACTCCAATTTTTTTTTAGGACTGGGCTCTCCTCACTAAAACCCTAAGTAGATTCACTCATTGCTTGAGCTGGGGCTCTTGAAAAAACTAATCAGGGGCTATGAGCAACTTCCACTTTGGTTTTCTTTTTCTGATTACACCCAAAAACTTCCTTCTACCAGTCTTCAGATCTAATTTTTTATCACCCATCAAGTTATTCAGTCTTTCAAGGGATGATGTTGATGAGGCAGAAAACCTCTAGTCTTCCTAGATGTGGTTCGTCTTCATCTCTTCCTTCCACCCAATAAATATCCTGCCCACATTCTATTAGAAATAACCCCTCCTACCATTGAAATAGAACCACCTTTATGATGAGGACTTTCTACCAATCCATTTAGTATATTTAATTCTTGTCCTCAGTGAGTCTTCCACTCAATTTTTTTTCATAGGGCTCTACCTATAATCTTTTTCTCCATTAGTTATCACCCACCAATCTTCTACTCTAAATCTCTCCCACCTAATGTACCATTTAAACTTATAGGGGATGCTACTGATGACAAGGATAACCCTCAGTCTACCGAAATCTAGCTCATCTTCATCTCCTCATTTCCCTTGCTTTCTTTCCTACCCACATCCTATTGGAAGAATCCTCCTTTTGCTCCTACTCTCGTCCATGTCCATATTGGTGTTTTGGTTTTCCCTCTCAAATTAAAATTCAAAATGCTAAAGGTCTTCTACTCTTGATCCTTTCATTCCTTAATTAGGACTTTTCCAAATTAACTTTGTATAATTTTTTTTGTTGTTTTTATTTTTGTTCATAAAGTTACTCCAAAAATGGGCTGAAATTAATAGAACTTGAGATTTTATGATTTTTTTTTAGGATCTATAATTATATCATTGGAATTAAGATCTACAACCATAAATTTTATACCTCATTTTGATACTTTTTGGTGGATCCAACTTTAAAGGTAACTAAGGATTTTCTTCATCTAATTTATTTTACAACCTACGAAGTCATTTTTAGTTTGAGTTACCAAAAATAGATGTAATAATATTTAAGTGAAACTGATAGTTGGTAGTGATTATTTTTACCTATAAATTAATATATAAACTTTTATGTAATAATTTTTTATGTTTTTATTATTTTTATTAAATCAATTTTGAACCTAGTTTATTCAAGAAATTGCTTAGCAAAATAATTTTTTGCGTTAAAACCCATTTAGAATGCTGGGTTTTTTTAATTATTTAAATTACTAGAGATTATTTTTGTAGGTTCTAAGTGGTAGTTGTAGCTAATAAAATATATATTAAATTTCATAAATATTTTTTATCTCATGGGGGTATATTGTCCATCGCTATTTGATAGACAATTTAACGAAATTGTAACTTGATTGTGAGGTGAGCTAGTCAAGTCTGTATGCATTGTAGCTGGGTAATTCCACTTCATCATGAATGGTTAACCTTTAATAGTGTACTCATGGGTAGCAAAATTATTATATTTGATGTTGGGCTATTAGGATTTTAGTTACTTACATAGTTTTATCGTGCTTACAATTATAGTTGCAGAATATAAGGTGTCAACAAACCATTGATGGGTCATGTTTCGTACCATTTGGGATGAGCTTCAGTTTTAGTTTCATTAGTCCAATCTATAATTGATATAAATTTAATATCAAATTTGAGTGTAGTATTTCACATTGATTCTAGTGTAGTTGACATAGTTTAGTCACATCTAGTTTATCGAATGCCTTTATGATTTTTGTTTTTTAAATAGAAGGTGAGAATTTACATTACATATAACGTACCTTGAGTGTGTTTGTATACCTTTAAGGTTGCCTTTGATTTTGGATAAGGGATTATAATAGGCATGTAGATAATGCATGCATTATTATGGTTGTTTTAATGGTTTAAGGGTTACGTGTGTAGAGTTAGTGTTACATAAGAGAAGAAAAAAATTAGTAGTGTTTTTATGTGTTTTATTTGGGTGAAATTTTGGGTGTTACATAAAGTGATGTTCATCTCCCCTGTGGGGAGGTATAAATTAAAAATATTTGCATTTCACCTCTCAACTAGTGTTGTAATAAGGTGGGCATCATAGTGAATCTAGCCTAAGTAGCTAGTTAGCCCAAGCCCTACCCTGTCTAACACTGCCCAATTAGTTACATCCAGACCCAACTCGATAAAAGTAGACAAGTGCCTACCATATCTAATCTCACATATGTGGACATCCTTTTGAAAAAAATTAGAAGGCCAATAAATGATGTTAGTTGTTAATATAATCAAAATCAATATCAATAAATAGTTAATCTATCAATCTCAAATCTATATGTTAGCATCAAAGTTGGATAATATTGTCAGACACTACCATCCAACCAAGGACACTAGCATTGAAAGTCAATCGATAATGTCCAAATTTCCAAAGGTAATGTTTGACAGCATTTTTAGGGCTAAATAGGGTCAAAAATCTAAAAAAAAATCAAAGTACAAAACATGATAAAATTCCAATTTTTTAACTTACTAGCTCATTAAGATCTTGGCCCTCTAAGGCACTCCACAAGAGTTCAAACCACATTAGACATGCTTCTCTCCCTCAAGGAATTTGAGAAAAACCAAAGAAAAATCTCAATAATTCCAAATGAAAATAATTTTTTGAGATTATACTATATAGACATTGACTTTTGTCCTCCCTCGCATGCCCACAAACTTTAAAGTAAAATATCTTGAGCCTAATACATCTAAATCATGAAATGAAAGTTGTGTTGGATCCCACCAAATAATATATTTTCTGATATTCACTTTTCATAGTCATTACTTTGTATTTCAAAAATAACATATTCTAAGCTATAAACAAAGATACGCTAAAAATTTCACAATATGAATAATTTTTTTACAAACATCACTATCCCACATTTTATAAGAGACATTACTACTACCTATTTGATTACTACATGATTGATACATATATGATATGGACATCTTATCCTTTATGATAATGTGACCATTAGGTTATATTACCCTCATCCCAAAAAGGGGGCATGTCATATAAACATGGATACACACATCCATAGTTGGAAAAATTAGCATAATTTGATACAATTCAGTTTTATACTTGGGTCAAAATATCATGCACTTAGCATATTTTACATAGGTTCGGGAAAAAGTTCTTCAGATTTATGACAAATATTATTCACATTGATAGAATCTAGAGGCATATGCCATGCACATGTACTTTAATTGACATAATTACAATATATAATTTTCTAAAGCAAAGGTTAAATTTATACATACTTCAGCTTGAGACACATTAGAGGTGCATATGCCATATAAATACACCAAATTATCGATACACATAAATATTATACATCACTTACAATAAATATGATGGGGGGTAAAATCATAGTTCATTCCTTCTCTCATTTACAAATTGATGCATCGACCTTACCAAGATGCACTGATTAAGATTATTTGTCTACAATAGTTGGATCCCTTGTGTAGTGTGATTGAGATTCAACACATTCGATGCCTTGGCACTAATTCTTGTTTTAGGTTGAGATGGTTACACCATTTCCCCTAGGAGAGATTAGCTAGATTGGATAGATTGATTGAGATTATATATTTACACTTGAGTTATGTAATTGAGATTTAACCCCCTCAATGAATTTGGCACTACTCCCTTTATACCAAGTTGGGGGCATGATCACCCTCCATATCTCCTTTTTTAGAAGCATCTCAAGGATGAAGCACACATGACCACTTGTGAACTCATTTATTTTCCTGGCTAGAAAATGGATGAGGCCTCAAGTTCCCTTTGTATCTCTCCTTCCTCCATAATGAGGATGATATTCTAGAGGCATCACTGTGTAACATATACACAAGTGTATTCTTCCATTTCTTTCTTTCTAGATACTTTTATTATTTTTCATTTTCATATTATATATGTTAATTATACTATGGTGTGATTTTGGTTGCAGGACAGGAGCTACAAAGTCAAGTTGGAACCATCATGAGGCCAAGGTACGTTTACACACCAATGTATGAACTTACTTTAACTCTAGTAATTTTATTTCATGCACTTACTAGATTAAAGGGGGGTAAATGTATATACCCATATTTGGTACAAGATTCATTTTATAATGTCTTTTTGCATAGTTTTTTGATGTATAGACATTTTGATAGTGAATTGAGCATTTAGCGGTGCAATGTTATATGGGCCTCTCAACTTCATGACTATTTCATGATAATGTTTGATATTTTGTGTATTTTTGGTCATCGCTCTATGTTTTAGCCATTTTTTTGTAGGGATCTATGACTATTTATGGTCATCTCTATCTTTTGAGTTTTTGGACATTATTGTTAGGCTAAGGATGCTACCATCCATGCTAGTGTCTTGAATCTGATTGTAATGTCTTGCCTTACCTTCTTCCCTATTTCCATACTTTTTACTTTGTAATTATTTTTAAGGATCTAAATTTTTATTTTATGGTCAAATTTTGCATGTCATTAGGTCCAAATCTGAATTAAAAGGTTCCCAATATATACAAGGCTAGGGCATAATATTTGACAATCAAGAAAGCCTCTCAATTAACATATACATGTTTTATTCAAAACCTATTAAATTACTCTATATACTAGATTGATAGAACTAAATTCTAAATCATTACAAAGATCAAGTTTCACTTGCATTGCTTGAGGGTCGTAATAGGAGAAAGAGCATATAGTTGCATAATCACATTTACACACATATACCTAGGAGGGAGAACTACATGTTATTCTGAGGCCATCTTTTGAGTATAAGGCTATGTAGGCAAGACTTAGCAAAAATAGGGTTGCCAGGGTTAGCTTGACTCACATGTTAACCCTTTTTATTGATTCACAAGTAGATAGGGCCTCATGATAGGGTTTTGCTATCCCAAAATGATCATGTGAAATTTGATTTTAAATTCAAATAAAAATAGTAAATACATGTGCATGCATAGGTTTAGGGAGAAACTAAGTTGATTATAATACATAGACAAAATTGTTAAAATCAGGACACTAGCATCGATGTTAGTGTCTAGGCCAAAAAAAGAGGTAAAACCCAAAATGAATGGAACAAAGGGATATATTATAGGATTGAGGAAAATTAGGGTAACTATGATGATTCAAAATAGAATGATTGACAAGATATGTTCTCTCTTAACCTTTAGTTGCATAATTTATTAATTATATTTATTACACATGCTTAAATTAATTTATTGTCAATATTTTATTTTATTGTCTAAATCTTAATATTATATTGGTACATTCAAATTTTTATTTCTACAAGGTATTTATATAAGAACTCATTTTATATAACACATACCGATAATAAATAAAGTATGACATAATAATATGCAAACATCTTTTTTAAATTACCCCAATTTGATGCCACTCCATTCTTGGTGCACTCCTTAGGACATGCACCCAAGGAGATTGATTGTCAACAAGCCCATGCAAGAGAAAAATGTTAGTAAAGTGATAAAGATAAAAAATATTTAGTGTATAAATATACCCCACCCAAATCTCATCAGTGTCACAATAGTGTAACATAAGATGGTGATTTGGGAAAGATACATATCAACACTAAAACATAAAGGAAATGATATAAATAATTTTTGATACATGTATAACTTAAAATATAATATAAATACCTTGAATTACAATTCTACGTAAATGATGCATGAAAACACCCTAGTCTTGATCATGGTAGGTGAAACCCTAAAGATACGAGGCTAAAAATGGAATGCATACACTGCATTTGGAAACCCCAAAGATATGAGGATAAAAATGGAATAAAATTAATGTGTGCATACATAATATATAATAAATGGATGTAAATGATAAACCCTTAGAGATGATTTTAAAACCTAGAAAACTTGGTAATTTGAGATTGATAAGGCTAGATTAGAACCAAAAGATTTGAGGAAGCATATAAACATAAGGAAAATAAAATATCCATCATGTTGGGGCTAATGTAAAACTGAAAAACCTAAGTAAAATGATGAAAATGTATTAAAATCGATAAACCATCTTACTAAGGCTAATACAACACTAAAGAACCCAAGAAAACAAAAATAGAAATGCGACTGAATGACCCACATAAAAGGTGAAACATGAAAATATGAAAGGGAGAAATGGGATTAGATGGCCCATAAAAAGCGAACAAAAAACTCGAGGTGCCAAACATAACTAAGATAAATCTTATAAATATAAGGAAATGACCAAAATAACATCTCATAACAAGTCAAAGATGTAACTTCTATTCAAAAATGGAAAATGCTAATGTTGTCATAATGCTACCATGTTTGAAAGAAATGAATAATAGTAAATAAATAATATGAAAGAGATTTAGAAACAAACATACCAATGAAGGGGGAAAATGGAAGGAGGGAAAAAAGGGCATCACCAAGGTAAAAACATGTCTTTACAAGAAACAAGACACTGAAAACATGTTGACAAGACTAAGAGTTTACAACATCAATGGTCTTAGAGAACCCTACCTAGAAAGAATAAGATTAGGCTAACTAGTTAAATATAAAGATCATCCCATGAAAGTTATTATGCATGAAAAATAAAATGATTCTACCTTCCTACAATGTGTTCCTCACTCCTTGAGGCCCCTTATATAGCCATCAGTCTACTATGAGGGTTAAGTATTGACATGAGAAATTATGTGGCACTAGAATGTATAATAAATGAGATACTTCTTATCCCAATATACTAACCTACCACACCCCAATAGACCTTAGCTCTATCATGAGGCCAACTATGGAATTTGAGCTTGGACAAGGATAGGGGGCATGCTAATAATAATATCACATCTTTTGGTGTGATATAACTTTTAAAATATATATTTCCTTTTATTTAGATATGTATTTTCACTCTTTTGTATTTTTATATTTTTTTCCTTCATACAAATTCAAAAGACCAACCATGGGTGCTAAAGATGAATAACACAAGTTACACCTAATTGCTAAAGAGGAGAATCTAGAGACTGAGATTCCTAGATACTCCTAGAGATACACCTTAGAAAATAGTAGAATATTGAAACTGACCTTAGTGAACCCAAAAATAGGTGAATATAGGAAAGATCATTGAAATGAGCATAGAACAATTGGGTTTCCCCAATCATAAAATAAATGTATAAAGTGAGATGATACAATAATAGGTAGGTCAAGGCTTCATCATAAGAGAGGGTAAAATGTGGATGAGAACATTAGATAGACTACCAAAATTTTACCACAAGAGAATATAATTGATTCTAAGTGAAAAAACACCACTCTAGACCATTGCCTTGTCTTTTTAAGAAGACACTAAGCTAAGGTTAGGAGTGGACACATGAAGAAAGTGAATAATGATTAGTGTTTGTGAGGAGGGCCTAGTTGTATTCTCCTTGGTCTTATCATGCAACTCACAAAGTAAAAATGATCAAGAGGTGTAAGTAGTATAAAGATATGAATCATATAGAATATATAAAAACCCACAAGGGTGCAATGATAGGAAAAGATATGAAAGAACCATAAAGGAAACAATGACCAAAATAAAATAATGAAAAAATGACTGTAAAAGGATACCATATGACCACAAGGGAAGCAATGGCTTAAATAAAATGAAGAAAAAGTGAATATAAAAGGATACCAAATAATAATAGTAGAAGAAATGGATAAATCAAAATGAATAAGTGTAACAAAATGTGAAAATAAAAGTGATGGGCATATATGAGGAGGGCATGTTTGATTCCCTAAGGTCTTACCATGTAACTCACAAACTAAAAAACTGAGAGGTGTAAAAATGAAAACATACATAAGGACCAAGAATAGGTACTAAGGAGCCAATGAGATATTGGTGAGTCGGTTGAGTGGCTTGGTTGTTTCAAACCCCACCCAGGTTCAAATATTTGGAAAGGAATATGAGGCTAGCTATGGTAATTTTTGGTATACATGTGGTATTACATGGGGATATGGACCCTGATTGTGTCCCAAACTAGTTCACACTCCAGTTAAAATCCATTATCTATCCAAAAAAAATGTACTAAGGTTGAAGCTAAGAAACCTAGAGATGTAGGTAAAGCAATGCTAACCTTTAACAAAAGGTTAGAATAAAAACTTGAAAGAAAGTGTTAACATAATATAATATAATATAACTATGCATAAGAAAGAAACCAAGTGTAATCAATGAATTTAATAAGCATAACACATGGTTGGCTCTTTGAAATTTCTTAAATTTGGATTTATTTATGATTGTGAAATGTCAAGGAAGATTGGGCATCATAGTGCCCCAAAAGGTAATTCGATGTAAGGATGGAAAAAAATCCCCAAATTATGAATGAAGTGAAGGGTGGGAATCTCAATATGCCCCAATATATGAAGTGAGATGAGGATGGACATCACAAGATTCTCCAACATGTGTTGTAAAGTGAGGTAGTGTAAGATTATGCTCGATGAAAACTGTAAGATCAAGATATGGATTACCTTTAATGTCAAATTTTGTGTAAAGTTGTCTTACAAGATGTATTTTAGGAGATAGAGTAACATTGGGATATTTTGGACGTAGATTGAGAAGTTTATGTATGGTATTAGCTTGGCTAATATAGTCAAGTATAGTAGAACTAGACTGAATTGTATTAGGTTAGTTGATACAATTGGTATTTTACCTTTTTATTTATTAATGTGATATAGTAAGATATAAATTTGAACTAATTCATATAATATGAAGTATAAAAATAAACACTAATATGAATGTTAAAGTCAAATATAATTTAAACAATTGCATTTTCTATAAATATAAATAACCTAAGGTATTAAGATACTTAGAGTGTTTTTATATTGTGCAGGTCTATGACTAGATGCATGTGGAAAAAAGGGTAGGAAACTAGATTAATATTTTATTGGATAAGGAATTGGATTTTGGATTCACTTGGACAAAATCATCAACCTCTACATGGTATTGACATATCTTAGTGTTTTTATCTTACCAAATTTGTCTATGTGGATTTTGTTTCTCTATTTTCATACAAGCTGTTGTGCATGCTTATAATCTATATCTATGTGCAATCTTAAGGATCACTATTCATGTGATTTCCAAAAAATGTCTCCTTTTTGAAACCCTAGGCCCACTTTTAACTCTAGGTTTAGGCCTAAAAAATGGGAAAAAGGGTGGATTGAGCTAACACCAACCCCTCCTTAATGAATGGATGAGTGTTACTTACATATCCAATACTTTGAAGAGGGAAGTCAAATTACATGTAGTTCTCCTTATTAGGTGTATGTGTCCAATAGTTCTCTTTTAATGAATGAAACCTATGATATAGATTCTAACACTTGGAAAATGGTAAGTTTAATTTGGCTTGAGGTGCTTAAAAATTGGATAAGACCTACTCCTTGTGATTGATTACCAAATTGGAAAGAATATTACAATCCTTTTTAATACAAATGATTTCCTATGAGTGATAGGTGTTTGTTAGATAAATGCTAGATAGGGAATAGGCTTAGACCTATTATGTATTTATATAGGACTCTTTGGGTACTTTCTCATGCCACTGACATGTGAAACATACGAGCCTACCCATTAAAAAAATTTGAATTTAAAAATAATTGTTACTTAGCATAGTGATTAGTTCATCATATTTGGATGCCTATGGAATTCTGTAGGCATCTAAGTCTAATAAACTTATTTGAAAGGTAGGAATATTGATAAAATGATCTATATATAGTGTAAATATGATAATGAACATGTTATGCACATACTAAGTATTCTCATAGGTGACTAATAGTAAATCGAGAAGGTTGAACCCATGAAAATCATGTGGATGTTAGAGAATGGAATGCAATATCCATATGTGTACACACAAGTCATGTAAGGTGAATTTAAGTCAAGACTAATATTTTCAAGTGTCTAATACCATATTTTAATGTCTACAAATGCCCCCTTTTATTATAGTATTGAAATGAAATACGATGCTAGACTAAAAGGGTTATGACATGTACATGAGTGTGTACATCACACATTGTGTTTGGGAGGAGGTTATGAATGTGAAACTTTCTTTAATAAAACCTACAATGAACATGAAAAAAATAATTTCCATATATATAAATTAAATCTAAATTAAAATTGAAAATTTTGAAACTTAAAGATCAATGAAAGAACATAGTTGTAAGTGGGTGAACCATGTTGCCCTATGATGTGTTAGAGATGATGCTTCTTTGTTGAAGCATGTTGAATCATTCAGATAATTAGGGGGTGATCATGCCCACATTTATGTACTAAGGCAAGGCCATGGGTTGGGAAGATAAATGGACCAACCCTCATGAAAATGGAGTAGTGCTTAGGTCATTGAGTGTTTTTGAACCTCAACTACACTACTCATTTAACTAATCTTTAACATCTAAATGAAATGGGGGAGCCACATATTTGGATCATGGAGTAGTGACTAAGCTATTAAACATTGATTAACCTCGATCACACTAATCAAATTTCTAAATCAACTATTGCAGATGAAGTTATAGATTTAAAGTGTTCACTTCTCATTACCATTAATGCCATAATATAAACTTTTAATAATGCCTATGTGCATGAAGAATGCCCATGCCCCATAATATAATCCAATAAGTGTGAACATAATATTAATTTTTATGCATCTATATCTAATTTTTTCTCAAGTTTGAAAAACCTATAACTCACGTTCCTATAAAATGTGTGCATATGTATGGTATATGCTCCCAAAATCTATCTGAATATGTAAGTATAAAAAAAACTTAGAACTCATGTTCCTATAAAATGTGTGTATATTCATGGAATATGCTTCTAAAATTTATTTCAATCTTTAAGAATTTGAAAACATGTAACTCACGTTCCTATAAAATATATGCACATGCCCCTAAATGCGTTTGTATCTATAAATATTTATTCCATGTATGAACCAAACTGATAATTTGAACCAATTTGAACTTTATGAATCATGTAATATGTATCCAAAATCTAAGTTTTATGTTTATGGAGGCTTGTATATCTATGAAAATCCCACTAATATGGACCCCTTTTAAGGTGAGGGATGTATCTTGAAAATTACTCATCTCAAAAGAAAAGAGTTAACCAAATCATGTTATATAGATAGATATAATCATTTAAAGTCATGTGCTAACATGTGGATATGTTTTAACCTTTTATTACTTATTTTTATGCAAATCTTGTTAAAAGTATGAGTATGTTTCTAATCTGGAATGAAAATTGGAAATGATTGATTTAATTGAACTTTCCCAAAATAGCAAATGAGAAGACAAAAAGCACTTATCTATAAATAAATAGTCTTTTACATATATCAAGGAACTAGAATATGATAGAAAGATAGGTAGACACCTTTCATATTTTTACTATTTATTGAAATATAACCTTGGATAGTAGCACCCATATTATGATAATAGCACCATGTGACACTAATCTCGAATCCTAGCACTAATGTCCAATTCTAGCACTAATGTCCTTCTTGAAGGGACTATCTAAAACTTTTAGAGAAGTTGTAGGAAGTTCTAGAGGTCATGTAGGTGATAATGTGTCATTTAGGGGCTCGCTTGTGCCACTATTTTAGTTGAATCTCTCTTGAAACCCTAATAAATACTACACATATGAAATAATAATTGAATCAAATGTAAAAAGGAATGGAAAAATTAGGTTGTGGCATATTATGATCATGCGAAGTAGAACCCTTGTTATCCTAGCTACTGCCTACATCAACACCAATGCTATAGGTCTCATATCACATGTAGTTCTCCCTTAGGGAATGTGCACCATCAAATTGCACAGTATGCTAGAATGACTTTCACTTAAGCCCTTTTTTGATCAAGCATGAAATGTCTAGATGTGATTATTGAGTAGTATGTAGAGTATTGATTTGTACTATTGATTGGTGTTATGTAATTATGTGCCAAAATAGTAAGTGTTAGATGTAAAATAACTTGTGAGGATATTTATATAGAACACACTTTGATTTGAATTTAAGACCTTATTCGTTGGGTAATAAGTCGTAAAAGAGGGATAAAAACATAAGAGAAGGCTCACAGAAGGGTTATGATTCAAACATGGGAGAAAAGGCCCATCGAACACTAGAGACATAATTAGACACTAGCACCATGTGGCACTACCATTCTGAAGTGGTGCTAATGTCCTAAGGCTTAAAGTAGACCTAAAACTAGGAAAGATAAAATAGGATCCCCTGTGACTGGTAAAAGTTGACATATGACCATTAGGGTGTTATAAATAAGGAAAATTAATACATAATAAATATTGAAAGACTCAAAATGACCATGGACCAGGGATTATAATCATCGCTAATACCTTCATGTGGAAAATCACCAAAAGACATAGTACTTGTGGTTGCTTTACCAAATAAAGGTGTTTACATTTACCCCCCTTTTATTATAGTAATGCAATGAAATGAAAGTACTAGAATAAAAGAAAAAGAGGAATGCGTACCTATAATTACCAATGTGAATGTAATATGGACTTTGTCAAATTTTTGGCCAGAGAAGTGGATAAGAGCTAGAGTGCAATATATGAAGAAGAAACCCATGGTGTGGATGCTCCATGTAATGAATCTAAATGGTACACTGAATCATGAGGAATAAAACCACCTGTTTTTACCCCCACCCTGATATCTAGATTAAATTATGTAAATTGAACGCGTGGAGAAATAATGCTTACTTTCCCCCACTCTGATATCTAGACTGAATCTGAGTATGTAAACTAGGTTTGGTGGAATGCTATGGATCAAATTTTGCAAATGGTCCTATGATCCAAACTAGTGAAAACTTGGTGATGATACTGGTGACGATTTTGAGTATAAATTAATAATCTAAAAATGGGGATCAATGTTGTGTGCTTTGCATCATGCCCATTAATCCTTATATCTGAGTAATGTATCTATGTATGTGAATATCTTAGTAAACTGGTATATTTGAGTTAAACTATATATCTACATAATTGTATCTATGTAGACTGTATATCTACATATCTGAATACTTGTGTAAACATGTGTGTCTATATATCTATGAACCCATGAATCTAAACATCTGTAAATATATATACATTTTTAAACTTATGTGTCTGTATATTTGAGAGCCTATGAATCTGAATACCTGTGTAAACCTATGTGTCTGTATATCTGACTATCTATGTAGACTTATGTGCCTGTGTGAACATGTGAGTTTTAATATCTAGATATACATGTATATATGAATAGCTGTATCTAAGTTGACTTGTATATATATGTATACTTATGTATATATATATATATATATATATATATATATATATATATATATATTTGAATACTTATGTAAACTTGTGTCTGTATATCTAACTATCTGTGTAGACATGTGTCTGTGTGAACTTGTGAATCTAAATATATGGATATACTGGTATATATAAATAAATATATTTGAGTGGACCTATATATATGCGTAGACCTATGTATCTAAATCTATATGAACCTCTATATGTATGAATTAATTTGTGTATATTTACCCACCTTTTGGTGAGAGAGCCAAGACTATGGTGAGGGTGTGTAACCAAAAGTGGTAATGATCAGTTGTAATGGTGTTCATTAGTGGGTCTGATGTTTTAAGTTTGAATAGTGTATTTATTATTATAGAGTTGATAATTAAATGTGTAATTGGATAGATGTTTTGTCTATTTTGAGTTGAATTATGGTAATATAGTTTTTTCATTTTATAGAGTTGAAAGTGATTATACAATTGGTTTAACCAATATGGGGCATTGCACATTGATGTCAAGTCTCATGTGCAAGAAATGGTTCAAAAATTAGAGATATGGTTCTTGAGATATTGGATTGGTAAGGCATTGGTATTAGTTGGCAAAATCGGCATATGTAATCACCTAAAAGTGGTATTTGGATGCAAAGAGTGTTGCTTGAGTTAGCCTATTCCTAGCTTAGCCTTAGACCTATCCTAGAGCCTTTGCCACACTTTTTTAATCATTGTGTAGACCATAGATAACTACTATTAGTTTAAACATAGTCCTAACACAACATTCCCAAATCCCAACCTAGTGTGCCTAATAGTCTGTCAGGTGGGCATTAGTACCACATTTGGGACACTACAACCACATGGTGCTAGTGTCCCCAACTGGGCGTTATTGTCTTTTTACCTAACTCTCCCAAATTAATACTTTTCCAAATGTATTCCCCTCCTAAGGTTGGCCTAAGTAAATTTTATTATCCACACAAGCTGTAGATCTCTATGAATACAAGTCTATTTGACCTCTATTCACTAGATGTAAAATAGATACAAAAACCTATTCAAACAAAAGAGAAGTTGAGCAAAATTATAGTATTTGATCCCTATTTTGCCTTTCTTCTACATTCTACCATCTAAAATAGCCCTAAGCTTAGATTTTAAATATTTTAAAGTTTAAGCACATTCAAGGCATTCAAGCCCACTCTCTTTCTAGTATTCACTTGAACTTGCACTAAACACTAGGTGAGAGATCTACATCAAGCTTGATCCCTCCTTAGAGTATTAGTATGTAGGCAACTCTCTTCACAATGGGGTATTGAGGATGTCTAGCCTATCCTAGTAATAAACACATATTTTTATCTCATGCCATACTTATAAGGATGATTAGGGTTTGCACACTAAATCAGGTTTTCCAGGCACAACATATAGTTCTAGATTTCATGTGCATAGGAACAAGACCCAGAAACACAGGCCCAGGTGTTCCCAAAAAATAGGAACAATCTTGTAAAGAAGAAACTAGCACCACTTTGAGGACACTATAATAATATGGCACTACTATCTAGGTGGGGTGCTATTGTCCAGTGAGAAAACAAATCTTGGGACCCTATTGATAACACTTAGAACTATCCAAAACCTAGATCATCTGTGACAATCACTTTTGAGACAAGTCTTTATTGAAGCATATTTATTACTATTTTTAGAAAGTCAAAATCCATAAAAAATAAATACTTAATTATTGCATATTATTTAACTAATTTAGACATCTCATCCTTTTAATCTAACTTAGGTAATTACTCATGCAAAACCCTAAAAGGTTAAATCATTTAGGGAACCAAAGTTACTTCAAATATTACTTCTAACCCTAGTTTGCATTATCCAAAATTTTGTGTAATAAATCAAGGCTATATACTTCTAATTTTCTAATTTTTTTAGACAGCCTAGCTAAATTAAATCAATTTCATATTAGGGTTTCAATTTATTAACATTTTCCTAGATTCAAAAAACCTTAACCCTAGATGCTTTTAGGGTTTGTATCCTTTTTTTCATATTTTCATTAGCTGTTATTAATTTTTCAAAATTCATAAATTCTATTTTAGTAGCTTTATTTTAATTTGTTTACTAGATGCCATCTAAAAAAGTTTTCTCTTTTCCATTAAGAAGAAGAGCTAGACTAGGTGGTAATTTAGATTCTAGCTATTCGAACCTTCACAAGGACAATGAACCTATTACAACTTTAACTATGAATCCTTCACACCTTGATTATGTGGAATTCATTGATAATGCATCCAAATATGAATTATGTAACCAAGATTAGGATGAAGGTCATATTTATAATCAAGACACACTACCTGCACTTAATGATAATGACATAATTATGAACAAATATGAGGAATTACAAGGCTTTAGAGATAGAATTCAGGAACAACCCCTTGATCATGCATAGATTCTACAGGCCATATTAGAAATCAAGAATAAGACAAATAATGGTCAATATTCAACCCCTCTAGTTAATAATGTTGTTACACCTCCAGTGGGGCCAACTCAACCAACTTAGATAACACAACCCAAGATTTTTATTCAACCATCAGTGATAACTACACCACTTATGGATAGTTCCTCTACTCTCAATGTAAAATCCCTTATGCATGAGGTTCTTACTTTGAAGTCTAAGTTGTTACATCTCAAGAAGGGAGCATCTAGGACATTACATGCCTTGGATTATAAATTCTCTTTCATACACATTTGGCACATCACATAGTAGCAAATCCTTTACCATCTAGTTTCGTGGCACCCAAGCTCACATTATATGATGGCAAGGGTGACCCAAAGCATCACCTCAAAGCCTTTCACACAACATGATTGGACTATGAGTCCAATAATTAGATTCTTATGAATCTATTCCCACATAGTATCAAGGATTATGCCCTACAATGGTTCTATGATTTGCCAAATCAATCTATCACAATATTCAATATTTTAGCCAACATGATCCTAATAGCTTCTCTATCAACATCAGTGATAAGATATCATACCCACAAGTGGCAGAATTAAAGTAAAAGTCAAATGAGCCTATCACAGATTATGTCTTACAATATAAGATAATATTATCCAAATTGATTATCCCCATAATAGACATAGAGCTTTAGGATATATTTAAACAAAGTATCCTACCAATACTGCATGAAGCTATTTTATTTAAGAAGTTTCCTAAATTCACTGATTTATGCCACATAGTCAAGGAAAGAGAGGTTAAGCTCTTATCAATGGGAAAACTCAAGTACACAAATGTATCAGAATCAACTATTAAGAATTTAAACAAACCTCCATACAAGGTAAAGGACACAAAGAACAAAAGTAATCAAAATTCCATATTCAACATAGCTTCTGAGCCATTTCTAAGATTGGTTTTATCCTCTCCTTAGCATAGAGTCTTCACTAATATTCTAAAGTCACCAGCAAAGGTTCTACAACAACTAGTGGAATGCAATGCCATATATTTCCCTCTAATTAAAGAGGTTGATATGACATGGACTCTTCCAAAGAGTTATGATTCAAATGCATTTTGCGAGTATCATAGAACACTAGGCCACATGATAAATAGATGCATTAGCCTAAAACACAAGATACAATATCTCATTGAGTCTAATATTATTGATGTGGACAGACCCACAAAGGCACCATAATAATGACAAACAAAGGTTAAGTCACTAAATATATTTTTAGATCCTTTTCCAAAGCACATAATGAATAAGGTAGGTGGCATATCAAGTGTTCACTATACATACCAAGTGCATCCACCACTAGATTTCTTATCACATAGTTATAAAGGAGACACATTTATTACATAACATTATTGGCATGTATCACACTACAGTGCCACCTAGACCACTTATCACATTTTTTAGAGAAGGAGAATATGGATGATGACAAAGATTTACATGCACTCTTCATATGAGCATACATATACCACCATCCTATTCAAAGTGCTATGGTTGAAAATAGATCAAACATAAGCATGTGTACTATGACACTATTACATCACTTGGGTTACATAGAGTGGGATATATTCTCCATACATACAATCATTACTAGTTTTAGTGGCCATGTTTAGATCTCCATTAAGGAGATTATGCTTATATTATAGGTTAGACTAGCACACTTAGCCACTCAATTCCTAGTAGTACCTAGTGCAGGTGTATTTGATATATTATTGGGTAGGCCATGGTTACAATAATTGTGAGCCATCCCATCTATAATATACTGATGCTTGAAGTATATACATGCGAATTAGGTGGTTAAGGTTGAGGGTGTCCCATATGAGTATCCTCTTCCCATCCCATAGGTAATTCTAACACAATTTATAGCTATAGTTCTAACATAAACACCGATTACAATTACAACACCTTTACCATATATTACACAATTATTAGTTATAGTAGAGAGTGTAACTTCTATGCATACATCATAGTGTCCAATAGATCCATAAGAGCAGGCTAGGTATACTTCTATGATATCTATACATACACATACTCTCCCATGAATACCATTACTAGAGAGACCCCTACGTCAGAGATATGTCATAGATTCTAGGGACCTTCCTCTACTCAGTTTATGCCAAGACTAGTTTTATTAGGTTTTAAGGGTTCTCAGCATAGGGAACTTAAATAACCTATAGCTTATTCTTCCACCAAATGGGTTCTAAAGATCCCTACAGTTCACATGGCATCATAGTAAGTGCCATAACTTCATAATGTCACTACATATGCAACATCAAACATATATTATACAATAAAATAGATCATGGGCTTACAATTTCCCTTCCACACAACACACATAATCATAGTTCCCATATTCAACATAGGCCATGGTGATAGTGAGTATCTCATGAGACTCATTGGTTATTATGGTTCCTACCCTTTTACATACTTCCTTCTCTCTCTCGCTCCTTGTACATAATTTATTTTCATTTGCTTGTACATAACTTATATCCAAAAAACACAAAACCAATATAACATGTCAAAATACAAAAACATTAAAATATTACTCAAAACACAAAATTCATAGATTGTATGTATTTTTATGTTTACATTTCTACTAATTTATAGATATTACATAATGCTAGCTATCTTAGTATAGTCAATTTTATCATACACATATGATTCACTTGTTATTATCGATTGCTTGCAGATTACATACAAGACTCTGATCTACTACACTAATCTAGACTTTCTATCATCTAACCACTAGGGGCATATACACTGATCCAAGTTTACTCATTTGATACATCCACCCACTCAGTGGCATCTCATACATATCACTATTACCAGGTTATGTCCTTACATTATATACATTCTAGTTTATGAGTTGATATATATCATTTCTACTCATTCTCATTTTTTTGTCAACCATCACTAGTTAGACTTAGCATATGTACATCTTAGAATTTACATAGATTTGTACTACACAAATATACATGCTTTCATTTCTAGTTTTCCTAGATTAGACTTGATTGTGTTTCCTATGCTTCTTCCATCTTCTAGGGCATTTGAATATGCCATTGTTCTTTAGCTCTACACCACTTCTCTATTTATATGCCTTAGATATGCACCCATGTCCCTTTTATGTTATTTCCTACTTCTATATGTAGACATTTGAACATGTAATTCTATGTATCTCTAAGCCAGATTATTTTTTGCTTGCATATATGGACATTGTATGTCCTTGTATATTTCCATTATCAGATTTAGTGACATGTGCTCATGTCCCTTGTATTATGGTCCCTTGGATTAATTTTGAATGCCTCATGTGTTTTTTTATGTATGCTTCTTCACCATGAAACTTGTATTTTCTTGTTACACACACTCTAGTTTTTGATGCCATAAGAGACCTAATGCATCTACCCTTCCTACTTGGGTGCTGTGATGGACATCATGCCCCATCCCCCTAGGTAGCTACTGAATTTTATTATTATACATATTTATTGCATATATCTTGACACCCTTGAGTAATGCTAGATTATAACACACATCTTAAACTACCTACTCATGCTCAGAAACATTTACATTTTGATGTTATGTTTGTACATTATATTGGAATATCATGCACATACTCTAGATAACACATTTTTTAGGGCTACTTATTTTAAGGACAATTCTTACACAGGTTCCACAACTACCCTCAAAAGAGAGGGAATTCATAGGGGTTTGTCACAAATATCAAGCTCCTACATTGATATTCATATAAATATTTTAACACATAGACTCAATTTCATAAGTCAGACACAACAAAAAATAAGGACCCAAAAAGCAGTTTAGTCACCTAGATTTTAGATCAGATAGACATTAGAACCTATATTAGGACACTAGCACCATAGGGTGCTATTGTCCACTATAGGGCACTCTTGTCCTATAGTCTACTTCAAAGTAGTCCATATTAGCCAAAATAATACACTAGGTATAATACATATTTGCATAGATACAATAATAGGTTTGATAGTTATGCTCATATTTTGCTCAGATACACTCATTTTAGCTTAAATTCATATGAGTTGCTTAGATTTTAGGGAATCATGCATGGCATGATCACTCACATATTTAGTTTAGTTATATAGATACAATATTAGATAGTTTAAAATTAGTATACTCAGATATCAGATTGGGGACATGTGCATGACACATAGTTTCTATATTCTCAGCTACACACAGGTTGATCAAATGAAATGGAAAACTCCATGTCATTATATATGTTGTATAAAATTGATATCACATTATAATTTGTCACTAGATTCATGCCTTACTCAGTAAATAGTGGTTGGCATTCTTGAGTGGCCCAGAGTCACCTAATATACCTGAGTGGCCATGAAGCTGACATACACAATTAGATATTTTTATCACTTTGTGCAGTTGATTTTTAGATGCATCTAATTCACATAGGTGTGAAATGATGGAGTCATGGCATACTTGAGTTTTTGAGACACCCACATGAGAGGGTTAAAAACACTTATAATCTTATCTAAAGTATTCATAGATCAGGACCCATGGAGCAGGGGTGGGCAATGATGGAGTCAAAACTAGATTGAGTTCTTGAGCCACCCATATGAGGATTGAGCAAGTTATCAACTTAGTCCAAGTTATTAAATGATATGATCAGTATGTACACTCACACACACAGGTTGTCACTAGGTTCATGCATTGGTTCACATACCCAACAAGGTGTATTCATTCTTTTCTTCTCTCTTTATTCAACTTTACTCAATCACTTTATTTAGCATAATCTTTTACTTTTGATTTTATCTTAAGTAAGGATTGATTTTACATGTTTCATTGTAGGTCATTATTTTAGATCATGTTTCACATACATAGACCTAGATTCACATACTCAGACTCAACTACATAGGCTTTACTTCTAAGGAAAGTCTAGGTACACTTATTTTTTTTTATATTAGTCATTTCACTTTGTTGAATTTATAACATAAAGTGGGGGGGAATGTAATCACCTAAAAGTGGTATTTAGATGCTAAGAGTGTTTCTTGAGTTAGCCTATTCCTAGCTTAGCCTTAGACCTATCTTATAGCCTTTGCCACACTTTTCCAGTCATTGTATAAACTATAAATAACTATAGTTAGTTCAAACATAGTCTCAGGACATAATTCCCAAATCCCAACCCAGTGTGCCTATAAGTCTATCAGGTAGACATTATCACCACATTTGAGACATTATAACCACATGGCACTAGTGTCCCAAACTAGGCATTATTTTCCTTTACCCTAATTCTCCCAAACAGATACATTTCTAAATGTGTGCCCCTCCTAAGGTTAGCTTAAGTACATTTTCTTATCCACATAAGCTATATATCTTTATAAATATGAGCCTATTTGACCTCTATTCACTATATGGAAAATAAATGCAAAATCCTATTCAAACAAAAGACAAGTTGAGAAAAATTAATGTATTTGATCCCTATTATGCCCTATTTCTACATAATACCATCTACAATAACCCTAAGCCCAAATTTCAAATATTTCAAAGCTCAATCACATTCAAGGCATCCAAGCCCACTCTCATTCTAGCATTCACTTGACTTGCACCAAGCACTAGGTGGGAGAACTACATCGGGCTTGATTCCATTTCAAAGTATTGGTATGTAGACAACTCTCTTCACAAAAGGGTGTTGAGGATGTCTAGCCTATCCTTATAATGAACACACATTTTCATATCATGCCATACTTATAAGGAGGATTAGGTTTTGCACACTAAATCATGTTTTCCAAGCACAACATAGAGTTCTAGATTTCATGCATGAAAAAACAAGACCAAAAACACAAGCATAGGTGCTCCCCAACAATAGAAATAATCATACAAAGAACACATTAGCACCACTTTGAGGACCTTACAATAGTATGGTGCTTTTTTCTAAGAGGGGTGGTACTATCTATTGAGCAAAAAGATCCTGGGACCCTATTGATGACACTCAAAATTTTCCAAAACCTAGATCATCCACGATAGTCACTTTCTAGATAAGTCTCTATTTAATCATATTTATTACTATTTTTAAAAAGTGGAAGAAGTCAAAATTCATAACAAATCAGTGCTTAATTATTTGATATTATTTAATTTATTTAGACATCTCAACCCTTTAATTTAACTTATGTAATTACTCATGTAAAAATCTAAAAGGTTAAATCCACACATAAGGTCAACCTTAATAAGGTGGCATTTGATAAGTGTGACTTAAATAGGTTATTTGATTAGTTTGGAAATTCATTTAGAGCATTTGAGTTGAGAGAAATTGTGTGCTTGAGCTTGATAAATATGCTGATGAGATGAGGAGTTAGTTTAACCCATTATGAATAGGTTGAGGTACAGGTTCATGCCAAGGAAGAGGTTAAATTGGTAAGGAGCGAGAACTATTTCCTATTTTTTTAAATTATAATGCATTTTTTACTATTTTTACTAAAAACTTGCTAGTTTAAGGCCTATTTGGAAAAAATGGTGCTACTATCCTTGTTTGGGAACTACTGTCCAAGACCTAGCACTAGTATTCAAGATGTGGCACTACTATCCAACACTACTATCTTATGTACAATGTTGCTGTCTAGTAGGCCAGGGTTATAATGCTAATTATTGTTGACTAGTTTTTGATGTGTATTGGTATCTATTGGTTTTGATTTTTCATTAATAATACCTAATTTGGTTGTATTTTTGTAGGTTGATGCTTGTATGATAGAGTTTTAGATGGGATGGATGATGGAGACATTATGGGGTCTACCCCTAACATATGTTGAGATGGTTATGATCAAGAGAGTAGGTTTGAGACATGTGGCATTCTTGGAGCCATGTCCTAGGATAACACATGATGACTGCATTATGTGAGAGATGGGATGTGGATACGTGCACTTTATGGTTACCAACTAGGGAGATGATTGTTACTCTAGAGGCTGTGAATCTGATTTTATGATTACCTATACTCAATAGAGAGTCATACTACAAGAGGATATAGGTACTCAAGCTATACAATAAGATTCTAGGTATTTATTTGATATTGTAGTACAAAACCATAGTATAAGGATCTATAGTGACATATTATTAACATTGATTATTACTATCAAGGTTCTGTGACTACAAAAATTCTTAACCATTTGACTAACTGAGTTCATAGCTGTAGATGGGAGTGGGTTGTCAATCTCCTATAAGATGTATGAGATATTGAAATATATCAAGGAACATGACACTATGTATTCATGGGGTTGGATGATTTTATCCCACCTATACAAGGACCTATACCATTTCACATAGGAGATGTGCAGTGGAGGGATTGGTGCCTCAACATTATTACATTGTTGGGCATATGAGCACATTATAATGAGAAGGCCGATGGTGTATCTATATAATGGTTTAGATAATCCATAATTATTTTTTTAGAGGTGGAAAAGGATGGGTCATGTGCCCAAGAGGAGCACTATGTAGTGCCAATAGTTATTAGATAGTTTGAAAACATGGAATATTATTTGGAGGCCCTACAAGGGTTACAAGGGATGGCCCAAGGATGGTACTCATCTAAAATAGATTTAAGTGAGTTTCTAGTTACAGAACCATTGGGTCAACATGTATGTGTGGTTTTAGTATGAGCAGATCACGTGATAGTTTGGTATAGTTCAAGATGTGCCCCCAATACTAGTGATATGGTTGAGGAGTTCTCGAGTTTCTTGAGGCTAGGTAGCAGTTTGAGGTCATTTATTATTGAGTTAGATCATATTCCCTTGACAAAGCAAGATCCTAATATTGATGTACTAGATGTAGTTGATGTGGGAGTGACTGCTGCCTACACATCCTAGTAGAGAGATCATAGATGGGCACCTCTATTTCTAAGAGGTGGGATTATCATAGAGGATGTACTAGAGGTAGAGCCGCTTAGGGATATTGATGGTAAGTTAATACAATGTGTTTACATATTGTATTTATAGTTGGTTATTTATTTATGTGATTAGGAATCTAATGTATTTCATAGACATGTATAGGTTCAGGTGATGATGAGTACTAAGAGACCACCATCAAGTTGGTGTTTCATGAATTTACATGACATATTCATGATGATGTCTTGGAGGATGGATTGATAGAGAGGGCCACCAATATGGCTGGTGTGCATGCCAATTTATTTGATTGAGCTATGATAGCTATTGTAACATATAGACGAGTAACTATAGATAGAGACAAGCCATGTGCAGAGTTTCACAAGCATACCATGCCTACACCTAATGCTCTAGGTGGGGCTAGTAGTCAGATAGTAGATTACTATATACATCTTCATCAAGAACATGTAGAGTGTATGGCTGAGTTGGGTATGTACACACAGAGAGAGAGAGAGAGAGAGAGAGAGAGAGAGAGAGAGAGAGAGAGAGAGAGAGAGAGAGAGAGAGAGAGAGAGAGAGAGAGAGAGAGAGAGAGAGAGAGAGAGAGAGAGAGAGAGAGAGAGTCATAAATATAGGTCACAGAGAGAGAATGGAGCCTTTAGTTCTAGTTTGGATATGTTTGAGAGTGAGAGTGAGGGAACTGGTCCTATTAGCCATGTCCTTATCATTGAGTGATGGAATATATTTGTATTGAGACTATATTTTGAGTTATATATGGATGTTTGTTATTTAAATTAGCATCGTGTATATTAGTACCTAGATCTAGTTATATTGTATATGTTGATATGTGTTTAATTGGTTTGATGGATTTAAATGGTGATATTTGTATCTTATTTTTATCGAAGTAGAGTTAATGAATTTGTATTTTTTTTATTAATGTTTAGGCATGTGTGTAGTGAATTAGTTTTTTTTTAAATTTATAGGGTTTTCATGTTTTCTATAATATTTTTGTGATAAATGTCATGGATAACCAATGAACATAATACTCATGCTATGTCAGTGTAGGAGACTCTGAAAATAGAGTTACATGTGATACACTATTGGTGGATATATGTGTATACACCAAAAATTTACACATCACGATTTCAAATGTCAAAACACCCATGGACCCCCTTGGGACTAATTTGACCCTTTCAACCCTAATTGAGCCTAACCCTAGTTAGTTTTAATAATTGACTAAACCCACCCTTTAACCCACTTTCTACTTTGGCCCTCGACTGTTAATGGTTAGGATGATTATCAATGATCACCTTGACCACTGATAGTCAGGGTTGTACAGCTTAACCAACTAAGCACTAACATGCAAACATCCACCTTGATTTTTTAAAATTAGCTTGTCTAAGTCCATGTGTGATCCATTTCATGCATGAGTTATAATTAGAAGGCCCTATTAATGTCTTGTTGCACCTTTCCTTCCTTACTTATAAGAAGAGAGGAACAGGAGATGAAATGGACTACATCTACAACTATCAAGAGATTTAAAATCCAAAGCTTTCATTTTTAGGTGTTCTTCCAATGATCTAGCCATCATGATAGAGAGACAACTTGTTGCCACCCCTAGATCGATGGCCAAGTATCATTACTCTACCAAAATCATGCTAGATTTTATCAACAAGCCAACCACCTCAACCACTCATCTGATCAATCTTCTGCAAGCTAAGTATTTGTTTTCCAATATTTAATTACTTTATTTATATTTACAATCAAACTAACACAAGCTAACCTCCTAGAATTTCCTTCTAAAATCTCATCAATAAGTCTATTTATCAGCCTAAGTCTACACATAGTAACCACTGATGGTTGTCTCAACCATCGATAGTTTGTCCAACTGCTGATGGTCACCTTGACCACCGACGGTCACCTTAACCATTGATGGTCATCTCAACCACTGATAGTAACTATGGCATAAATAATAGTAAGTTATTTTCACCCTCTTACCCCCAACCAAACCTAATTTTCTCTATTCTTGCCTATTCATAGACCCCTATCCTATTTTCTAAGACACACTTGATCCATTTAGCATTAGTATTGACTTGCTTACTACTATATTAGTCATTCCTAACATATTTACTTATCAAGTATTTCTTATGTTTAATTTTAGTAACTTTTGATTATTGATGCAAGTATCTTATATTTTATTTTATAAACTTAATTATTTAAAATGTATGGATTGACAGCCCCCGAAGAAGCTCTTGCTTCTGAGATCTAGCTAGCACTAGGCAATCCACCTAGCTATCTATCTAACTAACCATTTGCTTTAGTGCTATATTATTTTCAGGTCATCCTCCCAAGCCAAAGATGAGTTATTCACAATCATCTAATTTAATGCATGCACAAATAAATAGTTTTTTCAACCATACCTATATTTAGTTTCTTCTTATTCTTTTCTCAAAATATAAGCTAAAATTCACTAAAATATTTTGGCATACTTGATGGGACCTTGAGTCTTTACTTGGGTTTTTATTGTTCACATCTATATGCTCTTCTCCTTATTTTGTGCTCATAAATGACATCAAAAGTTTCTTTTGGGCTTCAAATTGACTGCAAACAATGATTGCTTGAAAGCTTATCTCACATAGTTTAGGTTAAAACAAAGTAATCCAATTGTAGCATCACTCTTGTTGTACACACTAAACCAAACAAGCTTCATCAATTAAACATAAAATAAACTTGAGACAAGGCCCGACTAGGATTTCATCACCTAGCAATAACCTTGCCCTTTTCTAGTGATCTTACTTGGATTTTATTACCAAGGGGAGAACTAACTTAGCTTTCTGGTTGAGTATAAACTCTATCAATTGGTATATATTGGCTAAGCACCTGACACCCTTATTGCTATGGTGTGTGAAGTGAGGGGATAGGCCCCAATACCAAGCCACTTATTGATTTCCAATACATATTCTTTTTGAGTACTTGAACAACCTAAAACCAACCATAGACTTCTTTTGTAGTACCTACTCTACAAACCAATTTCATTCACACAATTTCTTGAAAGCTTAAGGCATAAGCCAAAAGACAGATTAAAAGGAACCTTTAAGACTTAACGTACTTTTTAGTGTGTGTTTTATTTCCTTATTCATTTATATTCTTCTCTCTATTTGAGTAGTGAGATTGTTTGTGTATTCTCTCTCCATTACCTTGGATGGTTCTAACTCACCAACAATGAAAGAATCTAGAAAAACAAAATCCATCACCAATCCAATCAAACTCTCCTACCTCATCATTCATGGAGTAAATTTTTGAACTAGAAAACTCTCCTCATCCTTTGAGAAGTTCTTATTTCCCTTAGGAAGTTCTCCAAGGAGAGACAAACTTTTCCACCTTCTTAGATAACAATCCTGTGACCCTTCAACATTATCTTAACACTATGCCCCATCATACCCCTACTTTGATTTCACCTATGGACCCACCTTATGGCATGCCTTCACACCTTATGGGAAACACTTATATTACCATAGTCACCACCCAAACATTTATTACCCAAGCTTCCTCATCCACCAATAGTCCCTTTGATACTACCGTGGAAAACCAACCTGCCCAACCTAAAAACACCCTTATACCTTCCACCCCCACCAACAACTCCTCTAACCTAAGAGCAACCCAACCATTAACCACCTCTACTCCTTTCACCATGGGGGTACCTTTAACTAGCATTTCCAACCTTCCTTTAACTACCTCTAATCTGCTAACCACTACCCTACTTCAAAATCTTGTGCTACCTATACCTTCTACCTTACCACCAATTACCACAAAGGTGACTACCCTTCCTTTGATCACCAAGCTGACCACCACTTCTACCCAATAGGTGCCCATTACACCAAACTTATGATATATCTCTAAACCACAAGGGCATGTACCTGTACCTACTACCCAACCACCTGTGTCCACTTACCCCTACATAGCTTCCACCCAACCAGAAATATCCACATACTAATATGTGGTAGCTTCTCAACCTCCAACAAATTATAAATGTCACCCAACTACCACAATAATATGCACCTTACAACCTTTAAAGTGCACAACCCCAAACATATTTAATGAAAATTCTCATGGATAAAATGACTACCTTAGAGTCATCATCTTTGGTGCTCACAACAAATTATTATATGACAAGATATGTAATGAGCCCATTCACCCATATATCCCTATTAGACCATATCCTCCTCAATGGGAGATTCCCAAGTTCTCCAAGTTTCAAAGTAAGGAGGAACCCCAACAACACCTTAGGGAATTTAGGCATGCATGTTATTTGATTGCCTATGACGATTCCCTCATTCTTCATACCTTCCCCATGTCCCTATCCGACATTGGATTGGTATAATGCCATAACCCAACACTCTCTCTTCTCTTTCACCCAGTTTGCCAAAATTTTTTTAGATCACTTTTTGATAAACATCTCTAAGAAAGTTTCCATCACTAACCTTTACTCTATCAACAATTTGATGATGAATCTATTGTATATTTTGTGGCCCATTGGAGAAGCCTAATCAATCAACTTTCCTTCTCTTTACCCTAACTTAAACTGATAGAACTTTTTGCTCAGGCATGTGCCAAACATATCTCTTCTACATTACATTTTCAAAGCTTCAGAACTTTTGATAAAGCTTTTACCATGGCACGTAAGCTATAAAATAGAGCCATCGATGAAGGAAAGCTAAAGTTGAAAAATAAGAACTCTACCTACAAGACCAATGTGACCTCTTCCTCTAAAATGAGCAACCAAACCAATACCAATGCCAAGAGCAAGGGAACTACGAATGTGGTTTCCCTTAAAATTGATCCTCCTCCATCTGTCAACTAACCAAATTCCTCTTGTTCCTCAAAGAGAAACATGAGAAACTAAAACTAGAACAACCAAAAACAATTTAATCCACTTGGAGAATCTTATGCTTTAATTTTGGAGAAGTTACTAAAGGCCAACATCATACAGCTTCCTCCTATCAAACCACCTCAAAAATTTGATTCTTCTCATCTTTTACCTTGTTGGTATAATGAGAATGACTTATGATATTTCCATTGAGTAGTTGGGCATGATGTTAGTAGGTGTAATAACTTCAGGAGTGTTCTCTAATATGTCATTGACAAGGGGGAGATCATGTTAGATAAGGCCAACATACCTAAAAACTGATCCCTCAACATTTTTAGGTAACCTTTCCCCCAATCATATGCCTACCAAAAATGAGAGCAACAAGGTTAAGTGTTCTCATGATGCCCATACTATTAACATGGTTCTTGACATGATCATTACTAAAGAACCTACCGCCCAATCTACCTATTCTTCACCCTTTCCACTTATCAAGGTAGTGGAGTTACCTTCTCCTCTTTTGGAGACCCACACTAAGGAGGCACCCATTTCTCCTCATCCAATTATTAAGGTAGTGGAGCCATCAACCCCTAATTCCAATAACATACTGGAACAAGTACCTATTTGACCTTCTCCCTCAACTACCAAATAATTTACTACCCCTTTGGAGATCATTCTCAAAGAGGAATCCCCCATGTATGCACCTCCCATAGAGGAGATACCCATCCAAAATTTGAATCCTTTTATTGAGGAAAAGGATGAGGTCACCATTCCCCTTCCTCAACCTATGGGCTTATCTTTCAAGTCCACTATCCAAGGAACAAAATAGTCTACAAACCATTCTCTAGGTTAGTGCAAAAATTGGAATTTGTCTCCAACCCTGACATGGATAGATCCGCCTTTTGGAAACAATTATGGATACCTTACATCACCAAGTAAGAAAATCCAACTAAACATTTAGAAGACCAACCCACCACTCTTATTATCTAAACCCTTATCTTACCAACCAAACTAATAAAAACCTCTACCAACCCAACAATTTCTCAACCATCAAATGCACCCCAAATCCAAACAACCAAATCACCCTCTCCAACCAAACCAATGAAATAAAATAAAAACCTTGGAACCTTCCCTACATAGAGCTTTAATCATCCATCTATGAAAGTGGAGCTTCCCTCACCAACCCAATAACCAATCACAAAACCAAATCAACCAAGGAAGTAAATCCACCAAAAGTCTAAAGGGAAAAACTTCTACCTCCCTCAACCTTTCCCTCTATCTTTGGGCCTCATCCCTCCACTTTGATCAAGAATCCAATTGTCTCAACTAAGACCCAACCACCATTGTTAGTTACACCAACACATTTTATGTTAGACACACCTATCTTCACCGAGCCATCAATAACCAAACTACCTACCCTAAGACCTCTTACCTCTAACTTATCAACCTCTACCTTAATAAAACCAAAACCATCAACTAAGATCATTACCTTACCCAAACCTCCTACCACCAAGCCCATTACCAAAAAAACTTCCATCTCACTAACTAATACCAAAACCACTAAAACCTCTCCACCTTTAGCTGAATCTTACTTGACTATTTTCCAAAGGTTATTACAAGTTTCTTTCTTGACCTTACCCCCTATTAGGTTGTTCAACCCTCTTGGTCCAAAACCAATCCGATATAATGATTTCCAAGTGTGCTCCTATCATAGGACACTAGGCCATGACATGGAGAGCTGTAAATCTCTCCAAACCATTATCCATCAGCTCTATGATGAGGATGATCTATTAATAGAGGAACCTCCCACGAGCCTACTACCAATCCAACCAACAACAACCACTACCCAACACCTACCTATTCCCCCACTCTCACCTCAAAGTGATAGGGAAACAAACCAAACTCCTACCCTAACTCTTGCCTCTATCCATACTATCTATGTGGTCACATGATCACATGCTCAGTAGAAGGATAAGGGGAAGGCCAAAGTATCCATCCCATGGAAATACCCATCTTCTACCTCCCAACTAAACCAAAATCAAGCACCTTCAATTTTCACCAAACCTAAGGTATCTATCTTAGGTACCTCCCAATCTAACCCCTCTAAATCAATTAGGAGAGTGGTCTTCAAACAACTTCACCAGACGTTGATGAAGATGAGATTATATGACTTGATTACTACTTCACCTCATCATCACCAAGTAATGATCGTAGTTTAGGTCCAACCTAAAGAACCTCAACCTCTAGTATCCTTTATTGGTGCTCTCCAAATTTCCAACCTTGTTACCTACAAGGATTTAGAAATACCTTTTATCTATCTTGATGACCCAGATCCCCCTCTCTTTATTACAACTTACATCAACCAAACATACATAAAATGGGTCATGATTGATGGGAGAACTAGTATTAATATCATCTCCTCCCATGACTATAACCAACTCAACCTATTGAATAATGTCATGTTCAAAACCTTAGCCATCCTCCAATCTTTCAATGAAACCATGGCCACTACTCTGGGAACTATTGTCCTTCATATCCATTTAGGATTCTACACACTCCTCAAACTCTTCTATGTAGTGGAAGATGAATTCTAATATAATTTTTTGCTAGGACAACCTTGGATCCACTCCATGGGTTGTGTCCCCTTTACCCTTCATCATTGCATTAAATTTGAGCATGAAGGTTAGGTTATCACTATACAAGCTAACCCAAGCCCTTTTTACTCATACAACATGACTTACCAACCCAATGACGTCCTCTTACTTCCATATAACACACCCTCCTTAACCAAAAATAAGCCCTCAACCATGAAAGAAGAAGTCATATCTTCTTATACCAATGAGCCATCAACTAGCTCATCCATCCCCTCTAATCATATCCCTACCTTAGACCACTTGGAATCTACATTCCAATGTCTTTCATTGGGGGAATATCACTTCCTCACCCTTGACAGTTTACCTACCCCCCAAGAGTATGGGAAATTTGACCACTAACCTGAGGATGACCCTAATGTCCGATCCATTATTTCCTTTGGAATTTTGCACTGTCAAACCCATTTTATCTATGAGGGACTTAACAAACCACTTGATGCTTCTACTACCTCCTCCTTGCCTTGACCATTCACCTCCATCTTATCCTATCTAGATAAGCCAAGTTTATCCAAGACATACCTCCATAGGTGTGCTTAGAAAGGATTTAGCCATGGACTTTATGAGCATGGCCCACATGAGTTGATTTCCATTGAAATCAAAAATCCTCATGACAAATATGACCTCAATTTTATTCTACCCACCAAGAGGAAAACCAAACCACCTACCATCACCATTGTTGAAGAAGACATCCCTCCTTCCCCAAATTCTCCTTTTCTTGCATGTGAGGATGATGGTATCATCCTACCTAACTTTTTTTTCATCAACATGATCAACCTCAAACCCTTGACTTATAAAAAGGAGGGGGGAAATGGTAACCATCCCTTTGACCCATCCTAAGATGATGGGAGATGAATCTTGTACCATTAACACTGTTCAATTCCAAGATGATGATTCTATTCTCACCTACCTTGGTGCCCTAGAATATTCCATCCACAAATCCATTCCTCCTGAGACTTTAACCATGTTGAATGAATCCACCATGAATATCAACTTGGGCACTCTAGACAACCCCTATATTGTCAAAACTGGCCAATCACTCAATTTTAAGGAACTTCAAGACTTCCCTTCTTTCCTTAAAGACTAGAACATAGTATTTGCTTGGTCTTATAGTGACATGCCTAGAATTAACCCCGCTATTTCCATACATAAAATGGTCACCAAATGTGATGCCAAGCCCACCAAGTAGAAACTTTGGTGCATACACCCTCACATATCCATTCTTTTTAAAGAAGAGCTTTAACGTCTCCTATATGTCAATTTTATTTAAACCATTGATTGGCATGGGCCATTCCATTATCGCTTTGATCTTTTGGGGATAAACTTTGACCCCTTCATGGGAAACAATGTGACTGAGGTACTCTACCTCCTGTACTCCAAAAGCACATTTAGATGGCTTCGCATAAAGTTGGTGCTTCTCCAAAACTATCAACAGTTGTTTCACTTGTTATAGATGTGCTTCCCATGTTTGACTATAAATCAATATGTCATCAAAGAAAACTAGCACAAACTTCCTTAAAAAAGGCCTAAAAACAGTGTTCTTCAAGCTCTGAAAAGTAGATGGTGCATTTGTAAGACCAAAGGGCATTATCAAAAACTCATAATGGCCCTCATGTGTTCTAAAAGAAATTTTATGAACAACTTCCTCCTTGATTCTAATTTGATGGTACCCCGAGCGAAGATCCAATTTTGTGAAATAATTAGCACCATGCAACTCATCAAGTAAATCATCAATTACTAGAATAGGAAACTTATCTTTGATGGTGTACTTATTGAGTTCCCTATAATCTGGGCACATCCTCCATGTGTCATCCTTCTTCCGCACCATGACCACTGGTGATGAATATACACTTTGGCTATGCTTGATGATCCCTGCCTCCAGCATCTCATGGACCATCTTTTCAATTTCACTCTTTTGTGCATATGGATATCTATATGGTCTGATATTTGGTGGTTGACTACTTGGAATTAGTTGAATGGCATGATCATGTTCTCTTTTTGGTGGTAGTCCTTTTGGCATGGCCCCAAAAATAGATGAGTGGTCTTCAAGAATTATTTGTAGATCAGGATGTGTAGATACCTGTGTGGGTTGAACTTCTATGGAGCATAATCGTGTAATAATTCCCTCT
This sequence comes from Torreya grandis, assembly GCA_037957365.1. Lineage (NCBI taxonomy): Eukaryota > Viridiplantae > Streptophyta > Pinopsida > Cupressales > Taxaceae > Torreya > Torreya grandis. The sequence goes on from JARHVA010002450.1 coordinate 1,916,178, forward strand.
GCCCCCTTTTTTAGCATCTTGGTCATTTGATGTGAACTAACCAATTATGGAGATTTTGCATGTAATCTATGTAGTTCAATTTTCTTACCTTCAGAATGAAAGCGCATGAATAGTTCTTGGAAGTTCATCTCAATGGTACCTAAGGTTGTGAGCCATTAGACTCCCAAAACAATGTCTGTGTACCCATGAGAATAACAAACATATGAGAGTTGAGATTATACCCACCCATAGTAAGATTAATACTATGGCATTTGCCTGAATAATTAATTGTTCCACCATCTGCAATCATGACCTAAAATTTTGGTGCTGGGTAGATGAAACAATTCAATCAAGTGGCCAACTTATGGTTTATAAAGTTATGTGTGCTCCCTGAATCAATCAACACTGTCACCTTCTGTTTCTTGAGGAAACCCACCACCTTAAGTGTTTGTGGAGTGCTTATACCTGCAAGTGCGTGACAAGAGATTGTAGGTTGGGAATCTTCAGGTACCTCCTCTATATCTTCCTCATCATCATTGAAGGCATAATCTACTTCTTCATCTTCATTTGGTCCCTCAATTTAGAATAACTTATTCTCAGCACATCTATGTCCTTTACTCCACTTGCTATCACAACCAAAACATAATCCTTTTACACGCTTCTCTTCAATTTGCTGAGGGGTCAATCTAGTAGGTGGGGGAAATGTTGGTGACGATATGCTATGATCTTTGAAGTGAGTGAATGGCTACTTCTTGTTGGCTATGAATCTTTCCTCAGCTCTACGTGCTAGGATAATAGATTCAAAAATATTAAGTGGATTAAACATGTGTACCTCATGTTGAATGTGGTCCTTGAGTCCACCCAAAAATAGGTCATTCAAGTTTGCTTCAGAAATTATCTCCACACGTAAAGATAGGTTCTAAAAATGATGAATATAATCCTTGACAGAGATAGTTTGTCACAATTTTTCTAGTTGGCTGAAGTAATTCTCTGTCACACTATTGCCAGTGTAATTGTAGCTCCTCTATAAAAACTGACCAGGTGACATTGAGAGTCATCTTTTTCTTTTGAGCACACAACCATCGATACCAAATGAATTGATTAGGTTCAAGATACAAGGATGCCATGGTAACCTTTTGTCCACTTGGAATATAATGTAGGTAAAAAAAACTCTCCATTTGGTTGATCCAATTGAGTGGATCTTTTCCATCAAATTTGCGCATATCCACCTTTGGTAATAGGTTCCTTTGTGGCCATGGAGTTGGAATTGAAGTAGACTGGTTAGGAGAACCACCCTGGTGGGTTTTTGAAATAGAGTTAGCTTGATGATTTGACTAATTAATGTTCAAATCCATCATGATATCTCCCAAACTATCTTGTATGGATTGCATATTAGATTGTATGTCTTGCACCTCACTCTGAATGCCTTGCACACTATAGTCAAGCTGGCTCACTTTGTGATCTATGTCAAAAAACCCTGGTAAAAAGGGTCTATTACATCCCCCTTATGACTCCATCTCATCATTTTTAGGATTTTTACCTAGATTTTTAGCACCCTTTCCTCGGCCCTGAGTTTGTGGACCTGCCATAAAAGGGTTTTACGATGTCGACCCTTATTGACACTTTTGACCCAACTTTGACAAAGCAATTTTGGAATTATTTTGGCCTCAAATAAAAATATACAAAGAAAAAACCGTAGCCAATTTTTTCTAAGATTTCCAAAAATGTAAAAAACTCAAAAAAATTCTTTGAATTGCGCACTATAGAGCAATTTTATGAAAAACCATAAAATAGCCATAACTTTTTAAAAACAGATCCAAATTATCTAAAATTTTAATGGAAGCTTAATTTAATTATTTCTCACCTCCATTAAAAAAATTTCAAAGAAATTCGCAACCATTTTTTATATATCACAAAATTTAAAAATTTAGTGTTTCGCCCACAAGATTGCCCAAATCGCAACTCTGATACCACTTGTAATGAAATTAATTCAAGAATTAAGTATAACAATAGAATTATATCCAAATATGACTAAAATATATCCAAAAATATGATAATATATAAGCCACTTCAAGGGGGAAACCTCCACAAGATTCAATAAGAGCATAATTCACAATATGATGATAAATGATTACCCATTACCTCCTATATATAGTCTAACTAGGCCATGGTTACTCCATAGGCCGACCTACTAATCTAAAAAAACCATATATAAATGTAATATAATGTCAAAGAGGGATAAGTAAGCCACAATTCAGCTAATACTATCCTCATACATGTGATAGGTTAGGGGCGTAGCACATACCTATCACCAAAGCCACAGGGGGACTACACATTTGTGTGGACTTTCATGACCTCAACCTTGCTTGCTCCAAAGATGAATTTCCTCTATCGAGCATTAACTAACTAGTTGATCTTACAACTGACCACAAGATGTTATATCTCATGGATGGATTCTTGGGTTACAATTAGATCCTAATTGTCCTCAAAGATCAACACAAAACAACCTTCACCACCCCATGGGGGACCTTCTGCTATAAAGTCATGCCTTTTGGACTAAAAAATGTTGGTGTAACCTACCAACATGTCATGACTTACATTTTCCATGAACTTATCCACAATATTGTAGAAGACTATGTGGATGACCTTCTTAGGAAATCCAAATATCATAAGGATCATTTGGCCATTCTTAAGATTAAATTTGAGTGAATTATCCATTACCATGTCTACCTTAACCCCAAGAAGTGAATTTTTGGGAAAGCTCCTTGGATTTATTATCTCCCTTCAGGGAATAGAATTTGATATGGCTAAAATCAAAGCCATACTCAACATGCTTCCTCTAATTAACCTTGAGAAACTCTAAAGTTTGTATGGGAAGCTCCAATCCATTCACCACTTTATCTCCCAACTTTTAGACCGGTGCTAACCCATCCACCACCTTTTGAAAAAGGATGTCTCTTTTAAGTGGAATGATGATTGTCAAAAGGCCTTTGATTCACTCAAAAAGTACTTTTTATCTCCACCAGTCCTCACCCCTCCCAAGGAAGACCAACCTTTATACCTTTATATCTCCACCACTGACCACTCTTTAGGGGCCATGCTTGCTCATCAGGTTGAATAACACAAAGAGAAAGCCATCTACAACATCAGTTGCACACATATAGAGTACGAGACTCAATATACCGACACTGAGAAACTTTTCTTAGATTTAGTCTTCATGTACACCAATCTTCACCACTACCTTATTAACCACAAAACCTATGTTATAACCAATGCTAACCCACTCAAGTATATGCACTCCAAGCCATACCACAACCAACGTATGGACAAGTGGATCATGCTCTTAGCATAGATTGAACTTGAGTTCCTTCAGAAAAAGTCAATTAAGGGGAAAGTCATTGCTAACTAATTGGATAAAGCACCATTAAAAGATAACCAACCTCCTCATCTTGAGTTCTCTAATGAGTCCATCACAACCCTCTCTCAAGCAGACTTCACCTATCAAGTCACCATGTTCTTTGAGGGATAAAAATGTCAATATGGTGGGGGAGCTAGAATCATCTTTATTCCCTTTGATAGTGATCCACTTCCTTTATCCTTCAAGCTTGAATTTCAATGTACCAACAATAGGGATGAGTACAAAGCCCTAATGATAGGCCTTTAGACTTCTTTGGCCTTGGAAGTCAAAATAATCAACATCTTTGGTGACTCCTAACTCTTGGTTATTCAAATCAACAACTCTTACCAGTGTAAGAATGATGTTTTTCAATAGTAAAAACAACTAATTGATGAAATCTTAGCATCATTTGAACACTACCACATCTATTCAACCCTGAGATCTACCAATATGTTCATCAATATCATGACTTCCCTTACCTCTCAAATCCCATCTATACACTTTGAATCTAAACTATCTATTATTATCCAAGACTTACCCAACCTTCCTACATCAAAATAGATTTTCCCACCATCTTCAATGTGGATGAGACCCAACCTGACCTTTGGTATCAGTAGACCTTCGACTATCTTAACCTTGCCATCATTCCTTCCAATCTTTCTAGGAGTGCTCAAAGAGTGTTTATACAAAGTACCTCACATTATACAATTATGGGTGGAATTATTTACAAGTGTGGCTTTGATGGCCTCCTCTTCCATTGCCTATGTAGTCATGAAGCCTCTCATGATATCAAGGAAACACATGATGGAATCTATGGGGGACACTTTAGTGGCCTCACTATAGCTAAACACATCCTTCTCCTTAGCTATTACTTGCCTACCCTTAACCAAGACTATTGTTATTATGTGAAAAAGTGTGTTAAGTATCAACAACATGTTAATGTACATCATGCACCTAGTCATAGTCTTCATGTGTCCACTAATTTTTGGCCCTTATCACAATGGGCTCTGGACCTTATTGGTGAAATTAACCCGCATTATTTTTAGAGACACCATTCGATCATCATCGAGACCAAATATTTCACCAAATGGGTAGAAGCTATTCCTTTAGTCTCGACCAAAATATAAAATATTATCGACTTTATCAACCATCACATCATCTACCATTTCGGTGTTCCTCACAAAATTATCACTGAAAATGGTAAGTATTTTAAGAACAAGAAATCCTAAGGTCTATATGATGCATTTAGGATTGAGTTAAGCTTCTCCTTTCCCTATCACGCTTAAGTAAATGGACAGGCAGAGGCCTCTAACAAAACTCTTAACAACATGCTCACTAAAATGGTCAATACATATGGTTGGGATTGGCATTTGCACATCCCCTTCACCTTATGGGCATATCACACTATAATTTACACCCCTATGGGTGCTACCCCATTCTCTATTGAGTTTAGGGTGGAGGTTGTCTTGCCTCTTGAGGTCCAAATTCATTCTCTTTGAATATCTTTGCAAGATCTCATTTCTAAGGATGATTATCATCAACACCATTTATCCCAACTTGAGCTACTTGATGAGAGTCACTTAGCCACCCTAACCCATCTTCATATCTATCAAGAGTACATCAAATGTGCCTATAATAAACACCTTGAAGTGTGAGAATTCAACATCAAAGACCTCATCCTAAAATAAAATCAACATGTCACCACTATGGAGAAAAGCAAGTGAAGCAAGTTTGCTTTCAATTGGCTTGGACCCTATGTTATAACACACAAGTATGGATTATGAGCTTATTAGTTGTCCTCTCTTGAGGGAAACCTAGAACTTGAGGCCCTTAATGCTTTACATATGTATCCATTATTTTGATAAAAAGGATCAAGTTCACCTTTTATTTTAACTTAAGCTCATCCCTTGCTTTCACATCACATTCATCTCCTTATTTTAGGGGCAATCGATTAACGCTGAATCATGTGATTTTACATCACAATCATAGCCTCATCTTAACCAATGGGTACACGACTCTACCCATGGCATAATTTTCGTGGTATTTATGCCCTTTTTCACAAAGATGGATTCTCATGATTGTTGTCACCTATACCTCTTTACACCTAATCAACCTTATTGTGCTTTTAGTTTTGCCTTCATAAAGGTGAATCTCTAAGCCTATATAAGTATGTCTATGTCAATAAAAAAAATCAAATGAGCAAAAAGCAAAATCCAAACCAATAACAATTATGGGTCATTCCTAAGCATTCACAAACTGCTCCCTTGAAAGATAGCTATTGAAAACATATTTAAAATTGCTCAAAGTAAGGTGGACTGCTCCCTTGAAGGACAAATATCAAGAACATTAAGCAAAGCATACAAACTTAGACCACTCCCTTAAAGGATGGCTGAGTAAAGCATTTGTTAGAATAAGTGATTTCTTGGAAGCTTCTCATATCAATCAACTTCCCCAACCCCCAAGCAATAATAAAAAGTAAAAGAACCATTATCAAGCAATACAAAAATCAAAATAACTTTGAAATCCACAATTAGCTCTCATAAGCAACATAATTTTGAAATCGGTAATTGGATTTCATAAGTAGACTTCCCACATCAGTCAGTCTACACTTTGCATGACATAGACTTGTTTATACTGACTCTTCAACAACCTACAAAAGAGGCATGCTAGTGTCATAAGAAGGTTCCGTTTTCATCTATCTCCCCTTTATACCCTATAAGCAAGGGATTTTGAACTTACTTAACATTATGTGATCAAAACACATTTTTAACCAACTAACAAATGCTAGTACAATACATTCAAAGGGATTATGTTCCTTAAGCCAAGCCAACTTTGGTTTTGTTTTAGTCCTTATCAAAGAAGAAGCATCACACCTTCTTCCTATCCTCTCATGACTACTTGATATATTCACTAAGACATTTTTACCTTGATTATATCCTTTATTTTCACATCTAGTGTTCTTAATTAACTGACTTCATGTGATTCACCCTAAGAAAAATAACAACCATAATCATCACATCATATCAATCTATGTCATAAATAAATGCATAACCATAATCATAACTATCACAAGCATAATAACATCATAACATCCATGAACAATAAAGCAACCAACCATTTTCCACTACATGTCTAAATCTAAACAAGGAAGCATATACTCATTAAAATTTAACATGTCATGAACATACATGTCACAAAGCATAACCATGAATAAAACAAGATGCATCTCATTGCATGCCTAGCTAGGTGAGTCTACATCAGCAACCAATATCCATAACATAAGCATAATAAAAATAACATCATCAATGTAAACATCACATCATTCCATAACATCAAAACAAAGACCATGAATAATGACAAATAAATAAAGATCATATATATATATATATATATATAACTTATGAGTCAAATAACATCATAATTTATACACCAAATATACATGCCTCTCTCTCAAAATATACATCTCATTGCATCAACTCATAGGCCAAAATCAAAATGATATACAACAATATATAGTATGTCATAAACCATGTCTTGTCTATGCCCCAAGAGTACCACTATATCCTAGCACATTGCTATCTCCTAGAGCACCACTAGGTCTTGGTGCTTGTCCCCCTATAGTACCTATCTATCTACCTATAACCATAACCCACTGACCTAGAGTTGCCATTCTGGCACCACGTACCAAACTCGCTCTATACTCACCCCATCAGGGCTCATCAAGACATCACCTCAAGAATATAGCCTCATAATACCATAACTCCTCCACTGTGGTCAAGTATCATGCCATGGGATGGTGTTCGATGGTCCTATATGTGCCACTACTCTTCCTCCACTTTACCTCAAGGAGTTTATCTCCTATGTAACTAAGGCTAGTGAAGCTATAGCCTGGTCCCTATCATCTTTAATAGTAGCAACTTGACCCTATAGTATTGTGACTTATGCCTATGTAGCAGTTAGTGCCACTCCTACCTATCCATCTGTGGTACCTCCCTATACCTATGCCCTTTGGCCTCCTCTCCCAATTGGGTCCACATCCATTAGCCTCCTAACACCATCACCATCACCAATGTCTGCTACCACATATAGATTCTAGTACCATGCTATATAACCATCTGTAAAACATATATCATCTATTTGTGGCATTGTTGATAACTCCTCATGGTCAAACACTATCCTCATTGGATGTGGCTCTGGTAGTAGGATCTTTGCATCCTCATGCTTGTATTTAGGGAATGCACTTGGAATACATTGAACCAAACCAAACTGCCTACACACCTTATCAAATGGGATGAGCTCTACCTATCCATCCCTATAGTTAAAGATCCATTTGTAACTCTATAAGGACAAAACCTACCTCTTATAACTAGCCCATATTAGAAACTGAACATATGGTCTCCAAATGATATCACCGATCACCAAGGCACCTAGTGTACCCATAAACTAATCAACATTGTGAGCTCCTCCTCCTATACCTGATGTGGTGAAATCACCTATCCACAACATGAATCTAACCAAAACATCTATCTAGGCATAACCCACCCACAACAACCCCATTAGCCTCAACACTCAGATGTGATCATATGCCTAGTAGTGTATAACTAGGATGACACTGATACCATATCTCTTGTGGGCCCTGAAACCCCATAAATCCCTATATATCTACACCAAAAGAATAGGTACCCACTTGAACAATATCCATCTCGATAACATCTCAACTAAGACCCCTAATAACAAGTATGGGAATCTCCCACTACTCAAGTTAGGAAGGGAAAAACATGACACTACCATCATCATCATCATCATCATCATCATCATCATCATCATCATCATCATCATCATCATCATCATCATCATCATCATCATCATCATCATTAGTCTCCTCTTGCCCTTCACCATCTGATAGAGCATAACGTAACTAAAACCCCAAACATGCCACCTAACATAATTCTAGTCATCTCCATATATTAACTCTAACAACTTGTCTCACTCCTACCACTCAATATGGTAAATTAGATCACCCTGTAGAGGTAGCCATGTAATTTGGTGTATATCCTCTAGTAAGATTATGAGCTCACTAGTAGGAAATATGAAAGTGTTCATGGTTAGATCCCATCTCTTGATGAGGGCCATGATCATGGAGGCATCATGGGACACATATTGGTAGTGCTTCATCATTCCAAGGTTGACCTCCTACATATGTACCTAATCAACTAGGGTCATCCCCTAGGGAATCTTTATGAAGATGCATGGCACCTGATCACACATCTAAATCTACTCTCATGCCTATAAACAATCAATAGAAAATAATTTAGTTCATTATCATACTCTACCTATCAACTATACCTTCTCACCTTACCCTACCTAATAATGATTATTTCACCTCTATAAACCATACCACTTTCCACAACTACCCCTTACCTAATTTATCAGACCTTACTGACATAATTACTGACCAAGCCCTTCACATACCATTTTACCACATTCTTTTCAACTTAAAAAGGTTACTAAGTCACTAACATTACTAAGTTGACTCACTATTCCTTAATCGCTTTCATTTAACCTATATCATTACCCCCCTTTTAAACTTAACCGTCCTTCCTCATTTGACCATTTCTTCAAAACCAGACACTTTCCTTATCTTATATTTACCCTAAAATTATATTCCAAATTACCTATACCCTAAACAAAAATACTACCCATCACATCTATAACCTAAAAATACCATTCAAAATAGCACAATCATGAGTCCTTTTCTAACCTTAACTTTATAATCTTTTTCTACTTGACTCAACCATCACTGATCATTGATGGTCATGGTGATTTCCAATGGTCATGGTGACTAATAAAGGTCAAAAGTCAATCTCTTTCAATATGTTGACCATCGATGTTTAACCTTGACCATCGATGGTCACTATGGGTGTTCTACAGGCGAAACACCCACAGACCTAACCTACCCAACAACCACCCAAGTAACCATAATATATTCTAAATTATAACCTAATACTTACCCCTACCATATTTAACCTACCCCACCTTTTCCACCTCAAAATTTACCCATAAAATTTACCAAACATCAAAAACCCTACCTAAGGTAAATAAATAAACAAAAACATACAAACCAACAAAGTAAAGTAACTGCCCAACCAATCAACTGCTAATTGCAATGCTATAACCAAAGTAAACTATAAATACCAATTTATATATGCCACCTACCTCATTCCTCGACCATCATTGAGGAGTAATCTCTGGACCCACCCATCCTCATCATGCTCATGCTCACCCTACATCCTACCTTGACCCTCTCGATCAATCCAAATCAACAAGTACTCCTCAATAATCACTATCAACATAAATTCACCCAAGATGACTAATTCCAGAGCTTAATAGTCAAAAGTTACAATGAGTTAAAATGAAATTCACTTTTACTTTTAACCTCCATGACTTTAGGGTTTTCACCTTGACCATTGATAGTCAAGGAGACCATCGACAGTCACTTTTTAAACCCCTAACCATTGACAATCATGGTCTTAACCTTTTACCCATTACCTCTTCAATCACACTATTTTGGTGCATGTTAACCACATCCCACCCATAGAGACTACCTTTTATGCCCACTTTGATCACCTTGTCATCTCACCATTGGTCCATTTTGGCCTAACTAACATGTGTTTTATGATAAATTTTGCTTGATCTTTTTACTGCAATGACAAAATTTTCCATGTTGACCACTTTTTGAACAAGCACCACCTCATTCATACCTAACTCACTTATGTCTTCTCAGGATTACTTCCTACCTTAGATACCCATGACACTTGACCCATTTGTGTTTTTACCAGGAGCACTTCCTACCTTGGATACCCATCGATACATAAACATTGTCTAGGAGACTTGTATTTATAAATGTTCTTAGTCATTATGCCTAAATGTGATCATGTGGTCCACTTATCAATTTATCCTTCTAGTATCGACCTTTATTTTTAACAACTATGACAACCTAATCAATGTGTGATCTTAGCTATCACACTTTTTATCACACTTTATGTGCGTGTTTGCACTATAGGTGCCCAACCTATCATTCACCCATTTTATCATTACTTACCAAATTATCAAACCCACACCTAATTCTATTTTACCTCATCAAATCTTAGTTTGAGGGAGAACACCTCCTCCCATACTTGGGATAACCAGATCTTCAACCAATAATTAGTTTTTATTTTGTAGCTTATTGATAAAAACTACATAACAAAAGGGGAAAAATATAGACACCAAAAATCCTCATACCATTATTTCAAACATCAAAACACCCCTATACCCCCTGAGGACTAATTTGACTTTTTCACCTCTAGCCAAGCCTAACCATGGTCAGTTTGACCAACTAACTAAACCCACCCTTTAACCCATTTTCTACCTTGGCCCTTGACCATCGATGATTAGGATGACCATCAATGATCACCTTGACTGCTGATAGTTAGGGTTGTACCACTTAACCAACTAATCACTAACATGTAAACATTCACCTTGATTTTCTAAAATTAGCTCATCTAAATCTACATATAATCCATTACATGCACAAGTTATAATTAAAAGGCCTAGTTAATGTCTTGTTGCACCTTTCCTTCCTTGCCTATAAGAAGAAAGGAGCAAGAGATGAAATGGACCGCATCTATAATTATCAAGAGCTTTATTTTTTAGGTGTTATTCCAATGATCTAGTTATCATGATAGAGATCTAACTTGCCATTGCCCCTCAGTCGATAGCCAAGTACCGTTACTTTGCCAAAATCATGCCATATTCTATCAATCAACCAACCACCTCAACAACTCATCCAATTAATATTTTTAAAGATAAGTATTTTTTTTCCAATATTCAATAATTTTATTTTTATTTTGAAATCATCTCAACATAAGCCAACCTCCCAGAATTGCCTTTTGAAATCTCGTTAGTCACTCTATTTATCAGCCCAAACTTACACATAGTAACTGTCGATGGTTGTCTCAACTACTGATGGTTTGTCTAACCACTGATGGTCACCTTAAACACTAATGGTCATCTCAACCATCGATGGTCAATATGGTAGAAAATAATAAAAAAATATTTTCACCCTCTTACCCCCAACCAAATCTAATTTTCTATGTCCCTATTTATTCACATACCCTTTTCCTATTTTTTGAGACACATTTGATCTGTTTAACATTAGTATTGACTTACTACTATATTATTCATTCCTAGCCTATTTATTTATCAAGCATTTCTTGTGTTTAATTTCAATAGGTTTTGATTATTGATGCAATTATTTTATATATTATTTTATAAACTTAATTATTTAAAATGTGTGGATTAACAACCCTTGAGGAAGCTCTTACTTCTGGGATGTAGCTAGCACTTGGCAATCTACCCAATTATCTATTTAACCAACCATTTGTTTTAGTCTTATCTTATTTTTAGGTCATCTTCCCAAGCTAAAGAGGAGTTCTTCACAATCATCTGATTCAATGTGAACACAACTAAATAGGTTTTTCAACCATACCCATATTTAATTTCTTCTTCTTCCTTTCTTGAAATATAAGCTAAAATTCATTGAAATAATATGTGTAGACTCTGGAGGAAAGATATTGATAGGTTATTGTGCTAAAACTATATTATGAGCTATATGATTTCTGGTAAATATCTTGATCAATGTATGAATTGAAGCCATTTTCTAATTTTTGTAATTATTTCCATATATATTATTGGTGTTTAAACTGATGTTGTGCCCTTAGCTTTGTATTAGTTCCCATATATCTTGATTGGTGTATGTACTCAAGCTATGTTATAATATTTGTAGTTATTTCCATATATCTTTATTGGTGTTTAAACTAATGTTGTGCCCTTAACTTTGTAATTGTTTCCATATGTCTTTATTGGTGTTCATACTAAAGCTATGTTCTGATCTCTATAGTTATTTCCATATATCTTTTATTGGTGTTTGAACTGATGTTGTGCTCTTATATTTGTAGTTTTTTTAATATATCTTTATTTGTGTTCAAATTGAAGTTGTGGTATGATCTCTTTAAAACTAGTTACCATCACTACTGAAACTATGGTGCATGAGATCACTCATAAATAGGTGTCTTACAAGCCACATGGATCATACAATGAGTAACTGATGGATCCTTTAAAGGAATGTACTAGGATAACTCTATCGTAAAGGAGTGTGATCTTGGAAAGTGTGGAAAATGAGATCTTGGTGCCCCCTATGTAAATGCTATGATGCCTCTATTGACATATTGGTCAATGCATGCTTAGAGTGTATAACAATGATCATTTGAATGTCCATTATCTTGTGAAAATTACAATATGGATTATGTGGTAACCTGTGAAAATGGTGTGGTGGATGATGATAATTAAGATTAAGTGTGATCATCTCCCTATCTAATAGTGTAAAAAAAATGTCATGAGGCCCATCCCTATCTAAAAACTGTACAACCCTTTTGTGTGTATCCTATGTTATGCTCACCATAGTAGGTGATCTATAAAGTGGCTCTTTTCCCTTATTCAGTATCTTTATCAGTTGTTTCTGTTCCACTAAATTCTTAATTGGAAGTGGAGTATGCTCTTGTACCATGTTTAGATGATTGTGGCTCTCAAGGGCCTATATCCAATTTTGCCTCTGAATGTGTAACTACTAGTCCCAATTCTACCTCTAATGCTATAGCTAGGTTATATATATGTAAGAATGATTTTGATGTTTGATATAATAATTTCTCTTTAAGAGGAAAAATTAAGCCTCTTATAAAAATATACTGTACCTCTAAATATGTCGATTGATAAATCAACTGATGTAAACAAGCTTTGAATCTTAAAATGTATTTAGATGTTGGATCTGTCTCACCCTGGTGTAATGAAGGTAACTGTTAGCCAATTTTTACACCCAAGTTTTGAATCTTTCTTTTGGCTAAGTGTAACATCCTTATTAGTTTATCCCCACAATAAAAAAGACCAAGTGTTATTTCCTTTAAAAGCCTTTGTTTGGTCTTTTGCAAGTGTTATTTTAGTCTTTTTGCTCAAGTGTTATTTATTTTGACAAGGTTTTGCTTCAGGTTTTTTGTTTAGGTCTCAAAAGAACTGTTTTAGACTTTTTGTCTTAAATAAAAAGTCTGAAGGAATTGGTCCTTTTCAGGTTTTTTGCAGGGTACATTTCAGAAATGCTGAAGGATCATTTCTAAAGTGAAGGGACATTTTTATTATTTTTGAAAGGACATTTTCATTTTGCTGAAGGGTCTTTTTCTCATGAAAGTATCCTAAATAGGTTTTTCAAAGGGTAATTTATGAGATTTCTGAAAGAAATGTCCCTTACATTTTTTTTGAAAGAATTGTCTCTTGCAACTTTTTCGAAGGAATTATTTTGGACTTTTTGTCTGAAAAAATATTTTTGAAGGGTATTTTTCTCTAGCGAAGTGTCCTTTATAAAAAGTATAAAAGGTACATTTCCATTCTACCAAAGGGTCTTTTTCTCTTGTGAAGGGACATTTTCAACTTTTTTGAAGGGAACTTTCAAACTTTTCAAAGGGTTTTTTTCTCAAAAAAGTGGTCACTTTTAAAAAGTCTGAAGGAAAGTGTCCCTTACAATTTCTCTAAAAGAATTTGTCCTTCCAATTTTTTTGAAGGAATCAGGCATGTTCATCTATCCAAAGGGACATTTTCATTCTTTCGAAGGGTCTTTTTCTATGCAAAGTGCCCTACACACTTTCCCTGAAGGGTCTTTTCTCAGGAAAGTGTCCTTTTTGAGCTTTTCAAAGGGACATTTCAAGAATGCCAAAGGGCATGTTTAGGCTTTCAAGAGAGGTGAAATGAAAATGCCTAAGGATTATTCTTAGTAAAAGTGTCATTCAAATTTTTTTTGAAGGGACACTTGCCAAAAAATTGAAAGAATTATTTTAGACATTTTGTCTAAAATAATCTTTTCAAAGAGACACTCTAAAAGGCCTAAAAGGACATGAATAAATAAAAATGGACTAATCAAAAGGGGCCCAAAAGGTTATTTATTTCAAAGAAAATGCATGTGGGAAATTATTTGAAAAGAATTCCCAAAGGAAAGGCCTGAAGGAAATGCCTCAGAAGAAATGGTCCCAGTAGAGTTATGGATATATGGACATCAACTTCAAGATGAGGGACTAACCATTGGCATTCAAACAAGAGAATCCCAAGCATCCAAGGGCTCACATTTTTCATCCAACAAAGCATATCATAGGGCTCATCTTACCATTTATTAGATTAAGATCTGATTCATTTTTGATGACCAATCAAAGGAAGAAGACAAGTCCAATAGAATGAAAATGACTCCCCTATGCCATTGCACACCTCAACAAGCCAGTGGAAAGCTATTAGCATCAATACAAATATGTAATAGGTGGATTCTCTTATAAAAATTCATTTATTCCATTACTCAAAATATCTTGATTCTATTGGGCAACCATTGGAAAAGCATCTTTGAGAGAGAAATCCAAGAGTGTTCAAGGGAGGTGACATGGATAATCAGATGGCCTGAATGAGCATTATTGGAAAAGATGGTTGTAGCTAGAGGTGGAGACTCCTAATAGTTTGATTCCTTTCTTTGGCACCCAAAGGCTCCCCCTCTCACTTCCTCTCTGCTATATATATAACCATTAGGCTAGTGTAAAAGACACCCACATAGTGTATGGCAAAGCCCTACTGAATTGATGTCATGTTTTCCTTTAAGCATTGGCATAAGTATTTTTATTTGAATTTATGTGTGATTTTCTAAGTGTGTAAATGACATATAGTGACAACAAATGATGGTTTTCATCCTTATATCCTTTTTCCTTCTTGCCTAAACAAGAGTTCTAGGTCTAATAGGTCATATGGAGTGCGTTAAAGTGTATTGAATTTTTGCATGTGTATAACTATTATTGGAATGTACAAGTTGTCTTTTAGTTCATTTTCCTTATGTCATTTCATACAACTCACCTCTATACTAAAATACTTGTGTTAGAATCTTTAGAACTTGAAAATAGTTTATGTATTTTATTGTATCATGTACTAGGGTATGACATTCATGTGGAAGATAATCTTGGTACATCACCATTATTATAATAGGTTTTCTTTATGTAATTTATAACTCTTTTCCCTTCAATCAAACTGATTTAGATAGAGGTTGTTTTGTAGAGATACATTCAAGGAGCTAGCTTTTTAAATCTAGAGGTTTATTTCCTCTATAAGTATACCCACATGCCTGGAAATGTCCCAACATTGCTCAAATCTAGAAGAGGATTGAATACTCTCTTCTAGGGTGAAAGATTTGGAGACAACAATAAAATCTCACGTGTGACTTGAAGTCCCTTATTTTATATGTAGTGTATGAGAAAGACTATTTCTAACTCCTCATATTTGTGTAGTGACCTACTAGGGATTATTTGCTTGAACTAATTTAGTGCTTCCCCATTTAGGTACTTTGTAAATAATTATAGTAGAGTCAAATTATTAGTAACATGTACCATGGATTTTTTATAATCCTAAAGGTGCAAGTATGGGTCTCTATGCTCATCAAATATAGGTAATTGTAATCACCTAAAAGTGGTATTTGGATGCTAAGAGTGCTGCTTGAGATAACCTATTCCTAGCTTAGCCCTAAGCCTATCTTAGAGCCTTTATCACACTTTTCCATCCATTATGTAGACCAAAAACATCTCCAATAAACTCAAACATAGTACCAAAATTGCATTCCTAAATCCTAACCCATTGTGCCCAACAACTTACCAACTAGACACTTGTGCCACATTAAGGATACCAGATCCACATGGTGCCAGTGTCCCCAACTTGGTGCCAATGTCCCTTGCCCTAACTCTCCTAAACATATATATTTTCAAATATATGCCCCTCCTAAGGTCAAATTAAACACATTTTATTATCTAAATAAGATATAAAACACTATAAATACAAGACTATTAGGCCTCTATCCACTAGATGGAAAATAGATGAAAAAATCCTATTAAAATAAGAAACAAGTTGAAAAAAATCAAGGTTATTAATCCCTATTCTGCCCTAATTCTACATACTTCTATTAATAACTTCCTTAATCCCATATTTCAAATATTTCAAATCACAAGCACACTCAATACATTCAAGACCACTATAATTCTAGCATTCACTTGCACTTGCAACAAGGACTAGGTGGGAGAACTACAATGGGCTTTACCCCTCCTTAGAGTATTGGTATGTAAGAAACTCTCTTCATAACAGGGTGTTGAGGATGTCTAGCTTATCCTACTAATGAACACACATTTTTATCTCATGCCATACTTACAAGGAGGATTAGGGTTTGCATACTAAATCAACTATTCCAAGCACAATACAGAGTTCTAGATTTTATATACATATGAACAAAACCTAGAAACATAGGCACATGTGCTCCTAGAAAATAGGAAAAGTATGAAAAAGAGTACATTAGTGACATTATGAGGACACTAGACCCACATGGTACTACTATCCAAATGTGGTGCTATTGTCTAGTGAAGAATATGATCAAGGGACTCTGTTGATGACACCTAAACCTATCTATAGCCTAGTTTTCAGCACCCAAATATTTTGTGATAGTTATTTTTTAGATAAGTCTCTATTTTCACACATTGATTACCATTTTTAGAAATTTAAAGAAATTAAAAATATATAACAAATTAGTGGTTATTTATTGCATATAATTTAACTAATTTAGACAACTCAACCCTTTAATTTAACTTAAGATTTACATATCTAAACCTTAAAAGGTTAAATCATTTGGTGCACCTAAATTATTTCAAATATTACTTAAAACCCTAGTTTTACATAGGGTTTAACTTCTCCAAATTTTTGTGAACTAAATTATGGTTACAAAATTTTATTTTTTTATTTTTTTGGCATAACCTACCTCATTTAATCAATCCCACATTAGGGTTATATTTCTTTAATGTAATTTAAATTTTTGCAAAGCAACCCTAATTCAAAACCCTAACCCTAAATAACCCTATGGATTGCATTTACAGAACTCATATTTTAGATCTATATATATTCTAGTTTGTATTTCATATAATCATGATCATAATGATAGAAAAAATTAATCACTTTTTGTTGCAAAGTTTAATACTTTCATTTGCATGCTTGTTCCCTTTAATTTAGAATGAACTTGAAAAGACATAAACACATGCATAGATGATGCTTTATATCAATTAAAATATATGTCATATATCATAGCATGTTATATCTTCCTATGTGGAATTCTATTAACAAGCAAACCCATACAACCATAGAGGGTTGAACAAATAAGCTAACAACTAGGTTTCAAGTTTCAATGCCATATCTTATGCACATGAAAGAATCTCCTCCTCCTCATCATCTCCATGATGGTGATAGATACTTTCCCTCTAAATAAGTCCATGATATAATCCATCCATGAGATGTAGCAGCCTATTCCATTGTCACTATTCCCCATACTCAACCTATTCACACCTCTTCCCTATAGGGTGTGTACTTACATGTTCAATAAAAAATAGGTAGGGTTTACACTTATGAGACTCTATGTGATCAAATTATCAGTATGAGAAAGATAATTATAGGTTTACGAAATTAGATTAAAGTATTACATGAAAAAATTACAACATTGGAAAATCAATTTATAAGATAAAAGCCTCCAAGGTAGAATAGTGTAGGTCATGTATATGCATCTTCACCTAGTCAATTTGTGGCAAACAATGTTAGATATCCAAATCATAAATCAAAATAAAGTATATCCACAACTATTGATTCAAAAAGAATTCCAAGGTTAAATAAGAGTTCAAGTGAGGTACTAAGGGAAATGATTAAAGCTAAGTTGACCAACCTACCCCCTCTACACCCAATGAGGAGATCCAAATATTTTTGTGCATATCATAGAATGCATGGGCACCACATCAATTCATGTTTAGGATTGAAAAAGAAAATACAATAGATCATGGATATAAATTATGCACATAGGGACACTTCATCCAAAAAACATACAATGAAACATATATCAATTCAAAAAGGGTCCAATTTAGAAACAATATAAAAATGGTTACCAAAGCATAACTTAGAACAACAAAATGGTCACAGAAGACACTCAGAACAAGAAAAAATAAAATGAAATGAGGCTCAACTTTAAAATTAGTATGGGTTTGGTCAAAAATATCTACAACAGTTTCATTATCATAGTCAAGGCTTAGGCAAACAGGCCCAAGGCATCACTTCTCTTATTATAGAAGTTGATAATACTGATCAATAGGGTTTAATATTTATTAAAAATCCTAAATATCATTAGTCATAAATATAGTTTATCAAGGAAAAACATATATATACACAATAAATGTTAAAAAAAGAGTAGGATCTTAAGTTGTAATGTCAAAATCATACTAAGCCAACAAATATTCTAAAAAAAGGCTTTCTAGTAAAAGATCCTCAATAACACCATATGTCTATAATAAGCACATTTTCAAAGGGAAAAATCACAATCAATATGCCAAAACACAACTTATAAAGGTCAACTCCATAGTATGAGGCAATTCCCTCTAGCATTCCAGATTATCATGATTTTTATGTTGAATAATATTATGATTTTGATGATGAACAATACTCAGATTCCTATTAAAACATTCAACTATATCATAACATTCAAATTGCATGAGAGATTACCATTCTTATTTTTGACAGAGGTCACAATGATAGTGAGTCTCCCATGAGACTCTTTAGTTAGTATGGTTCCTACCCCCTTATACATACTTTCTTCTCTCTTGCTCTTTATACATAGTTTATTTTCATTTACTTGTACATAAATTATATATAAAAAATACAAAAATAATATAATGTATCAAAAAAACAAAGCATTTAAATATTATTCATAAAACACAAAATTTATAGATTGTATGCATTTCTATGTTTACATTTCTTATACTTTCTAAACACTACATATGCTATCTATCTTAGTATAGTCTATTTTATCATACATATATGCTTCACTTGTTCTCATTGAATGTTTAAAGATTACATACAGGACTCTATTCCACTACATTAATCTAGAATTTCTATCATCTACCCATTGGGGGCATATACATTGATCTAGGTTTATTCATTTGTTACATCTGACCACTGAAGGGCATCTTATACACAATTTCTACTAGCAGGTTCTATCATTACATTCTACACATTCTAGTTTATGCATTGATATATATTGATATTGATAATTGTTACTTATACTTAATTTTTTTGCTGAATACCACTAGTTTAGACTCAACATAAATACATCCTAACATCTATTCAGATTTATACTACATAGTTATACATGCTTTCATTTCTAGCTTTCTTAGTTTAGACTTGATTATGTTTCCTATGTTTTTTTTATTTTGAGTGAATTTAATTATGCCATAGTTATTTGGATCTATGCCAATTCTATGTATATATTCCTTGGACATATGCCCATGTCCCTTGCATGTGCTTTCTTGATTATATATACAGACATTTAAACATGTCCCTCATGTGGCTCTAAGCCAAATTGCTTGTTGATTGTGTATGTGGACATTTGAACATATCCTTATATGTTTTCTATTCTTAGATTTAGTGACATGTGCCCATGTACCTTGTATTGTGGCCCCTTGTACTATTGTGTGACTCATGTGTTTTGTATGTATGCTTTCTTGTATGCATCTTCAATATGACACTTATATTTGATTGTTACACACGCCATTTTTTGATGCCATGAGGGACCTATTGTCACTCTATTTTTCACCCTTGGAGAGGTAATTTAGACCTTATCCAAATTGAGTGGAACATTAGATTACCACTAGGCTTATGGGTTGCCTATATTAGAGGTAAACTTATAGATTGAAGGGCTATCTCCCTTGATATGTTCATTTGATCTCATCACCTAAACTAATATCCTGTTTAGGGTTGAAAACGGATAGAAGGAACATGAAAGAAACCTACTATAATGAGGTGATGCCCCAAGTTTATCTCCACTAGACTACTTGATGCGCTGTACATCAGTACACAAACAGGGCTAAGCTTTCTTATCTGCACACTAAACAGTCTCAAGTCTGTGTAAAGTTTTACAAGGTCAAAGCCTAATCCTCCCACACTTGAGCCTATATAATACAATACCCTTCTTACATGCAGGCTTGGTGTTTGCATATTATAGATTCAAACATCACGCCCAATAGCCTTACAACATAGATGTATGAGCCTCATAAAGACTCGGGTCTGTTCCAAATGAGCTCCACCCATACTGTATTTGGGACTCACCTATATAACTCATATTGGGTCTAAAAAAAAACTAGTACATAATTATATCATCGCCCATGGTCTTGTAAATAGGTGAATATGTCTGGCTCTCCAAAATAGATGCATAAGCATCAACACGGTTTGCAAATCTACAAAATCATATACCCATGGCTTTGAAAGCCCTTGAATAGGCATCTGACCATCCACTTTTATTCACCCAGATCCCATGGCCTTATCAAATTAATGATCTCTCCATTTGGGAATTTTGTGCTTTGTACAGAGTTCTTATGCATCCTTTATAATCACATACTATTCATCATTGCTCTACTATACTGTCATTCAAGATTCAATGCAAACATTTGCTCAACAGCCCACGGCCACAAGTTTACAGCTTATCCACCTTGGCATATCTCCATCAAGTCTTGCTCAACATTGTATTTATGACCCTCTCTTTGCATCAATGACCTCCTTTGGCCTGCAGTTGCATAGATCTCATCAGGCTCATAACAACAAGAGTCTAAATCGTAAATCATCTCCACTGCAGTCTTCCATCCTGGATGCCTCCACCTCAGACTTCATCTGGTCTACAAACTACATGATAGCAGATCACACCCTCCTTATCACGTCTCTCACCCCACACAGCATACACGGCCTCTCCACCATCTAGTTGTAGATCTCAACGTAGATCTCTCCCCATCCAGTTGTTCGATGACCTCACCTCTTTCCAAATGGCTCGCTCCAATCTCCATTGTCTATGACCTCCATCTATAGACTCTGCCACCACCTCTCCTCCAACTTCACTTGGTGATGGTCCCTAGGCCTAATTTTTTTAAGGATACCTTGAAAAATAAAAATTTAAGATCTAAAATGTCATGCACTGAGAAGCCCCTATAACTGCTACGTGTTCCCCTGAGGCAGTCACCACGGCCACACAGGATAATATAGGCCGAATGGCCTTCGTGGCTGTTTTCCTCCCTAAAGGAGATCCTACTCCTTTTTCTCTTCATCCCTCTTATCCCATCCATGCATATCTTACTCTTTTTGAAAGAGTCTCTACTCTCCTATGCCCAACTTGGCTCAAGATAAAAACAAAAATAGTTTTTAATTTCTAACAATATACTAATTTGGAGAAGACTAATATCTTACGGTTGAAAGATTTCAACCACTCCCCTCATTTTCTCTTTAAGCCAAGATTGGCTTCCAACATGGAGATTCTCTCTTACCTGATTTTACCTTTTCACTTTTTACTTTTGACAATTACATTTACTCTCAAGGTAAAGGTTTGAAATCTAAACACAATTTGGAGGGAAAACAAGAATGTGAAGTTGAATTCAAATTCACGCTATAACATCATTTGAATTTGCATGTTTGATGACCTCAACTAGTCCTCCATGAAGATATTGTAGATGCTCCTGCATCATACTCTCCCTGTAGAAAAGATTTGAGCCTTAGTTCAAATGAGATGCTTCCTCCATGCATTAGTCTTCACTCTATGCTTGGATCCCAAGGTCTTGTTGTGAATGCCAATGCTGCTATTTGTCTTTGATATTCTTTGTCCTTTAGATTCTTACTTTTCTTCCTCTTTAGATATGTCCTTCTCATTTCTTTCTCAGCTGCCATCTCCCGCTTCCATGCTTCTTCATCTTCATACATGTCTTCTAGATCTTCTTGTTGTTCTTCTTTCATGAGCTTCTCTAATGACTCATGTATGTCAATCAATTTAGCTACCTTCATACCTGCATACAAAACATTCAAAGCCACCTTAGAATCTAAAACTTTAGGCCATGAATCCTCTTGATTATCTTCATGCTGTTCTTCTTTGTCCAAATTTGCCCTCACCATTTTTCTTTGTTCTTGCCTCAATTCATTTTCCATTTGATCAATGGTGCCACCATGTTGATATGTGCCTCTACACAACTCTTTTGGAGGATTCAACAACTCTTCTATCATCTTCAACTCTTCACTCAACACAAGCTCATCCAAATCTTCATGTCCTATATCAAACTTAGGACCAAATTGTCTTTCATCCTCTATAAATACATTCATCCACTCTATGGTTTCTTCATACAAATCAGCTTCTTCATCATCATCAATATACTTATCAAAAACAATAGGAACACTATTACCTTGTGTCTCCTTGTTCTTTTCAAACATGTGAACTGATTTCACATCCCCACTTTCATCATCCATCTTCTTGGAACTCTCTCCTTGCTGCACATTAGTTTTCATAGCCACTTTCCATTTGTCATTTCTCATGAAAATATCATTGAAGGATTCAAAATCATCATCATAAACAATTTGTTTACCTTTTACCTCTTTGGTATACCTCTCAAGCATCCTATCTTCATGGAATGCCTCTTTCATACTCACCATCTCACCTTCATTCTCTTGGTTGTTGGAATCACCTTCAATCCTCTTCCATTGACTTCTTGGTGTTGCTATCTCAACACTCACATCTTCTTCACTCTTTGCCTTCTTAGGCACCCACATTTGATTCTTTCTCTTATCAATTGACTTCACAAGCCATTTAGGCATCCTATAACCATGCTCTTGTGACACTACTAAAAAACCAACTTTGTTTGTCCTTTTATTTTCTTGCACACCTACATTCATATTAGGAATATGCGAAAATCCAATCTCATAAGGTAAACTTGCCTGCTTGCTTACTTTTTGCTTGCTTGTGTGCTTCACCATCCATTTAGGCATTACATATCCATGGTTAAATTCTCTTTTTGGGGGCTCTATCATCTTCCTTAACTCTTGCACCTGTACATTATCAGCTTCATACTCACAATAACAATCAAAATCAGGTCTTAACACTTCATTTACCTCTTTGATAGCTTGATCCATGGAGAAATCTTTCTCTTCCTTTGTGCTTTATATTTTCTTATTCCACCATTTAGGCATCACATATCCATGGTTGATTAGAAACTTCACCTTTCCCTTTGCTTCTCTATCATGCATATCAATAGTTTCATGCTTATAAGAATAAGAAAAATCAATTTTAGAATTCACTTTTACCTCTTTAATGGGTTGCTCCATTAGTTCCTTGACTTGCATAGCTTCTTGATTATCTATACTTTATTCTTCCTTTATGCTTGGCTATTCTCTTACCTCTTCTTAGGTTTCAATGGCATCATGGAAGTCATCTTCATCTTCCATCCCTTCTCTTACTTGTATGGGTTCCTCAGCACCTTACTTATGCATTAACCAATGCATCTCTTCTTCTTTATCATCAACAACAAACTTATTCTTTTCTCTTACATATTCACTTGTGTACTTGGTGTCTTCTGTTGCACCAATCTCTTCACTCTCCAAGGCCCTTCTCTTGACCTTCATAAGGCTGCTCATACCTGCAATTACCCATGCAAAGACAACATTAGATATAAAAACAAGAGACCACAAGGTCCCTATGAGTGTTCTCTTCATCAACACTCTCATCTTCTCAAGTGTTCTTCCTGACACTTTATCTTTTATTTCTTCTCTTCTCTTATTCTCCTCAATGAGAACCTTCTTCACAACCTCTTCTTCCTTTTTTTGTTGCTCTCTTGGCAACCTTCTTATCTTCTTCAAGCCTCTATGGGCTTCTCTCTTCTTGGCAATCTCATTTTGCCTTCTTCTCCTCTTTAGTAGGAGATTTATTGGCCACTTCATCCTCTTCCTCATTGGCCATACCCATGCTTGCTTGTCCATCTGCATCCAAGACTCATATCTATCTACAAAATTAGCTAAATCTCTTTTCAAACTATCAATCTCTTTATCAATTGCAATACTTTCCATACCTTTCTTCTTTTGGATGTTTGCTTTCTTCTTGGTGCCCTCATGTACCTTGTTGCTCTGCTCTTTCTTCAACAATGCTTCCATTTTTGAGATCTTCACCCAAGTATTTTCCACCTTGGTCTCTTGATCCCTTTAGGTCCACTTGTCTAACCCAAGCCTTTCTCCTTGACTGGTCTTTTGACAATCTCCTTGATCTCACCTAGGCCTTTTGCATCCTAGTCTTTTGATCCCCTTTAATGGCTTTATGGAGCTTCACACTGAGTCAATGGCCTGCAACAAATCTTTATACAACACTTCAACAAACACAAATCACAAATCCAAGTTTACTTTTCCTTGGGTCACCATTTATTGAGCCTCCATGAGCTCTTCTCTCTCATTTCCAAGCTTTAATTAGCTTCAAGAATTCCTGTTCTATTCTCAAAAAAATCTTCAAAACATAGACTTTAAACTAAATATTAAATCTTACTCATACCTTTTCTCAACAAATCCCAAGAGCTTCAAGCTCTGATACCAAATTGATGCGTTGTACATCAGTACACAAACAGGGCTAAACTTTCTTGTCTGCACACTAAACAGTCTCGAGTCTGTGTAAAATTTTACAAGGTCAAAGCCTAATCCTCCCACACTTGAGCCTATATAATACAATACCCTTCTTACATGTGGGCTTGGTGTTTGCATATTATAGATTCACACATCACACCCAAGAGCCTTACAACATAGATGTATGAGCCTCATAAAGACTCAGGTTTGTTCCAAACGAGCTCCTCCCATACTGTATTTGAGACTCACCTATATAACTCATATTGGGTCTGAACAAATAACTAGTACATAATTATATCATCACCCATGGTCTTGTAAATAGGTGAATATGTCTGGCTCTCCAAAATAGATGCATAAGCATCAACATGGTCTGTAGATCTATAGAATCATATGCCCATGGCTTCGAAAGCCCTTGAATAGGCATCTGGCCATCCACTTTTATTCACCCAGATCCCATGGCCTTATCAAATTGATGATCTCTCCATTTAGGAATTTTTTGCTTTGTACAGAGTTCTTATGCATCCTTTATAGTCACATACTATTCATCATTGCTCTACTATACTGTCATTCGAGATTCAATGCAAACATCTGCTCAACAGCCCACGGCCACAAGTTTGCAGCTTATCCACCTTGGCATATCTCCATCAAGTCTCGCTCAGCATTGTATTTATGACCCTCTCTTTACATCAATGACCTCCTTTGGCCTGCGATTGCACAGATCTCATCAGGCTCACAACAACAAGAGTCTAAATCGTAAATCATCTCCACTGCAGTCTTCCATCCTAGATGCCTCCACCTTAGACTTCATCTGGTCTACAAACTACATGATAGTAGATCACATCCTCCTTATCATGTCTCTCACCCCACATAGCATACACAGCCTCTCCACTATCTAGTTGTAGATCTCAATGCAGATCTCTCCCCATCTAGTTGTTTGATGACCTCACCTCTTTCCAAATGGCTCGCTCTAATCTCCATTGTCTACGGCCTCCATCTGTAGACTCTGCCACCACCTCTCCTCCAAATTCACTTGGCGATGGTCCCTAGGCCTAATTTTTTTTTAAGGATACCTCGAGAAATAAAAATTTAAGCTATAGAATGTCATGCACTGAGAATCCCCTACAGGTGCTACGTGCTCCCTCGAGGCAGTCACCACAGCCACACAGGATAATACAGGCTGAATGGCCTTCATGGCTCTTTTCCTCCCTAAAGGAGATCCTCCTCCTTTTTCTCTTCATCCCTCTTATCCCATCCATGCATATCTTACTCTTTTTGAAAGAGTCTCTCCTCTCCTACGCCCAACTTGGCTCAAGATAAAAACAAAAATAGTTTTTAATTTCCAACAATATACTAATTTGGAGAAGACTAATATCTTACAGTTGAAAGATTTCAACCACTCCCCTCATTTTCTCTTTAAGCCAAGATTGGCTTCCAACATAGAGATTCTCTTTTACCTGATTTTACCTTTTCACTTTTTACTTTTGACAATTACATTTACTCTCAAGGTAAAGGTTTGAAATCTAAACACAATTTGGAGGGAAAACAAGAATGTGAAGTTGAATTCAACTTCACGCTAGAACATCATTTGAATTTGCATGTTTGATGACCTTAACTAGTCCTCCATGAAGCTATTGTAGATGCTCTTGCATCACTACCGCTAACTTGCATTATGAAATATCACTCATAAAACTAGCTTCAACATCCAAGGTTTCTCTAACATAAGTATTTCAAACATGAAGGTGATATACAATGCACTTCTCATGGTGAATGAACAAGAGGTCTAATTGTAGACACGAATGTTATTACTTACACTTAGAGATAGAAAAAGACACTAAATTCACTTTACATAACCTATTATAGAGCAAACTACTTGCACAAAACATGAAAGAGTATAGTGAACACAAAGATAGATGATTATCACTTGTCATTCAACTATGCAGTACTTCACACAGTTAGGCAAGAAGTTATGAAATCAAAACTAGATTTGAAATATTTTATTCAAAGGCATAAATAATATTCAAAGTAGTAAGGCTTTGCCATACTAGATGTGGATTCTAAAAACTTAGTCAAAAGTGGCTGCTTATATAGAGAATGGTGAAGAGATAGAGAGGGGCATAGTAGGAGAAGTTTGAAAAATGTACATGAGTTAAAAGAAAAATGGGAGTTATGAGATAGTCCTAAAATACCTCCAAGGCCATGTGCCTCACTCCTAAAGTAGCTCCAACCTTCCAAGTGGTGTAGGGGTTACAAATTAACTTGACACCTTGGTTAGCTTCTTGAAAATTACCCTTATTTACATGAAAGGAGTGAAAAATGGACTTTAAAAATATGAATTTAAATATAAATAATATAAAACAACTCATTAAACATCTTACATACTTTAAAAAACTCCTCTGACCTACTATTCCATCATTCATGTGCATAGGTCTTTTATAACTCTTCATTTCCCACACTTAATTTGGTCCAAGTGGCCCAAAACTCAAGTGCATATTATTAAACTCATAAAATCTGTATTAATGGTCTTAAAATATGTTATTAGGCTTTAAACACATTATTTTGGTTCTTATAACAACTCCTAAGAACTCATTTTGCTCATTAAGCCTTTATTAGGCTTAGTTTCCTTGTAGCCCTAAAAACTTGTAAAGCTCCTTGTTTAGGGAGTTATATGGATGATATTTATAAAATAATTAAATATTATATGATCCATTATGTCATTATATATCCATTTCAAATTTAATCTTCAAACTCTAAGTGTAAACCCATTTTTTTGGCTTTCTCTCTCATGAATTATGCCTTAATGAGGCCTCCTTGCTTAAGGCCCTATTTTATTGACCCATAATTATAACACACATTTAAAATCAACAAAAATTATTTTATTAACTTTACCTATACATCTCCAACCTCCATGTCAGTTTTGGGGTCCTGAGACCCTGTGGAATTATGCAAATTGAGAAATGGCCTTACCACCTTGTCTCATTTTGAGCTTGTTTGAGACTACTTTGGAAAATGGGTCTGGTTTGATCACATAAAAAACATCCTATGATAATTTTTTGACTTTAATGGCTATTAAAACTACAAAATGACCTCATCCCATGATTGGGAGTCTCTTCCCTTCTCAAAACACCTACAAAACATAAAAAAACATGCAAAAATAGGGCATTTGTGAATATCTGTACAAGTGACATCAACATAAAAGTACATGTGGGTAACCTAATTACAGTAATAAATAATATAAATTTTTTTTTAGGATGAAAATATGTATTTAGATATGTATTTGAGGTTCATTTCCCATGACTGGTCACTATTAAGGTTTAAGACCTCTTTGGGGTCTTAACTATTGCTCATAAAGAAAATATCATAAAATTATCTAATTACACTTGGAAAAAATTATTATATGACACCTTAAACTATATTAAATGTATCATAATCCCATTCAAAGTGTGAGCTTTGGTATTAACATCTGAAGTTGTTTTTCGGGTGGCATGCTTAGCATTCTTGAGGTTAGAGAGAGGTCTTCTTTGAGTTCTGGGTCTTAAAACTCATTCCCACTATTTTGAGAGGATTATAAACCTTTTAAAAATCCATTTAAATAATTATACATGTTATTTAAGTGCTAATTACCCTTCTATATGCAACTGGTACACTAATCAGGATACTTGGGGTTTAAGCTTGTTCTCTCTTTGCTAGCCCTCAAGGGCACTTGTTTTGGAACCTAAGGTTTAATGCCTCATAAAAGTGTATTGAGACCATATTTATGAATATTCACTACCTATAGGACCGTCCATGGGGTTTTTTATAAATTTTTCATGCCTTTGAGCTCAAATAGACCCCTTAGTCTCAAGACTAACCCTTACCCTCGGACTAGGCAAGGTATGAGACAAAACAATGGGTATGTATACTAATTGTATGTAATTATAAAACTCATCAACACACTATATACCAAATTTAAAAGTTTGTTCATGCTTATAGAGCTCCCAATACACTAATCTCCCCAAGACTGGCTGTAATTCTAACTATGTATGTCCTTTAAAGCTAGACTAAGTATGGAGTTTGGGGCTTAGTTTGTTCAATATTATATATGTTTATTTAAATATCAATACAACTTATGACTTTTTGTGTATCTGGAGTATACCTTAAAGTATCTTAATCATCCTCTTTCTTTCATTCTTAAGCCTTGAGACTAGCCTGCTGTCATGTGGCCTATAGGTGTTCTAGGGTCACTTAACTATATTCTATATGTCTTAGGACCTCATCTCCCACATATCTAAATTTCCAATGTTACATGAATATTAATTTAAGACTTAAATGGGTTCAAGCACTTCTCAACATCTCTGTCCTTCCTTTAGGTTTGAAGCAACTTGTTGATCTTTCAAAAAGGCATGTAACTGACCTTTAAGGGTCACTTGACTGTGTATAGGGTTATAACTTAGCCTTGTTAGTCTTCCTTAGTTCAATTTTGTTTGCATACTAATCTTATGACCTCTTAGTTTACCTTTTAATAGGCCTCTAAACTCCATCTTACCTTTGTTCTTAACTTTAGGCCTAGGACCACCCTATTGTAACTTGCAGCCTATGTATGGCCCTTTAGTGTCATGACTATGTTCATGTATTTTATCCCTCTCCTTCTATCCTAATAACCTCCTCAATGGAATATAACTCAGTTTAAGTTTCAATATGAACTCAATGATATTCCACAAACTTCAATTCCTTTTCTTCAAGTTTGAACTACTATGTCATTGCCTTGCATCCTATAGGTGACCTTCAAGTATTATGACTATAGACTATGAAACTTAGTCCTCACTCATGTATCAAATGGACCTCTTAATATTCTTAAACTTAGTGCTTTAGTAAAATTTCACTTATATTCTTTGGAATAAAGAGAGAAGAAACTCAAGAAGGGTATGGTAGAAAAACTTGATATGTTATGTGCACGTTGATCTCTATGGTTGTAGATACTCCTATTTGGATTGGGAAGAATGAACTATAGATAAGAAAGCACTAAAAAGACAATTGATTATTTAGATATTAGGGTGGATTACCTAGTAATCTAGATCCAATAAGCATGAGCTTCTTTGGAAGCATCAATCCATACTTTTAAACAATCAAGTTTGAAAGACAAATTACTTGCATAAATAATAGAAAGGTACTAAAATCAAATATAAGAAGTGATTGATAAATGAATAGGTGAATTTGACTAATTATAGCAATAAAATGATTAATATTAATGCATAATGAATTAGGTGTGGTTTAAAAAATAGGGCGAGGCTCTATGATCAAGTAAGGGATCTAAAATCAGGAATTGGTTGAGGTTTAATGGGTGAAAATAACTTGCTATTTATTTGTCACATAGTGACTATCAATGATTAGAGTGATCATCAGTAGTTAGGGTGACTATTGGTAGTTGGTGACCATCTGCAGTTATGGATAGACCATCGGCGGTTAGGGTGATTGTCGGTGGTTACTATGGATTCTGGTTTGGTTCAAAAAATTGGGTTGATTGGGATATAAAATGGATTCTAGAAGGTGGGTCTAGGTTAAAGGTTAGTTGCAAGAGGAACATGAGAACTAATCAATGAAAAATAGACACTTAGCTTCTTTGTTTATTATTGAGGTGAGTGGTTGAGAAATCTATTGGTGGAGCCTAAAACAATTTTAGTGGAGTAATGGTACTTGGTTGTTGACTGATGAGTAGTAGTACTTTAGATCTCCATTGTACTCATAGTTGATTCATTGAGAGAATATTTGCAAAAGAAGCTCTAATGCAAGAGACTCTTGATGGTTGTTGATGACCTATAATGGCTCTAATTTTGGATGATTTGATTGATCTATTTCACCTCCTCCTTCTCTCTTTTTATAGGAAGAAAGGAGAGGTGAAACAATAGCTCAAAAAGGTGTTTAACAAGGTGTCTAAATTTAGCTTTCATATGCATTGGCTCACACATGAATTAGATAAGATAAATATTAAAAATAAAGCTAGAGTTAACTAAAGTTAACTATTCAAGTGGTTAGAACTTGACTATCGATGGTCAAGCCTAATCATCGGTGGTTAGGGTGACCATCAATAGTTGAGGATAAAGGTTAGGTTTGGTGAAGGTGGGTTTGTTAGTTAACTTGACTCAAGTTTATAGTCAAAAGGTTACAAAAGAGTCCTTAGGGGGTCTCAAGGTGGTCTAAGGGTTAGTTTGACATCTAGAACCTTTGTGTGTGGTTTTATAGTGTCTACATATTGCCCCTTATTATTATGCAGATTGTATCAACAAGCTAAAAAATAAAATTAAATTATAGGTCAAAGGTTAGGTTGCCTCGAGCATGGGAGGAGGTGTTACCCCTCAAACCAAGAATCGATGAGGTAAAATAGAATCAGGTGTAGGTTTGATAGGTGGGTAAGTTGGTGACAAAGTGGGTAGTAGGTTGGGTATTAAAGCATAAATATGTGCACAAAGTGTGACTAAGTATGATATCTAAGATCATGCAATGACTAAGTTACCATGGTTTTGTAAAAATAAGGTTGGTACTAGAAGGACAAGTGATAAGTAGACCACATGACCATATGTGATGGTTTGATTATACTTGTAAACATAAGTGTCTTAGACAAGGTTAGTGTTTTTGGGGGTATTTAAGGTAGAAAGTGTTCTTATGAAGACATAAATTAGTTAGGTGTGCATAAAATAACACAAGTTCAAAATGTTCAACTTGGTAATTTAAACGGTGCTATTAAAATGACCAAAGCAAGGTCACTACAAAACATGTGAAAGTTAGGGCCAAAATGTCCAAGTGCAAGGTTTAACATAGTTTTTAAGGGTTATTAGAGAAGGTCATCTCTAGTGGTTAGCATTAGGTGAAATTTTGTTTGGAAATGTTGTGGGTGGGAGGGGAAACCCTAAATTGGTTGACCATTGACATTCAAGGTTGACTATTGGTAGTCAGATTGACTGTTAGTTGTCATACATCATCCCTAAAAGGGTGAAGACAAAAGACCACCAGGGGTTTTATTCTTTCATTATGAATTTGAAACCTGTAGTGATTAGCTTTTTGGCATTTGGAAAGAAAACATTGAAAATTAATTAGTGGTTGAGTGGGTTGATTTGAGGCTAATCAAAGATGTAGAGGGGTTGAGGGAGAGCATGAGGTCAGGTGGTGGTTCTCAAGGTTCCTCCTTGATGGCATTAGAGGAATGAGGTAGGTATTATTTTAAATTGATAGATTAGTTTTAATATTACAAATGAATTTGTTGGTTATTTATTGTCTGGGTGGGTGTTGACTTAGGACTAGGTTTATTGATGGTATTTTTAGTTTTGGAGTTAAATTTGGGAGTGTAAATTTATATTGGAAAGGGTAGGGTAGATAGGGGAGGGTAGAGGTAGTTGTAGGAGGGCAACCTCCAAGAGGTAGTCGTGTCTCAGGATCATAGATTGATTATGAGACATTATATATTTGATGCATTTTTTGATTTTGATACCAGCCTATGAGCTAATGCAGTGAGATGTATATTTTAAAGAGATATGTATATTTTTGTATACATGATGATGATTGTTTATGAGATATAGATGTGAACTTTCGTTATGGTTTGTGGTTCATGGTTAAGATGTTCATGCTGATTATTTGTGATATTATGTTGATATGATTATGCTCATGATGATGTTGATGTGGACTCACCTAGCTAGGCATGTGATGATATGTCTCTTTAATTTATGTTCACGATGATTCTTGATATGGATTGATGTTAGTGATGTGATTTATGATGTGATGATTATGGATTACTATGATGATCCTAATATGATTATGTGATGCTAATGTGATATTTTTGATGATTAAGATGATGCTTATGACATTATGATTATGTTATTTGATGATGTTGTTTATGGATGTGATCTTTTAATTTCATGTTTGAGATGATCATGGTTATGATATGGATATGATTATGGTTATGGCTACTAGTTATGCTTAGGTGGACAATGTTATGATGTGACTATTGTTATGGTTATAGATTATGGATCATAGCTATATAGATGTGATAAATGGTAGGATGCCAATGATGTTTATGATATAGTTATTATTATGGTGTTCATGCTAAAATTGAATGAAAATATGCTTCCTCATTTATATTTAGACATGTGGTGGGTATGGTATATGTGAGGATGTGATGATGATAGTTAATTTGTTTATAGAGGTTATGATTATGCCAATGATGTTTATTTTTGTTTATGATGTGATGCTGATATTATATGATGTGGTTATGATTATGGTCATTTTGTTTAGATTAAGGTGAAGCACATAAAGTAAGTTAAATAACAAAACTAGATGTGAGAAAAAGAGGATAATCAAGAGACAAACATCTAAATAAATGTATCAACTAATATAAGAGAATAATAAGGAGACACAATGCTTCTTATTTGGCAAGGACTAAAACAAAATGAAGTTGGATTGGCTTAAATAACATAAGAATTTTTAATGCTTCACATTAGCATTCATTAGTTGGTTAAAAAAGGTGTCTTGATCACATAATGTCAAGTTCTCTCAAAATCCCTTGCTTATAGTGCATAAAGGGGAGGGGGATAAAAATGGAACCTTATCAAGCGACTAGCCTACCTCTTCTATAGGTCACCAAAGAGATAGCATAAATGATTCCATGTCATGTAATGTGTAGATTGATCAATGCAAGAAGTGTACTTATGAAATCCAATTATAGCTTCCAAATTATGATTGTATTTTTAGATTTTGATAATGGGTATTTTGATTTTTTGTTTTTGTTTGGAGAGGTTGGGTAAGTTGATCAATGTGGGAATCTTCCAAGAAATTTATATGCTTTTGACAAATGCTGTACTCAGCCATCCTTCAAGGGAGTGGTCTAAGTTTGTATGCTTTAGTTTAAGGCTATTGATAGATATCCTTCAAGGGAGAAGTCTACCTTATATTGAGAAAGTTTGATATGTTTTTGGTAGCTATCCTTTGAGGTAGTTGTCTAAAAATGCTAGAGAATGAACCATGTGAGTTCTTTGCTTATGATGTTGCCTTTTATTTTAATTTTTGCTCAACATAAAATTGATTATATAGGCTTAAAGGTTATCCTTTTGTGAAGGCAAAAACTAAAGGCACAAGAAGGTTGATTAGGTGTAAAAGAGGTTTATGTGACAACAACCATGGGAATTCATCCTATAAAAAGGGTAGAAAGTACCATGAGAATCATGCCATGGGTAGAGTTATGGTACCCATTGTTCAATATTAGGTTATGATTATGATGGCTAATCACATGATTCAACTTTTATGTTGTCCCTAAAATAAGGAGAAAAATGTGGTTTGAAAATAAGGGATGAACTTAAGTTGGACAAAAGGTGAGTTTGATCCTATTTTAACAAAATAAAGGATACATATGCAAAGCATTGACGGGCTCAGGTTTTGGGTTCCATTCAAAAGAAGATAAACAATAAGCTCTTGATCCATACTTGTGCATTATGATATAAAGTCCAATCTAATTGAAAGTAAACTTACCTCACTTTCTTTTCTCCATAGTGGTGACATGTTGATGTTACTTGAGGATGAGGTCCTTGATATTAAATTCTCACACTTTATGGTGTTTGTTATAAACATGCTTGATGCATTCTTGATAGACATGAATATGAGTGAGTGATATTAAATGATGCTTGTTAAGTAGCTCAAATTGGGCTAAACATTCTGGATGATAATCACTCTCAGATATGAGATCTCATAAGGATATGTGAAGAGAGGGAATTTATACTTTGAGAGGCAAGATAGCCTATACTCCAAAAACTAGAGAGAAAGGGTTAACACCTATAGGGGTCTAAATGCTAGTATGATAGGCCCATAAGGCAAAGGGGATGTGTAAATGCCAATCCTGGCTAGATGCATTAACTATTTTAGTTAGCATGTTGTTAAGAGTTTTGTTAGAGGCTTCTACCTATCCATTTTCTTGTGGATGATAGGGTGATGATAAACTTAGCTTGATACTAAATGCATCACAAAGACATTGGACTTATTTGTTTTTGAAGGATTTGCCATTATCACTGATAATTGTATGAGGAACACCGAAGCAATAGAGGATGTGATGGTTGATAAAGTCAATAATATTTTTAGCTTTGGTTGAGACAAGAGGAATAACCTCTACCCATTTTTTAAAATACTCTGTTGCAGTGATGATAAAAAGATGTCACTGTGAAGAGTGGGGGTTAATTTTTCTAATGAGATCTAGACCCCATTGTGAAAAGGGATAGAAATCTTTAGATACTTGAAGACTATGGCTAGGTGCATGATGTAAATTGGCATATTGTTGAAATTTGACACACTTTTTCACATAATCACAACAATCTTGGTTAAGGGTAGGCCAATAATAGCCAAGGTAAAGGATGTGTTTAGCAATGGCTAGGCCACTAAAGTGTCCCCCATAGATCCCATCATGCATTTCCTTGATAGCATGAGAGGCTTCATGACTATGGCATTTCCTTGATAGCATGAGAGGCTTCATGACTATGTAGGCAATAAAATAAGAGACCATAAAAGTTTAATTTATAAAAAATTCCCCCTAGTATGCTATAATGTGAGGTGATCTGGATAAATGCTCTTCAAGCATTCCTAGAAAGACCAGAAGGAATGATGGCAAGGTTGAGGTAGTCAAAGGTCTACTGATACCAAAGGTCAAGTTGGGTCTCCTCCACATTGAAGATGATGTGAGAGTCATATTTGACGTAAGAGGGCTAGGTAAGTCAATGGATAATGCCATATAGCTTAGAATTAGAGGGTACAGATGGGATCTAAGAAGTGAGGGAAGCCATCATATCAAAAAAATTATTCATAGATCATGGAGTGGTTTGGATATGGTAGTGTTCAAATGATGCTCAGAGTACACCAGCTAATTATTCATACTATTGTAAGAAATCTTTCTTATACTGGTAAGAGATGTTGATTTAACTGACCATGAGTTGAGAGTCACTAAAAATGTTGATCATTTTGACTTAGCCATATTATTGGTACATTTGAAATCTAGCTTAAAGGATAAAGGAGGAGGTTCAAAATGAAGGGGGATCAGGATGATGCCAACTCCCCCACCATGTTGACACTTTGATACATTGAAAAACATGGTCAATTGATAGGTAAAGTCTACCTAAGAGAGGGTTGCGATGGACTCATCTAGAAACTCAAGAGGAGGAAGTTAGTTATCCACTAATGGTGCTTCAACCAATTGGTCAATAATGACTTTCCATTTAATGGACTTATGCTAAAGAAACTCAAGGTTAAACTCAGCTAGAAGCATGATCCACTTGGCCATATACTAGTTTTAGTATGGCTTGGAGTGCATATACTTGAGTGGGTTAGTGTTGGTTATGAAATAGGTCTTGTGGTTGAGAAGGTAGTGGTGAAGTTTGGTGGCCATGAAGACCAAGGCTAGGAAAATTTTCTCAATATGAGTGTACTGAGTTTCATATTATATAAGCATATGAATAATGTAGTAGATGACTTGCTCTTTATGTTGCTCATCTTGATGAGCTAACATTGCCCCTAAGGCATGGTCAGTGGCAGAGATATAAAGGTAAAAAGGCTGATCTTCCTTTGGAGGAATAAGGATAGGTGGAGATAGAAGGTAATTTTTAAGTGAATCAAAAGCATTTTGATAGTCATAGTTCCACTTATAAGATATATCCTTCTTTAGAAGGTGATGAAAGGGTTGACATCAGTCTGAGAATTGAGAGATAAAGTGATGAATGGATTGAAGCTTCCCCTGCAAGATATAGATCTGTTTGAGGTGGGTAGGAGGAGGCATATCAAGGATTACTTTGATTTTGGTAGGATTGAATTTGATTCCCCATAGGGAGATGATAAAGCTAAGGATATTTCCTAATAAGACCCCAAAGATAAACTTCTTGGTATTAAGGTGGAAATGGTAATGGATGAGTCACTCAAAGATAATCTTAAGAATGGCTAAATGATATTTATGACATTTGGATTTCCTAAAAAGGTCATCAACATAGTCTTTAATGATTTTGTGAATAAGGTCATGGAAGATGTAGGACATGGTGCATTGGTAGGTTTTACCAGTGTTCTTTATTCCAAAAGGCATGACCCTATAGTAAAAATCCCCCCTTAGGATGATGAAGGAAGGTTTGTGTTGATCATTAGGGGTAATTAGGATCTGATTGTAACCAAATAATCTATCTATAAGAGATAAAATCTCATGACTGACTGTAAGATCAACAAGCTAGTCAATGCTTGGTAAAGGAAAGTCATCTTTTGGGAAATCAAGGTTAAGGTCTTGAAAGTCCACACAAATGCACAATCCCCTATGACTTTGGTACAAGTATGATGTTCAAGACCCATTAAAGATAGTTAGTAGGTTGAATGAAATTAATAGATAGGAGATATTAGATATCTTCTTTGATGATAAGGGCTATGCAAGGGTGCATTTATTAGAGTTTTTCCTTGATTAGTTTGGCATCATAGTTGGTGACTATGTTGTGGGTATCAATGAAGGGGTCTATTCTTGGCATGTCACTATAAAACCAAGAAAATGCTATACTACATTCTTGTAGGAAGGAGGGGAAGTCTTGAAGCTCCTTAAAATTTAGCCATTGGCCAATTTTGACAATGCATAGGTTATTCAAAGTGCCCAAATTGATATCAATGGTAGATTAATTCAACATGGTTGAAGTCTCAAGAGGAAGAGATTTATGGATATAAGAATCTTCTACACCAAGATAGGTGAGAATAGAATCATCATCTTGACACTGAATGGTATTAATAGTAGGAAAGTCATCCCCTACCATCTCAGGATGAGTTAGATGGATGGTTATGATTACCTCATCCTTTTAATAAGTTAAGGGTTTGAGGCTGATTTTGTTGATGAATTTTTTTTTAGGGGGGATGATGTTGGATTTGTCATCTATCGATGGTGGAGTGGATGATGAAGATGGGATTTCCTCATCAATGACTATAATGGGAGGCAAGTTGGTTTGTTATTTAGGTGACATGAAACCAAGGCCATGTTTTTCATGAGGTTTTTAGGTTTTTATTGGAAGCAACTCATGTAGCCTATTTTCATATTGACCTAGGCCAAATACCTTTAAACACCACCTCTAAAGGTATGTTTGGGAAAACTCTGGTTTATCTAGATAGGAGAAACTATAAGTGAATGGTCAAGGTGAAAAAGAGGTGGTGGAAGTGTCAAGGAGTTTATCAATTCCCCCATAGATGAAATTGGCTTGCTAAGTTGAGGGCCGAAAAGAAATAATGGTTCTAATATTAGGGTCATAAATAGGGTGGTGGTCATGTTTCCCATACTCTTGGGGAGTAGGGAAAACATCAAGGGTCAAAAGGTGATACTCCCCTAATGAAAGACACTAGAAGGTTGATTCTAAAGGGTCCATTATGGGGATTTGGGTAGAAGGGATAAATGAACTGGTGGATGCTTCAGTGGTAAAAGAAGATGAGGTTTCACATTTTACTAATGAAGGCTTATTGGATGGAGGAAGGAGAACATCATTGGGTCAGTACATCATGTTACATGATTTAAAAGGACTCAAGTCAGCTTGTATGATAACAACTTGACCTTTGTGTTTAGATTTGATGCATCAATCTAGGGTGGATGGTACACAACCCATAGAATGGATCCAAGGGAATCCTATTAAAACATTGTACTGAACTCACCTTCTACTATGTAGAAGAGCTCAAGAAGCATGGAGGGTCCTTAATGAATGTGAAGGATAATAGTTCCTAAATTCATGGCCATGGCATCATTAAATGATCAAAGCACTACTAAGGTTTTTGACATAATGTTTGTGGGTAATTTGAGTTGGTTATATGTGTGGGAGGAGATAATGTTGATACTAGCTCCTTCATCAATCATAACCTAGTTGATGTGGGTTTGGTTGATGTACATGATAATGAAGAGGGGAGGATTTGGGTCATCTAGGTGGATGGAGGGTATTTCCAAATCCTTGAAGGTAACAAGGTTGGAAAATTGAAGAGCTTTAATAAAGGTTTCTAGAGGTTGTGGGTCTTCTGGTTGGACTTTTATGGATTGCAAAGCCTTTATCATTGATTGGAAGTGATGAGGTGAGGTATTGATCATTTCATATAAACTTATCTTCACTGGTGTTTAGTGAAGCTATTTCAAAACTACTCATTGGATTGATTCAGGTAGGTTGGATTGAGAGGGTCCTAAGATGGACACTTTGGGTTTGGTTGAAGGTAAAGGTACTTGATGTTAGCCAGGTGATTAGTTGGTGGAAGAGGGATATATCCATAGAATGGATACTTTTGCCTTTCCTTTATCCTTTGGTTGGGCTTGTGATCATGTGACCACATGGATGGTATATAATAGGGGAGGAGTCAGGCTAGAGGATTACTTTAGTTTTCCCTCACTCTGTGGTGAGAGTGGGGGAATAGGTAGGCATTGGATGCTTATTTCTATTTT
The DNA here is from genome assembly GCA_037957365.1 of Torreya grandis. Classification (NCBI taxonomy): domain Eukaryota; kingdom Viridiplantae; phylum Streptophyta; class Pinopsida; order Cupressales; family Taxaceae; genus Torreya; species Torreya grandis. The sequence goes on from JARHVA010002450.1 coordinate 1,955,558, forward strand.
TTGGATCAGTGGCGAGCTCATGAGAGGCTCATCTAATAATAAGTCATCCTCATGATACAACCAATGGACTAAGACTTAGAGAGCCTTACAGTTCTCCATGTCCTGCTCGAGTGTCTTATGATATGAGCACACTAGGTGGTAATTATACTAAGATGGTTTTAGACTAAGCAGGTCAAATGGTTTGATAGGTGGTAAGGTGAAGTAATAATATTGAAATAGCCTTGTAAAAATGGTTGAATAAGAATGGGTTAAAGGTGGTAGAGGAATAAGGGTTTTGGTTTTGGTAAGTGGGTTGGGAAAGTTTTTAAGAGTAGGCTTGATGGTAGATTTTTTGGGTAAATGAACATTCTTGATGGATGGTTTCGGTTTTGGTAGAAAGGTTGATAACTTGGGGTTAAAAGGTTTTGAGGTAGATTTTTGAGAGGTGAGTAGTTTGTTTATAGATGATTGGGAGATAGGAGGTTTGGTTATGGGTGGTTTGGTGAAAATAGGTGTGGATGAAAGTAGGATTGATAGCATAACCAAAAGTGGTGGTTAGGTTTTGATTGAGATGGTTGGTTTCCCAATTAAGGTAGAGGGTTGAGGTTCCAAAATAGAGGTTAAAGTGGAGAGGGGAGGTAGAGTTTTGGTTTTTGGGATTCTAAGTGGTTTTACTTTCTTTATTGACTTAGTTTAGGGTTTGTTTAATAGGTCTAGTAGGCTTAAATATAGATTTATTGATAGGTGAGTAATGTTCTGAGTAGGAAATACATCAAGGTTCTTGGTGGGTTTGGTTAGGATGGTAGAAAGTGATTTGGTTACTTTGGGTGAGTTTGGATCTGATGGTGGTGTTATAGTTTGGTGGGTAGAGGTGTCCAATGGTTGGGTTGTGATAATAATGGATTTGATAGTGAGAAGGGTAGGTTGTTATGATAAAAAATACTCTTGCTTGGTTATATAAGGGATCCCAAGTTGTTACCAAAAGGTGGCCCAATCCAAGTTAGGATCAGATATGAATTCTAAGTTTTTAATTAGTTTGGAGAAAGTTTTAAGATGGGTTTGAGTCTTCCAGTAGTGGATTTAAATGATAGTCCTAAGGGTCAACGGGGACGAATGATTACCTTATCCTTTTCCTAATTAAAAGGTTCATATATCTGAGAAGGTAATTCCTTAGTGGGAGGTGTAGGCAAAGTGGTTTCTTCCTTAAGAGTGCTTTCTAAAGGAAGAGTGGATTGTTGTATGATTGAGAAAAAAGGTAGAATGGTAATGAATTCCTCCTCTAATGTGCATATCAAAGGAGAGGTTGATGAATCCACTACCACTATAAGTGGAGTAGGATAAAAGGTGATTTGGTCAACATTTTCCTTAGCAATGTGTTCACCAAGAACCATATTGATAGTATGGGCCTCATGGGTATGAGAGGATCCTGCTTAGTTTTCTTTATTGGTAAAAGGAGCGTGGTTGGGAAATGGTTGTTTGAAGATGTCAAGTGATTAGTTTAGGGGTGCATTGGGGTCATACAATACAATTTACCCCTTGTTAATGAGAGTTTGGATAATGTTATTGAAGGTATTACACTTACTAACATCATGTCTAATGACTCAGTGGAAGGTGCACAATTCATTCTCCTTATACCAACTAGGTACAGGATGAGAGGAATTGAATTGCTATGGAGGTTTAATCGGTGGGAATTGTATGAGATTGAATTTTAATAATTTCTCCAAGACCAAATCATATTATTCCCTAAGTGGAGTAAATTTCTTTTGGTTATTTTGATCTGGGTTTCTAGTGTTTTGATTGGAGGGATTGGAAGAGTTAGATTGGTTAACAATGGGTGGAGGGGTAGTCTTAAGGATAACCACATTCATGATTCCCTTGTTTTTGGAGTTAGTTTTGGTTTGGTTGTTGGATTTAGAGGAGGAATCCTCATTTGATTTGGAGGTAGAATTCTTGTTTCTCAATTTTAGTTTTCCCTCATTAATGGCTCTATTTTATGATTTTCATGCCATGGTAAAAGCTTTGTCAAAGGTCTTAAAGCTCTAAAGCCATAAGGTAGAAGAAATGTGTTTATCACAAGCCTAAGTAAAGAGTTTAATCAGTTTGGGTTAGGGAAAAGAGAAAGAGAGTTAATTTATCAAGCTTCTTCAATGGGATGCAAAGTTAGCTATGGACTCATCGTTTAATTTCTGAATAGAGTAGAGATTAGTGATGGAAACCTTCTTGGAGATGTTTATAGAAAAGTGATCCAAGAAAGTTTAAGCCAACTGGGTGAAATAAAAGAGAGAGTGCTTTGTTATATCACTGTACCAATCTAGTTCTAGACTAGATAGAGACATGGGGAAGGTACGAAGAAGGAGAGCATCATCATAGGCAATCAAATAACATGAGTGCCTAAATTCTCTTAAGTGTTGTTGAGGGTCTTCCTTACTTTAAAATTTGTAAAATTTGGGAAGTCCCCACTGAGGAGAATGGTGTTAAATGGGGATGGATGGGTGAATTGGTTCATTATAGATTTGGTCATATGACAAAATATTATGAGCTCCAAAAATGGATGACTCCAAAGTAGTCATTTTGTCCATTAACATTTTGACAAGGTTGGTTTGGGGTTGTGTACCCCCATAGTTGTAAGGTAGGTTATGTTTGGTTTGGGTAGGTGCAACATATGTATAGTTGGTGGGGGCTTGAGAGGCTACCACATATTGGTATATGGATATGGGTGGTTGGGATGATGCCACATATGAATACATGGAGATAGGTGGTTTAATGAAAAGTAGAGGTACACACCCTTATGGGTTAGGGATGTAGCACATGTTTTATGCAATGGGTACATATTGAGAGATTAACATAGGTTAGATAGGAGGCATGGTTAGGTTAGTAAATAGAGGGTAGGTGGTAACTTTGGTACTAATGGGTGTAAGGGTAGAAGTTATGGGAACCACCAAGCTCTGGAATAGAGTGGAGGTAGGTAGGTTAGAAATGAGAGGAATGGTAGTAGCACCAGTAGAGGGTACTCCTATGGTAAGGGAAGTGCTAGAGCCCAAATTTTGGGTTGCTCCTATACTAGGAGGGTTATTAGTTGGGGAAGAAGGTGCTTGGGTGTTACTTGATTGAGTGGGTGGGTTTTGAATGGTGGTATTGGTGGGATTATTGGTAGAAGATGATGCCTAGGTGACTAGAGGTTGAGTGGAGATGGTGGAAACAAAAGTGTTGCTTGTAAGGTGGGATAACATGCCATAGAATAGTTCAACAGGTAGAACTAATGTGGGGGTACAATGAGATATGGTGTTAAGGTAATGCTAGAGGGATATAAAGTTGTTATCTAGAAAGGTGGTGAAATCCACATCACCTTGGGAAACTATTCGAGGGATGGTAGGGCTTCCATAAGGATGGGTATAACTCTCTACATCTAAGATGTACTCCATGGATGAGGGCAAAAAAGAAGATGGATGATTAGGAGGTGGGTCCTAATTTACTTGGTTTCTTAGTTATTGCCTAGTTAAAACCATACATAAAAGGGAAAGAGGAAGATACAAGCAACCTCACAACTCAAACAAAGAGAAGACAAGAAAAATTCAAGGAAACAAAACACACACTAAAGCATGTTAAATCCTAAGGTTAATTTTAGTCCTTGTGGCTTATGCCTTAATCTTTAAGAATTGTGTGACTCAATTTTGGCTTGTAGAATGGGTACTAAAAAATAAGTCTATGGTTGGTTTTAGGTTGTGTTTAGGCTCTTAAAGGGATCTGTATTGAAAATCAATACATGGCTTGATATTGGGGCCTCCCCCCCTCACTTAACACACCACAGTGATAAGGGTGTTAGGTTCTTAGCCAAGATATACCAATTGCCAGAGATTATAATTATCCATAGAACTAAGTTGGTTCTTCCCTTGGTAATAAAATCAAAGTAAGATAGCCAATAACGGTGACCATTAGGTGATGAAATCTTAGTCGCGTCTTACGTCAATGTTTTTATGATTGATTGTGATAAGAGTGAAACTATGATTAATTCACTTAATCTTGTAAGTGGTTTGGTCTTGTGTGTGTGATAAGAGTGAAACTATGATTAATTCACTTGATTAATTAAGCTATATGAGCTAAAATAAGCAAGCAAAGAATGGATGCAGTTAATTTTAAATCCAAAAATGAAATATTTATTTCATTGTATGAGTAGAACCGAAATAAAAGTAGCTAGATGTAACTATAAACCCAATAAAAGACTCAAGGATCCCACTAGGCATGCCAAAATGTTTCAATAAAATTTAACTTATATTATTTGGAAGAAAGAGAGAAGAAACTTGAGAAAGGTATGGTAAAAAAACCTGATATGTTATGCGTGTATTGATCCAGATGGTTCTAAATACTCCTCTTTGACTTGGGAGGAATGATTTGTAGATAAGAAAGAACTAAAGATATAATTGATTAGTTAGATAGTAGGGTGGATTACCTAGCAAGGTAGATCCAAGAAGCATGAACTTCCTTGGAGGCTATCAATCCACACTTTTAAATAATCAAGTTCAAAAGATAAATTGCTTGCATAAATAATAGAAAAGTACTGAAATCAAATACAAGAAGTGCTTGATAATTGAATAGGTGAATTTTACTATTTATATAAATAAATAGATTAATATTAATGTTAAATGATTTAAGTGTGGTTCATAAAATAGGGTAAGGCTCTATGATCAGGTAGGGGATTTAAAATTGGGATTTGTTTGAGGTTTGATGGGTGAAAATAGCTTGTTGTTTATTTGTCACATAGTGACCATTGATGGTTAGGATGACCATCGATAGTTAGGGTAACCATTGATGGTTGGTGACCATCAACAATTATGGATAGATTGTCGATGGTCAAGATGATCGTTAGTGGTCAGGGTGACCATTGGTGATTACTGTGGATTCTAGTTTAGTTCAAGAAATTGGGTTGATGGGGATACATAATGGATTTTGGAAGGTGGGTCTAGGTCAGAGGTTAGTTGTAAGAAGAAAAAGATAACTAATCTTAAAAAAATAGATACTTAACTTAGTTGTTTATTGTTGAGGTGAGTGGCTAAGAAATATATCAGTGGAGCCTAGAGAAATTTTTATAGAGTAATGGTACTTGGTTGTTGACCAATGAGTAGTGGCACTTCGTATCTCCATCATACTCATATTTGATTTGTTGGAAGAATAACTGTAAAATAAGCTCTGATGTAAGAGGCTCTTTATGGTTGTTGATGACCTATAATGGATCTGATTCTAGATGATTTTATTGATCCATTTCACCTCTTCATTCTTTCTTTTTATAGGAAGAAAGGATAGGTGAAACAATAGATCAAAAAGGTGTTTAATAGGGTGTCTAAACTTAGCTTTGGCATGCATTGGCTTGCACACAAAAAGAAAGCTAAAGTTGACAAGAGTTAACTATTTAGGTAGTTAGAACTTGATCATCGATGGTCAAGCGTAATCATCGATGGTTAGGGTGACCATCGGTGGTCGAGGGTAAAGGTTAAGTTTGGTCAAGGTGGGTTAGTTAGTCAATTTATCTAGTTAGTTAACTTGACTTAGGTTTGTAGTCAAAAGGTTATAGAAGAGTCCCTAGGGGGTACTGAGGTGGTCTAAAGGTTAGTTTGACATCTAGAACCTTTGTGTGCGGTTTTCTAGTGTCTAAATTTTTCCATTTTTCATTATGGAGGTTGTATGAGTAAGTTGTAAAATAAAAATGGATTACGGGTCAAAATTTAGGTTGCCTCAAGCATGGGAGGAGGTGCTCCCCCTCAAATTGGGAATTAATGAGGTGAAATAGAGTCAAAAGTGGGTTTGATAAGTGGGTAAGTTGGTGATAAAGTGGGTGGTAGGTTGGGTACTAAAGCATAAACATGCACATAAAGTGTGACTAAGTATGATAGCTAAGATCATGAAATGACTAGGTTACCATGGTTTGGTAAAAATAAGTTCAGTATTAGAAGGACAAGTGACAAGTAGACCACATGATTGTATGTGATGGTTTGGCTACACTTATAAACATAAGTCTCATAGACAAAGTTAGTGTTTTTAGGGGTATCCAAAGTAAGAATTGATCCTATGAAGACAAAAATTGGTTGGGTGTGCACAAGGTAGTGAAAATTCAAAATGTTCAACTTGGCAATTCAGTTAGTGCGATCAAAATGACGAAAGCAAGGTCATCACAAAACATGAAAGAAAAATAATAAAAATGTAGGTGCAGTCAACATAATATCACAAATATAGAAAAATAATAAAATGATAGAAATGAAATCATGAAATAAAACTTATATGGGTTCGATTCACATTAGGTTCACCAGAATGTATGCAATGAAAAATGTAACAGATCTATAAATCAATCCTAGCTTGGAAAAGATAGATCTTACTTACACTTCTGATTGGGGATACATTAGATAATTGGGGTCATGACTAATATGGATCTACTAGACATAATAAAGGGATCTATTAGTATAAAAATATCACTATGGAGGGTTCCAAAACCTCCAGTCAATCAAAATTATGCAATAACCTTGACTAGGTCCTATATTTTCATATTCACTAAACTAATAACAAATAAAGCAAAATCTAATCTAGTGCTCACCAAAACTTGTGGCATAAAGTGGGGGTTAGTAAACATAAAATTAAACATGTATAAGATAATCTTATTTAATTTATGTATAGGTAAAACCCTAATGCATGGAGAGCAATACATTTAAAGGCCATTACTTATGTTACTTCTATCTACTAAAGAGAGGAGTAAAGTTAGAGATACTTACCTAGAAGATGAAGCTATAGAGACTCAATCTCTCCCTTGGATAAAAGTGATTCATAAGAGGTTGTTGTGGTTTTTAAGGATCACTAGGAAAGGGAAAAGAATCCAAGACTTCTCCAAAAGAAAAGATTCTTCTCCAAGTATACACCCTAAGCTAAGATTCCTCAAGTAGAATGGTAGAAGAGTAGATTGTAAAGAAGCAAAAATAAAAAATTAACTCTTGTTATCTCTATAAGAATGGAAAAATGGATGTGTTTATATAGGTGAATTTAACCTTAAATACTTTCAAAATTTTAGGTTGACAAGGTCGACCCAATCGACCTAGTATTCAAATTGACAAAAAACTAACTAGTGAATGAACTATGTCAGCCATGGTCAACTTAGTTCTGAGTAAGCTTTTGTAAATAATAATACAAGGTTGATGTGGCTGAAATAATCATGTAAAATACCAAAAAGTGTGTTAGGTTAGGTAAATGGATAATGAAGGTGGAAATTGACTAGAGGTGGGTGCAAAATAGGAGGCCAAGCTCAAGGGAATGTTTTTAGGAGTTGGTTGGATTGGTAATAAGTGGAAAAAGGATAACAATCCTATGAAGCACCAAAGGTCCACCCACCCCTTGATTAGTTCACCTCTTAAGGCATTCAATTAGATATATTAAGTCTCGATAAGTTATTTCAAGATATAAATAATCAATAATTGATAAATATTTAAAATATTATGTAGACACAAACCTCCAGTAGACTATTCAAACACAAACTATGTTCCCAAAATGAAGCATAATTGAAGAATATAGACCACAACACATCTCAAGAAAAATAAAATGGAATCCATCAAATTGAGGGAGTTTAAATGAAAAATTAATTACTATAAACCTCTGAGAATCACTACTATGAAGATAAAATAGAGACTTGTAGTAGAATTCCCTCAAATAACCTATACACTAAGACATTCTTCCTTCAAGTGAAATAACTTAATAGAAATTATTTGAATGAAGAAACCACCCTAAAAATGATATAAAAGACCTATAAAAATCACCCTTAAAATGATTCTTCTCCATTTATTTCTGATCTAGAGAAATAGGTGCAAGAATAAACCCCTCTCGGATGAATAGGCCATAATGACCTGATGTCACTCTTAACAATTATTCATAAAGAAAAAACCATAAATATGCAAACCAATACAAATTATTTCAATATTAATTATATCCCTACCAATAGACAAATTTTAATCTCTCTCTCTCTCTCTCTCTCTCTCTCTCTCTCTCTCTCCTGGCCATACCATTCAATGCAAATTTGACTTCTTGAGCTTGTGAAGGAAATGATGGAGGCTAAAAGTATTATGGAGTGTCAATTCAAATTTAAACTTATTCCAAAGATATAAAATTATATGAGGGAATCCAATGGACACTTATAAACCATTTTCAATTAAAAACTAATCTTCTAAGGTCATATAAGTACTTGTAAAGTGTCATTTTGCCAATATTAGACATTAAACTATAGATTATGTTAGAATATAACTATTATTAAACCTTATATAACTTATTTTTGACATTAGGGGAAACTAAAATCTTCTTTAAATGTTATTTTATTAGAATGGCACATCCAACTCTTCCACATGGGCCAACAGGTGGCCAAAATGTGATTTTTTACATCTAAAAGGCAAATAAAGGTTAGAAAATTATAATATGACATTAAACACACATAAATAACCTTTTTATAATTACTCTAAACTATATTAACCATTTGACCATGTTTGACCATTCCAAGACCTTATGATTAACCATAGGACTAGACAAGTGAACCTAAGACTAGAACATGGACAATGCTAGATGAGGGCACATATGACCATATGGAATAATTTAAGACCACTTAAGACCTTTATGAGACCATGAAAAACATTAGACACATATATGAAGTTTCAACCTATATGTGGTGACCAATTTTGATGTGGGATCAAAATTTGGTCAATAGCACCTAATGCATTTAACCTCCTTACTTGGGTGTCATGATGGACATCATACCCCATACTCATAGGTAACTACTCAAATTTATTATTATACACATTGATTACATCTATCTTGACACCCTTGTGCAATTCTAGATACAACATTCATCTCACACTACATACTTAAGCTCATAGTCTTTTACATTTTGATGTTATGTTTGCATATTATATTAGAATATCATGTAGTTATCATATATGATTCATCTAACACATTTTGTAGAGCTATTTTATTTTAAGGATAGTTCTTGCATAGTCAATAATTACCCTCAAAATATGGGACATTTACAAGGGTTTTTCATAGAGATAAAGCTCTTACATTGCTATTCACAGATCATTTTTAGCACATAGGCTTAGTTTTAGGAAATCAGACATAGGAAAAAATAGGGACCCCAAAAGTAGTTTAGTCACCTAGATTTTAGACCAGATAGACATTATCACCTATATTAGGACACTAGCACCACAGGGTGATATTTTACACTATATGGAATTATTATCTAGTATCCCCATCTTTAGGGTAGTCTAAATTAGCTAGAATAATACACTAAGTATAATATAAATTTGTATAGACACAATCACAAGTTTTATTATTATGTTTAGATTTTGCTCAAAAACACTCATTTTAGCTCAAATTCATATTGGCTACTCATATTGGGGGAATAATTAATGGCATGATCACTCCCAAATTTACTTTAGATACATAGATATAATTATTACATACTTAGTCTAGAATTAGTATACTCAGATATCAGATTGGGGGCATGTGCATGACACATAGTTTTCATTTGCTCAGTTACACATAGGTTGATCAGATGGAATATCAAAATTTATGTCATTCTCTACAAGTGTACACTTGATATCATATTCTAGGTTCTCACCAATTTCATATCCTCCTTCATCTATAGTGGTTGGCATTCTTGAGAGGCATAGAGCCACCTAATGTACCTGAGTGGCTTTAGAACCAACATACACAATTAGATATTTTTGCCACTTTATGCAATTCAATTTTAAATGCATATAATACACATGGGTGGGAAATGATGGAGACATAACATACATGAGTTCTTGAGCCACCCACATGAGAGGGTTAGACACACTTACAGTCTTATCTAAACTATTCATAGGTCATGGTCCACCAAGCAAGGGGTGAGTAATGATGGAGTCAAAATTAGATTGAGTTATTGAGCCACCCATTTATGAGGATTGAGTAAACTATCATCTCAATCTAATATATTCAATGATTTGATCACTATGTACATGCACACACATAGGTTATTTCTAGGTTCATGCATTGGTTCGTATACCTAATAAGGTGTATTCATTCTTTTCCTCTTTCTTATCTCTTTACTCAGATTTACTTAGTTACTTTATTTAACATAATCTTTTAATTTTTGATAATCTCTTTAGTAATGACTATTTTTTTCATGTTTTATTGTAGGTCATTTCTTTGGATCATGTTTCACATATGTAGACCCAACTTCGCATACCCATACTAAGCTACACAAGTTTCACTTCCTAGGTAAGTCCAGGCATGCTTCTTTTTCCTTTATACTAGTCATTTTGCTTTACTACATTTATAGCATAAAGGGGGGCATCTAAAAGTGGTATTTGGATGCTAAATGTGTTTCTTGAGACAACCTATTCCTAGCTTATCCCTAGATCTATCCTAGATACTTTATCACACTTTTCCAACCATTATGTAGACCATAGACATATCCAATCAACTCAAACATATTCCTAGAACTTGCATTCTAAAATTCTAACCCATTATGCCAAAGAGCCTACCAGATGGACACTAGTGCAATATTAAGGACACTAGATCCATATGGCACTAGTGTCCCTAACTTGGTGCTAGTGTCCCTTTCCTTAACTCTCTCAAATAGATATATTTCTAAATGTATGCTCTTCCTAAGGTTGACCTAAGAACATTTTATTATCTACATAAGCTACGGATCACTATACATATAAAACTATTAGACCTCTATCCACTAGATGGAAAATAGATGCAAAAAGCTTATCAAATGAGAAACAAGTTGATTAAAATCAAGGTTATTAATCCCTATTCTACCCTACTTCTACATATTACCATATATAGCTACCTTAAGCCCAAATTTCAAAGATTTCAAATCTCAAGCACATTCAAGGCATTTAAGACCAATATCATTCTAGCATTCAATTTTGATTGCACCAAGCACTAGGTGGGAGAACTAGATTAGGCTTGATCCCTCCTTAGAGTATTCGTATGTAGGCAACTCTATTCATATTAGGGTGTTGAAGATGTCTAGCCTATCCTACTAATGAACATATATTTTTATCTCATGTCATACTTGTAATAAGGATTAGGGTTTGCATACTAAATTAGCTATTCCAAGTATAATACAAAGTTCCAAATTTCATGTGTGTAAGAACAAAACCCAAAAACATAGGCATAGTTGATCCTAAAAAATAGGAACCATCTCATAAAGAGGACACTAGCACCATTTTGAGGAAACTAGAGTAACATGACACTACTATCTAGGTGGGGCATTATTTTCCAGTGAAGAATTTGATTTAGGGACCCTATTGAGACACTCATACCTATCCATAACCTAGTTTTTTGCACCTAGATCTTCCATGATAGTTGTTTTGTAGATAAGTCTCTATTTACACACATTTATTACTATTTTTAAAAAGTCAAATTAAGTCAAAATCTATAACAAATCAATGGTTATCTATTGCATATTATTTCACTAATTTAGATAGCTCGACCCTTTAATCTAGCTTAGGATTTACATACCTAAACCCTTAAAGGTTAAAATAGTAACACTAGTATCTAAAAGTTGTGTGGCAACCTTGTAGTTGAGATTTTGTATGGAATAGGGTTACCATGTATAACATTGGTATCGACCAGAGATTGGTATGATTTATTATCCAAAGTGAGATGGTGTACTTGTTATTACAAAGTACCCACAACATGCATCAAGGAAATTAACACTTGTGAAGGTATATTATCTATTGGAGTAAAGTGTATAAGCTTGTTTAGGGAGTTATTTATTTATTATTTTTGTGGTAATGTTTTTCAGAAGAGATCCTGCTAGTTATGAATTCCAATATGGTATCAGAGCCCATCATAATATCCATCCATATCCCTACACAATAATATCATCTACCAAAAAACTAGGATCTATACAGTTGGTCAATGGCTAAAAAAAATTTCTAGATCCAATGCAAAATCATTATGAAAGGAATCAACGAATGCAAAAATGCACAGAAAAAATTTTCAACACTTCTATATAGAATTGGGTTTGCCAATGTCCAAACATGAATTGTATAAAATAATTTTTCAAAAAATGTATGAGCCGTATGGCCAAAAATTTCAAAGATATATATCCTTTAATGCAAAAAAATAGAAATCAAGGAAAAATATTGAATCCAAGAAAGAGGTTCCATCATAGCACAGAGATAGAGTAGTGTGTATGGTTTGAGCTTAGTAATGGATACAAAAACCACTTTGATACCATATTAGAATTCATAACCACCAAGATATATCATACAAACCATTACCATAGAAATAATAAATAAACAACTCCCTAAACAAACTTATACACTTAAGGGAGGGTGTTGGAGTAAAGCATATGATCTTGTTTAGGAAGTTATTTATTTATTGTTTTTGTGGTAATGTTTTACAGGAGAGATCCTACTGGTTATGAATTTCTTATGAGTTCCAATATGATCATCATCAAGGGGTTAATTTAATTCTTGAATTTTGTTATTTATCTTAGACATTAGTATATTATATTAGAAATCTATGTTAAGGATGGTTGGTTTGCTCTCTATAACCTTTGGAGGTGTGATAACTGGGACTTGGTTAGAGGGAAATGAGATACCACCCTCATTTAGATTAGTTTGAGGAAAAGGTTCTATTGTAGTAAGGGGGGTTGAGGGAGATTCATTGGTATATCTTATATTTTTAGGTTGAAAATAAGTATTACATCTTAATTGAATACAAGGTACTTTATTCTCAATTAAATGTAAATTATGAACATAAAAATAAGTGTGTGTGTGTGTTTTTTTTACATGTGACCTAGCATTTGGTTCAACAAGATAAATAGGTGAAGTAGGAGAAGAACTATAAGGTGTAGATTCTATGGCCTCTTCATCATAATCAAAATAATCATCATTATCCCATGGTTTATCAAATTTAGAGTTTAATTCATATGTATTAGTAAGAGTAGAGTAAGTATCATCCACATGCTCATTAAGAGAGAGAGAAGAGGAATATTTTAAATTTTTACTATTATGCAACGTGTCATCATGTGTAGGTGTAATGCAATGCATTTTTTCACTAGATATGTGTGGAATTCAAACATGATTACCACTTTAAATTTTGGAGTCAAGGGTAGAAGAAGCATCAATCATGTTTTCATTTTGCATATTATGACATATAAGAGAAGAGTTAGAGATATTTACATTATCAATTTGTTATAAATAATCATTACATTGAGCTTGGAATGTGAAAGAAGGTGATAAAATAATTTCATCTACCTTAGTTTGTGTATACTAAGAGGTGTAATATCATTGGTACATGCTTTTTTGAATTTTACTGAGAAAGATAAAGAAGATATACCATTCTTATCTACTTTACTTGAATCATGAAAAAGTGGCTTTCATATATTGTACTTATATTGATTTAATTTGAATAATGAGGTAGCAAAAGTAGTTGAGAAGCTAGGATCACATTGGAATAAAACACTACAAACAAGAGGTTCTTTTGGCATTATATTGTTAATTTGATTTTGAGTAAGAGAAGAGTGAGAAGAAAGAGAAGATGATGTATTTAATATATTATCATGTTCATTTTCATTATCATGTTCATAGTAATCCTTATATCCATCATTATAAAAATAGTCATCATCATAATTATAAATAAAATCATTATTATGATCTAATGTATAATCTTAAAAATTAGTCCATTCCTTGTTATAATCATTAGATAAATTCAAAAGTTCATCAATTGGGTGAGGGGTAGAAGAATTTTTAGATGCCATTTTAAACTTGCCAAGGAAGATAATGTAAACAAGGACTAATAAACACACAAGACGTAGAATGTAATCTAACATAAGTATATGTGCAATTTGAGAAATTTTGAAAAAAGTGTGTAGTATAAAATAAGATTATATGTAAAACCCTAATTTATAGTATTTGTATGTGTAGGGACCTAGTATGTGGATCTAGGATTTTGTATTAGGGTTATTTTTCAAAAATTTAAATTAAATTAAATAAATGAAACCCTAATTTAATATTGATTAAGTTAACTAGGTTATGCTAAAAAATCAAGAAAGCAAGATTTTATCACCCTAATTTAATCCACAAAAATTTGGGAGAAGGTAAACCCTAAGCAAAACTAGGGTTTTAAGCAATATTTAAAGTAAGTCAAGTTCACCAAATATTTTAACTTTTTAGGAATTATTTATCTATAAATCCTATGCTTTTAAAGGGTTGAGTATGTTTCTAATCTAGAATGACTATTGGAAATGATTGATTTAATTGAACTTTCCTAAAATAACAAGTGAGAAGAGAAAATGTACTTATCTATAAATAAATAAACTTTTTCATGGATCAAGGAAGTCAAATAGGTTGGAAAGATAGGAAAACACCTTTCATCTTCTGACTATTTATTAAAATCTAGCCTTGAACAGTAGCACCCATAGTAGGACAATAATTCCATGTGGTACTAATTTCCAATTTTAGCGCTAATGTGCTTGCTAGGGACTATCTAAAACTTTCAGGGAAGTTGCAAATAGTTTTGGAGGTCCTATAGGTGGTTTAGTGTCATTTGGGGGCTCGCCCATGCCACTATTTTAGTTGAATCTCTCTCAAAGTCCTAATGAATTCCTGCACATATGAAATAATAACTAGATCAAATGCAAAAAGGAAAGGAAAAATTAGGTTGTGGGATGTTATAATAATATAGAGTAGAACCCCTATTATCCTAGCTACTACCCACATTAACCCCAATGTTAGGGGTCTTAGATCACATGTAGTTATACCTTAGGGAACATGTGCCATCAAATTGCATGAAATGATAGAAGGACTTTCATTTAGGCCCTTCTCTAATCAAGCATGTAGTGTATAGATGTGATGATTGAGTAGTATGCAAAGTATTGAGATATATTATTGATTGATGTTATGTAATTATGTGACAAAATAGTAAGGTTTATATGTAAAATGCCTTGTGAGGCTCTTTATATAGAAGGAACTTTGATTTGAATATAAGAACTTGTTCACTAGCTAAAAAGTCTTAAAAGAGGGATACAAAACATAAGAGAAGGCTCACATAAGGGTTAGGAATCAAACATAGGAGAAAAGGCTTGTCAAAAACTAGATCCATAGTTGGACATTAACACCATGTGGTACTACTATATTGAAAGTGGTGTTAATGTCCTAAGTCTTAAAGTAGAGATAAAACTAGGAAAGACAAACTAGGGGCCCCTATGATAGGGAAAAGGTGACCTATGACCACTGGGGTGTTATAAATAAGGAAAAAAAGTATATAAGAAAGATCAAAAGACTCAAAATGACCATGCAAATAAGGACTATAACCATCACTAAGACCTTCATGTGAAAAATAACCAAAATGCATAGTACTTGTGGGTTCTTGACTAAATTAGGGTATTTATAGGAGAATATGTCATCATAGTGATTGATATGTCATCAAAGCATATGTGAAACATACAGTGTATAGCATATAAGTATCATGTCAAGATAGATATAGAGACACAATAGTAACCATCATTAATATAAGTACTAAATAATGAGTTACATGGAAAAGTGCATGACATGAATCATGAATCTACACATAAATGAGGACGTGTGTGGTATGGATCATGACACCACAAACTCAAAAATCAATCCTAAATTTTTCCACTCATAATCACACAATGTCATGGCCATGACACACATCATAGAGGCACATACAATAACATTTGATGTCATACTAGGCCAAGGGCCACACACATTGGAATACCAATTATCACACAAGGCCAAGGACCATACATGAAGGACAATCAAATGTCACACAAAGCCAATGGCCACACAAAGGAAAATCAAATGTCACACAAGGAAAAGGGACACAAAGAAAGAGGCATATAATGATACACTCAATCAAGCAAAGGTCATGAAATAAGGCCAAGGGACAAATAAACCATAATAAATTATTAGATTATGAAATGAAATAAAAATAATGAAGCATAAAACAAATTCAACTAGTCTATGTTATCAATATATGTGAATGTCACAACATAAAAAAGTAGCATATCCATGAAATTTAGTATTGCAAAGAATAAAAAAAACATCTAGACATATGTAAACAATCAATGTAACTCAACATGATAAATAGAAAGGTCATATAAAGATATAACTTGTTACAGAGTAACCTATGGAATGAGATGCCATAAGATTTGGCATGACCTTTGGGTACATGAATGACCTGCATCTGCATATCCATATATCATGTGTAAGTTTTATGTCCTACATCACACTCATATATATTGTGTAATGTATGTGTATATGGAAAATTATATTTAATCTACCAAACATGTGATAAATAACACAATTAGATAATGCAAATTAACATCATTTCATGCTTAGGTACTAATTTTTTATTTTTTGAATATATATATATATATATATATACATACATACAATTTTTTAAATATTTTTCAAATGTGTAAATGTTAACCAATTATCCTATCAAGGGGTTGGTCCTATATCAAACATGGGAATGGTCATCTATCATAAGTGGATAATATCATATATAACTGTATCTAAATCTGAGGAATGATATCGTGATATAATGTAACTACTATCATTAACATGACTCATATGATCATGTATATGATTAATAACTCTAGGTAGAATAATATCATGTGGAATTCATTGTATATTAGGAAAAACATGTGTTTGTGTTCATTATAGAACTCAGTGAGCTATTATTAATACTAAATTATGGCATGATAGAGTCTATAATGTTCATTATGAGTCCTAAATAACTCTCTAATTCAATGGGTGTTGAAGCACTGATCATTTAGGAAAGTTAACTACCTTCCTTTGAATTGTCTACATAGATGTAACATGAATAGGTGGAGTAATTAACTATGGTGGTGGTGGGGGTGGAGGAAAAAATTACTCTAGTTGAATAGGATATTCATAGGGAATTCTTGAAACCATGACCACTTTGTTATAATGTATATACTTTTCACATTTATGCACTAAAAATTATATTGCACGAAGCTTATGTACTAAGTGTGTCTCAACAACATGTCAAATACCCTTTTATTTAATAAGACTAAAAATAAATTAGCCACTACTTTAGGGCCTACCTTAATAGGTATCATGATGAATATGTGTAAAATCAAATAGTCATACATGGTGTGCAAAAATTATCTGATCAACCACTCAGAAATAAGAATAATGCTCAATAATCATTTAAGGAGATATTTGAAATTGGATAATGTATTTGTCCCATGATAATTTTAAATGTTTATTTTTCATGATCTTGTTGTGTAATGTTATTTTCTTGTTCCCTTCCTTGATCTTTAACTACTTGATTTATCTTTAGTACCCACACTTATGCTATAGAAAATGTAATTGTATCCTTCTTCATGTATGCAATTATTTAGGATTGACCTGTAAGTATCCTATCTAAAGATATAGATTCATATAAGGTAAATCAAATAGAGCCCATTGATACTTAATGGAATTGAGATATGATTAATGGATCCACTAAACCTAGAAGGAGGAACACCTATAACATAATGTCAAGAAAAAGGGTTCCAAAGTCTATAGGCAATCAAAATAATGCAATATCCCTAATTGGGTATGTAATTAGAAAGTAATCAAATATCATAGTCAAGTAATGTAAGGGGATGGGTTAGAAACATATTTAAAATGAGCAAAGATCCATGGTAGGAAAATGGTGGCCTAAGCTACTTAAGGTGTATAAATGGAAAGTTTTAATAATCATATAACCACACTAAAGTGTAGAGAAAATTAAAAAAAGAGACATACATTAATTTAACAAGTAATTATGCAACTTATATCTATAAAAAATAAATAGCTAGGGTTAGAAAATACTTACCTTGAACAAGTCATGTCGAGCCTCAATCTCTCCCTTAGCCAATGGGATTTTGTAAGATATTTTTGTGGTTGTAAATATCTCAATGGGTGAATCAAGATCTAAGATAAAATGACCCCTTTTATTGCATCTAAGATTCCACAAGACAATATTTTCCCTCCAAGTTAAAATCTAAGCAATAACTCCTCCAAAATGTATAGTTAGGGCAAAAGTGTGAGAAATAACAATTGAAAATGAATGTTCCTCTCTATTAGATTGAAATGATGACTCGTATCTATAATGATAAGTGAGCCTAATCCCTCTTGTATATTTAGTTGAAAATATCAACCAACTTGATTTAGTCCTAAATGGATAGACTAACCTCAAACTAGTTCAACCAGGCCAACTTAGTTATGAAGCGTGCACCTTAATGTTTAGAATTACTTTAATATGATTGATGTAGTTGGGTTGGGGATGATGATAGATAGAACTACATCTAATAGGTTGACATAGTTATAAAATATAGGTCTTGGCATAGTTAGAGGATAATATATGGAAGGAAATAACCTAAGAGATCAAGTATAGGGAAGCTAGAATGGATATATGGATAATAAATAAACAACAATGTCTCTTATGAAGCACTATCAGTCTACCCAACCCTTTTTTGGTACACCATTTAATCTATGCACTTAGAGATATTGAAACTTGATATGTTATTGCAAGAGAGAAAGCATCAATAAATGATAAAGTTTAAAAATATTGTGTGTATACATATGCCCCACCCGAAGCTCATTGTATGTCACCATAGTGTAACATGGGATGGTGGTTTAGGAAAGAACATAAAAACACAATAATAGAGCTAAAAAATTTAATATAAATAAAAAAATAAGTGAAATTAAATACACTATAAATATTTACCTTTACTTACCTTGTTTTTGAAAAATAAGTTGCATGTGTAGTAGATAATGATAGGCACCTAATGTACAAAGTATGAGGTGGACTTGAAAATAAGAGAAAATTTGAGATTTTTGTAGAAAAATTGTGCTAGCACTAAAAAAATATTTATTTTACTAGGGTTATATGGCTTATTTTAGTTTGTGAAAATGATCTATGGGAACAAAGATATGAGAAAAATACAAAATTTCTCGATAAATAACTAAAGGCTAGAAAATTCAAAAATTTTACTATAAAAGGTTAAATTACTATTCATTTGTGCATTTGCTATTTTTGAAATCAAGGCTCTTTGTATCCAAATTTAGAAATTTGAGAGATGATGGCTTGTACACAAAGAGGTATTTGAGCTGGTGGATGTATCACAACTGTGGCTGGTGTGGTCCAAGTATGGGGTACATTTAATATAAATTTTAACATTATGGATAAAATAGAGTAGATTAGGAAAAATATGTGCTAGGGAAAATCCATGTAACAAAAATTTTCCCCAAAATCATAGGTTTAGAGTTAAACATAGATGAGAAATGGGTAGGGTACAAAAGGTCAAAATATAAGTCTAAGTCATTTGTCATGGCCTAGTGAAAATCACCACCTAGTCTGAATGGTATTGACCAAGCTGATGTAGTTAAAATTTGAGGGTAATAAAAACTAGCTAATGTCATCTAAGCTGGCTGATGTAGTTGAAAAAATTATGGTCGATGTCATATGATGTGGTTGACATAGATGAAAAGAGTAAAATGGTTGATAACATATATCTTGGTTGATGGTAATAAATATTAGCTTGGCCAATGTAGTTAAATAGATGGTTGATGGCACATGACAATTTGAGGGGATGGTTGATGGCATGTATGCAGGATAATGTATTATAGTAAAAGGCCAATACAATGGGCCATGGATGATATAGTTAAAATTTATAGATGGTCTATGTAGTAAGATACATGAGCAATATAGTTTTAAAGATAAAATGGTTGATGTAGTAAGGTACATGGCTAATGAAATAGTTAATTTGAAATAAAAAATGATTTATTGTTGTTAATGTATAGCTTTTTCAAGTTTTAGATATTTTTTTATGTTGTTTGATATTTTTTAGAGGCATCAAATATTATGGAGACCACTAAAAGCTATAAGGTTACCAAATTTGTTGGAGTAGTTACCTGTAGTTGATTGAACTCATTTAATTGTGCTGAGGTTTGATGATATTATGGAGATGTGATGGATCACACTCAGTGTAGAGTTAGTCAACATGTTATTAGGAGCATGGGAGAGTCTAACTAATACCTTGTTGTGGGTGGTGTATGGGGATCCCATTGAGGTGGGTATACATTAGAAGATGTTCATGCACTTTTAGGCTTACTTATTATGAGCACACATGAAGTGTGTAACAATAAAAATTACTCTAATGAAAGGAAGACATTATCCATGTGGGCCATAGGGTCTGATAAGTATGACAAAAAATGATTATGCATCAATTTATTTGATGTATATATATTAGCCATTCTAGATATCTATAAGGTGATTTTTAAACTTATGAAAACTCAAGTGATCTATCATAAGTTGGATGGTAGGGTGCCATTGAATATTATAAGCCCATGTTGATCTATGTCAAATTGTGGCATGTTGTATTATTTAGGCTCAATCATTTGGGTGCAATTATTTAATGATTTGTATATTATGTTATTGAGAGGTTATCAGACTATGGGGATTTTTATTCTTTTAAGGAGTTAGATTTTTGAGCACTTACTTATGTATATAATGACAAGCTTGCACCATGTCATGGATGCTTCCATCTCAAGAATGCATAGATAGGCACAAGATCATAATTTGTGGGTGATTTCCCATGCCAAATGTGTTTTAGATAATACAACATGGGTAGATTATTTGGAAACTATATTTAGTTATTGTGGATGCCTGACCATCATGGTTATCCACTATATAGGCATAAACACAAGTGAGGATCACTTGACACTATCCATGGTGGATAGAGCCTCAGTCTTGTTGTTGTGTACTAGGTTAGTTTAGACCACCACACCCATAAAATCCTCTTGTGGTCCCAAAATATTAATTTCATCATATGAGGGAGTGGCATGGTGTGAGAGGTGGAGGGGTACCTATTGAGGAACCAATCATATGGCCTAGTCATCCTATGGTAGTGAAATGGTAGCAGAGGTGACATTGAGGAGATCCTACTACAAGATGAGGTTGAGTAGGATTTTATCAATAGAAATAATAAATACAAGTATAAACACTAACATTGTAGAACTATAGAGGCATCAATATAGGTAGGTTTAGCGACAACCATAACCATGCCTATAGTTATAACAAGGGGATTCTACAACACAACTAGCCCTTAATTAGATGATATCATGATAGATATACAACCAGGGACAACATGATCACATTATTTAACTAGGGTAGTATAGAGGCTTTGTGCCTCCTTAGAGGCATGACACCCAGGATGTGTTATGAATTTTAGTCCATGGTGTTATTGTGGGTAAGTAAAAATGTGTTTATATTGATTTTTTGCTTAGCTATATGCTAGATAGATGTATGCAATTTTTGGGATTATATATGATATATGATGTTATTTTGGTTTTCATTTTTTAGATGATATGATAAAGGATGCTTGATAGAGGAACTTGGTGGAGACTTCCCACCATGAGATTTTAAATGACGTGCTACCACAACATGATACTACCTATTTGATAGATCTTTTGGTACCTTCAATTTAGAGTTACGCTAAGTGGTTTAAGTTGGTTAGGGATGATTCTCAAGAGATAAAAAAATTATTATATGGAGATTATGTTTCATTACCATTGGGATTTGGTCAGGGGAAGCTATAGGCATGGAAAGCACTAGGTTATGATAAAGTTGCTCATTTGGCTACAATTGGCTAGGTATTGAGGCTACAGGCCTAGGTGACATATATACAAGGATAAGTGAATGGTATGTGATTGTATACATGGTCAATAATATAGATTATATAGATATGTAAGTATCAATAATATATGATAGTGTAACACATCCTCCACTGGGTAGGCATGATGGGCCTCAACCTTAGAGATGTTTTTGTACTATGTATCATTGTATATCATGATGTATATAATTTTTATGATATATATATACATAGATACATGTTTTAGGTTGACTCATGGATGTTATCTATGGATATATTTTATTTATATAATATGTGATTGTGTTTTCTTAAGCTATGGGAAAATGTATGGTTAAAAATAATGATAAATTTAAAATGATAAAAAGTTTGAAAAATAAAAGAAAGTGGTAAAAATGAAAAACACATCACAAAAAATGAGATATGTAAAATGATGTAAATAAATGATAAATTTTAATCAAAGATGATATAATGATCAACAAAACTAAAAATAATTAAATTGAATATTTATAACATCTTAGTCTTATACATTTGACAAATTTCAACTAGGGCTCTAACCTTCAGTTCTAGACCTCCCTATTACCAAAAGGCAAACATTCACCATCAAACTGTGCCTAAATGCTTATCTATTAGTATAATCTATATCATTTAGATGACTTAGGTATTTTTCACTATAAATAAATCTTAAAACCTAATAAACATCATTCACTATTATTTTTAAATCCATACCTTTTCTCTAGCCTTTTGGACACTACCAGCCATAAAGGGACACTATTATCAATGGTAGAGTCTAGATCTTTATCTAGTGTTCAGTTTATAAAAGTATTTCAAATTGAAAGCTATTAAAAACTTATGGGTTGGCATATTTGTCACATTGAACCCTACCATGAGATATTTTTAAAAGGTGTGGTATAAATACAAGTATAAGCCTTCTCATTCCTCATCTATAAAATATCAAGAAAACATATTTTAAAGCTCAATCAATCAAATGAGAACCAATCTATTATAACCTATTAATCCATATTTTCATATAAAGCATATGATTAGTTATATTATAGGTTTTAATTCTTCAAATAGTATCTCATGAATAATATTAATCAAATTATAAGCTGGATCAATGCATGCATCGTCATATAGTGTATTGCACCTTCATGCACACACTTTCCCACACACAAGGGAAAACTACATAAGTCTGAGGCCATCTTTGGAGTATTAAACATGTAGGTCCATTAATAGAGGGGTATTTGGGGTTATCTCAACACCATGGGGCCACTAACCCATTTTTATTAAATTCATTCTAAGGGTGAAGAAGGGTAAAGAGCTAGTGTTTGATCAATTAGCAAAGAGTGATGCCCTGTGTCCTAGATATGAATAAACCATTAAAAAGGTGATAAAAAACCTAGAACAATGAATTTGGTCACATATTGATCTATTAATTATTTCATACTATACACTTGCATCATAGTTAGACACTAATATCAATGATAACATCTAATTCGATAGTAGTGTTTGTAACCATAAAAGTAAATTTTTTAAAATCTGACAACTAATTTAAAATACTAATCCTACACATTTTAAACCTATTCATAGTCTATATATACCTAATCATAGTAGACCAAATAAGTATTATTTATTAAAATATCTTTCAATAGTTGTACTTCACTATTTTTTAGCAATCTCAATTGTATAAATTTAGAATATTGTTTATCTGAGTTTTCTATTAATGGGTGTACTCGAGATTAGTTTATCACCCTTGTGCTTGAATTATTTATATATTATTAACCCTATACCACACACAATAAAAATATAGGGTTAAATATACCAAAAATAATAAATAATCAATGAAAATAGGGAGAATCTCTAAATGAGTGAAAATTTGAAATTTAGTGCTTGTGCTAGCATGTGATGTAATAAAGTATGACCATATAATGACATATGAATGATGATAATAATATGGTATGAAAAAGTGGTGTAAATATGTTTATGAGGATAGAAACATCCTATAAAAGGTATTATAATGCAACTCAAAAACTAAGTAAAGAGGCATGATAAGGTAGATTTTTGTAAGGAAAACCTGGTCCTTACACTGTAATTTCACAAAGGAATACCAAAAGGTGTAAACAAGAAGTGTGAGAAAAGATGTGATCAGATGTATGTAATATCCATCAAGAGGAAATATTAGGGATAATATAATGTGAAAAAGGTGTGTGAGATGCCACATAGGTGATTTGGAATTCCTTAATAATGATGAGACACACTAGACCAATGTACAAGTGCTAAAAATTATTGACATCAAGGACCTAATACACTATGACTAGTAAACACAAAGATTGGGATAATAAGTGAAGTACATAGGTAATTATATGAAGGTTATATATGGGAAAATTGAAATGTTCATACATTCCCATAACATTTTATTTATTCTTCTGAATCTATTATGGAGCTTTCAAAATACTACGAAGATTAGGTACTTATGTGAGAAAGTAGATGACACTATATGATATAATAAGGCCTCCTATCCTAGTCTAAAAGCTTACCACAACCAAATGGACCTTTGATCTATCACGATGCCAACTACAGAGTTTTATATTCAACTAGAATAGGATATGTTCTAAAAGATCACATCTTTTAGTGTGATTTGAATTTTAATATTATAATGCCTTTTGTTTTCTTTATGAATGGATTTTATGTTTTTATGGTTTTTTTTGTTCCTCCTCCATATAGATTTGGATAAGCACTAATGAATGAAATAAGTGACATATACAAGATAACTTATATTTGGTCACTATAGAAGGATATTGAAGACCATGGTATCAATAATTCCTAAACTTGCCCATAAGTGAGTGTGCAATCGCAAAAATTACCTATGCTTGACTCAAATGTAGGGAAGTGAAAAGGAAAGATGAATATTGGAGAAGATTATTTCATGTAATAAGTGGTATAATGATGGATATACTTGTAGCTCATCACAAGGATGTAAGTTAGTGTAATGAAAATGACATGGGATATGTTTGATATATCTAAGTCACTATGAATTTATATTATATTACAAAATAACTAGCACAAATACTTATGAAAATAATGATCATCCTTAAAAGAGGGGGAATAAAAGTAGGTTTTCGAAATCATCACCAAGAAAAAAAAGTAAAACATAATACATAAGACCCAAAGGTTTTACCCAACTTTTAATATTAAAACTAATGGTTGAAATAAGTATAATTAAGGAAATGATAATAGGAAAAAATGTCATAAATATGAAGAAAATTTAGAAAAGTAAGGTATTAAAAAATGAGTGAGAATCATGATATAAGGGAGGAATAAACAAAAAATCACCACCAATGCTCATAATGAAATGTGAGTATCAAATTCAATCATATGATAATGTGAAAAATAATATGATATGTCACACAAAGATGTGATAACAAATGATTATATATATTGACATAAATCATTAATAAAATTTTATGAGTGCTACTATAACTGAGATCTAAATCTAATCATGGTATCACCTATCTTCACATAGAGTCATGCAAGAACTTCCTGATGTATGAGCTCTATGGAGAAATTAGGATAATGAGAAAAATAAGGAAGAGGACATCGTGCTTCCTGTAGGGGATAATGAATGTGAAGAACCTGCACTAGGGTATGGTTGATTTTTTAGGATCCATTAGAATTTATGGGTCTAAGAGAAGGTTTGTCCTTGGTCTGAGAATGATCTAGATGGTGTTGTTATGAAGGTGAAGGTGTAGACCGTGGAAAAACATGAAAATGTTGTTGGAGTACTCTATACCTATATATATGATGTGTGACACATTGATGCAGAAAGAAATAGACTTATTTGTGCTTGGGAATATATTATATAAATATATTAGGAGGTGGAAAGCTATTATCATTAGTGTAGATGATATTTATGAACTATATAACACCTTAGTATTGTAAATTTATCAAACTTAGACCTTGCTTGTTCCTCTTAGTTTTAGACCTTTCTTACTTCTACAAGTCTTACATCTACTCTCTTATTCCCCTTGACCTATCTATTAGTATGACCAGCTTATATTGATGACTTAGGCCTTATATCTTGCCTATAATTCTTAAAACCTACTTATCTTATGCCTTTGTAAGTTTTGGACATGTACCTAGTTTTTTGCTTCTTAAACACTTGCATCCTAGTCAGATGCCTACATCGATGCAAGTGTCCTTACCCGATGCAAGTGTCCAGTTCCTTAAAGTCATCTAATTTTCAAATGAAATGTATCCTAATGATTGACCTAATTTCTATTATGTGAGATATTCTCCAAAGGGATTAGTATAAATATATTCATTTCTCACCTAACATAAACCAAGGTAACTTATAAAAAACATTCTATTAAGCATTCAAGTGATCAAAACTTCTATATTTTATCATATTTATATATGTGTCATAGGGAAAACACATATACATGTCTAAAGTACTAAAATATAATCCCAAGATCTATATTTGCCAAGTTAAAAGCTAGGTCACTAGTGTACTTGCTTATCACACATTCCATGATTCACACACAAGCCAACACCTAGGGGAGAACTACATAAGTCTAAGGTACTCTTCAGAGTGTTGGCTATAAAAATAATGCTCATTAAAAAGGGGTATTTTGAGTAGATTGGAACTATGTTCCCACTAACCCATTTTTTTTCAACCACTATGAAGATGACTAACTAGGGTTTGATCATTTGAAAAGGAGAGACAATCCATGACCCATATCTGAATACACTAGAGTGAAGGCAATGAGGAAATTAAAAGAATATAGGTGCTCACATATTGTTTTAGTATTTATTCTATACTGCACACCTATGTTTTATCCAGACACTAGCATCAATGTAACTATCCAAGGCTGATACAAGTATCCATGGCTATAAAGGCACTTAATCTAGAATTTAGTGACCATTCCAAAACATTCCTCCAGTCTACTTATTGCTTGTTCTAGATCCATATCTACATTATCATTAGAAACAACTATCTTTTTTTATTCTCATTACAATACATAACATAACTATACTTTCCATTTTTAGCATATCTCAACATAATACATTTAGTATATGTTCTATCTAAATTTTACAATTAATTTGCCTGCTATAGATCTATTTATCACCCTTGTGCTTATTCATTTGTATATTATTAACCATATATAACCATAGTAGGATCCATATCCAATTTAGAGTTAAACATTTGGTGAACCTAATATTTTATCTCAAAACCTAAGCTAGCTTAGTGTTTTCTATTTTCTAAAAAATTTCTAATTTCTAATTTTCCATAAAGATTTTTTTTACAAACAATCAATTTTTCCCCTAAAATCATGTTTATTATATATATATATATATATAAATTCATGTTGAAATACATTATGGTGGTTTTTATTTGTTATGCCTCTTGCATTATTAAATCAATTAAATCTATAAGAGGTTCCAAATCTACTACATTTTTGCATACCCCTTCTTGTTTTAATGTTTACAATGAGTTTTTACATGTTACTAAAAAGTACCAAAGGGAGTTCATGAATAAACCACTCTCCCTATGCCATGTTACCACCCAATATAAGGATATTATTGCTAAAAATTAACTTTTGGACTTGCTGCATCATTCATCTCATTACAAGGATGCCCTTTTGGATGTATTGCGTACAACCATATTACCAATGTGGAACCACCATGTGTGGCTTTTATTTTAAATTACATCAAATGATCTAGGCATAATATGTCCTTTGAAAATGAGGATTTACCACCTCAGCATGTTATAAATTGTTATTTCCACTCTACATCCAAGTGTGTCTTTGTAATAAAATAATAAAACAAATTGTTGTGGATAATGGTGTAGGGTTCAATATTTGCAACATATCTTTTCTCTCCTTAATTGGAATTAGACCTTCAGATTTAGAACTATATAATATGAGAATCAAGGGATTTTATAATATTTCACAATAAGTAGTGGGAAAAATGACATTGAATATTACCGTGGGTACCTGCACATTACATACTTTGTGCCAAGTTATGCCAAATGATTTGAAATATAACATTCTTTTTGGATGACCTTGTTAGGAATATATAACATGGAGAAATATTAATGACTTAAAGACATAAATAAAATGCAAAAAACACAACATAATAGAGACACAAATTTAATGTGGTTCACCCAATATAGGCTACGTCTACGTAGAAACAACCAGTCCTCCTTATTATTCAGTCCAAAAAATGAAGGGAAAAACCTACAATACATTCACTGTAATATAATCTTCACTCACACATAGTATGCCATCATGATTCCAATTCCCTCATATCAAAGGAGGGTTACATATTAGGGAAAAAATGCACAAACATAATTTCTACCATTAGATATGTGACCTAATAGTGAGTGGTCCAAATTTACTATGAAATTATAATATTTTACAATGTATTTTTAACAAAATTTTACTTCAGGGGTGTTACCCCTGAAACCCCACCAAGGGGGGATCCTAATATGGTTACTGCTCCCCCTAGATCCCCATAGAAAATCTAGTGGGGGGGAATTTACCCTCCACACCCCCTATCAATAACTGGGCATTATAATAAGATCAAGTTCCACCATTCAACAATTTCCCACTTGGAGACTGATTATTGTAGCTCCACCGCTACAACTCTTCCTTAGAATTTTCTTTGAAATTTAACCCTAGAATTTTTCTCATCTTCCTTATTGTCCTTGAAAACCTATTGAAGCTAAAAAAATCTCCAACTTCTCATTACTGATTACCTTTGTTAGCATATCTGTAGGATTCTAACTCATATGGATCTTTTCTAATTTTAGTTGACCATCCTCCAAAACTGAATGAATGAAGTGATACCTGAGTTGTATATGTTTAGTTCTTGAATGGAATGCTAAGTTATTTTATAAATGAATCATACTCTCACTATCACTATAAAACCTCCAATATTCTTACTTATACCTCAAATCTTCCATGAACCATTGCATCCATATCATCTCCTTGCTTGCTTCTATAGCTGAAACATATTCTGACTCTATAGTTGACATTATAACTATCTTTTGAAATTTTGAAATCCAACTAACTATTGTATCACCAACAATGAATACATAACCTATGGTGCTCCTCCTGCCATCTAAATCTCTAGCCATGTCTACATCAACATATCCTTTTAAGGTAACATTTGGCCTTTTATAGCACAACTATCTATCAGTGGTCTCTCTCAAGTAACTAAGAATCCACTTGACTGCATCCCAATGCTCTTTTCCTAGATTATTCATAAACCTTCTAATAAGTCCCACTACATGATCAATGTCTAGTTTGGTGAACATCATAACATACATTAAAATTCCAACTGATAATGCATAGGGCACTTTAGACATGTAATTGATTTCTTCCTATGTTTTAGGATATTATTCCTTGCTTAATTTGAAGTGCCCTCCAAAAGGTGTACTTGTTGGTTTTGCATCTTGCATGTTGAACTTGACTAACACCTTGAAGTATTCTTCTTGAGACAATGCCAATTTTATATTTTCTATCTCTTTTTTATTCTCATACCAAGGATTTGCTTTGCAACACCCAAATCCTTCATTGTAAATGAATCTGCTAGTTTTCTTTTGAGCTCATTTATATCATGCATGTTAGACCTTGAAACAAGCATGTCATCTACATTCAATAACAAGATAATATAGTTTCCATTATCTAATCTCTTAAAGTAAACAAAATGGTTAGAATGACATCTATTATAACCTTGTTCTATCATAAACATGTCAAATTTTAAATACCATTATCTTGGAGCTTGATTTAGGCTGTACAAACTCTTTTTCAGCTTGCACACCATTTTCTCCTTACCTTTGAATTTGTATCCCTGTGGTTACTCCACATATATTTCCTCCTCTAACTCACCATGAAGGAATGCAACATCTCTTTTCTCTCCTTAATTAGAATTGGACCTTCATATTTATAATTATATAATATGAGCATCAAGGGATTTGATAATATTTCACAATAAGTAGTGGGATAAATGACATTTAATATTACCATGGGTACCCACACATTACCTACTTTGTGCCAAGTTATGCCAAATAATTTGAACTATAACATTCTTTTGGGATGACCTTGTTAGGAATATAAAGCACAAGTCAATACTAATGAATTAAAGACAAATAAAATTCAAAAAACACAACACAATAGAGACTGAAATTTAATGTGGTTCACCAATATGGGCTTCGTCCACACAAAAGTAGCCATTCCTTCTTATTATTCAATCCAACAAATTAAGGGAAAAACTTTAAATACATCCACTGAAATATCCTCTTCACTCACACATAATATGCCATTGTGATTCCAATTCCCTCATATTAAAGGAGGGTTACATATTAGGAAAAAAATGCACAAACATAATTTTTATCGTTAGATCCATGACCTAATAGTGAATGGTCTAGATTTAATATGAAATTACAATATTTTATAATTTATTTTTAATAAAATTTTACTTCGGGGGTGCTACCCCCAAAGCCTCTTCATGGGGTTTCCTAATATGGTCACCACTCTCCCTAGACCCCATGACAATCTTAATGGGGGGCATTCCCCCCCACACCTCCTATCATGAATTGGGAATTATAATAAGATCAAGCTCCACCATCCAATAGACCTTAGATATATGATATGTATATAGTTCCATCTAATTTACACACATGCTTAATATTATGTAATCAAGGATTCATTTACAACCTATCTAATGGATACTAATCCCTTCAAACATTATACTATGGTCTAATAAATGGATAATTTTTCCCCATAATCCTACTTTTTATTCTTGATACTTGCTCAAATATGGGTAAAAAAGATAAGGGTTAGGTAAAAATAAGCAAGGCATAGCTCAACATATCTCTCATACAAATAATACAAACCATCAAAGCTTAGGTTTTTTATAAAAAGATGTAAGTGACAAGCATAATTCTTGTAGTACAACTTGTTTTCAAAAGGCCAAAACAAAATTTATGCATACTTCTATAATCGATCTCCAATTGGTCAAACCTCATCTAATCAATGAGAATGATTTCCAAAATCTTTTGACATTAGATGAGTTCTCCAATGATGAAGCATTATTAGAGTACTTTGGGGCACAAGAAGATCTCCCTTCCTTCTATCATAAGCATAGGTTTCCTCATGCCATCTTTACTCATGCTTACTTGGGTGAGAATGATGATACCGATGTCCAACATGATGCATCAAAAAATATTCATACTACACCATTTATCACAGAGATATCTAATTTTTTAAATGAAGAAATAATCAAATATAACTATGGAATAAATAAAGACCCTCATCTGGTTCTACCTTATATAATGATGAAAGATGAAGAAGGAGAATACTATTGATAATTCCTTCATTATTTTCCCAAATTTTTTGCTTGTGATTATTTAGATATGCTTGGGATTGAACCATTGGTGTTAATGCAAAATATATTATTGTACCTAAATGCAAAGCCAGTTAAAGATATGATTTTTTAGATGGATTGTAAAGTGGATATATTGGCTAAATATGGAATTCATAAAATCTTAGATGTGGGATTTATAATATCTATTTAGAATTATGACTGGGTGTCAAACATTGTATGTGTTATAAAACTTAGTGGTGATATTCATTATCGCACTAGTTACTATGATTTAAATAAGATGTGTCTAAAAGATGATTTTCTATTGCCTAATATTGATATGATTATCGATTCTACAGCTAGATATGATACATTTTCATCTATGGATGGATTTTATAGATATAACCAAATTAAAATTAACCCTATAGATTAAGAAAATACAACATTTATTACACCATGGGGCACATGCTAGATATAACCAAATTAAAATTAACCCTAAAGATCAAGAAAAGATGACATTTACTACTCTATAGGGCACATTTTTTTATATGATCATGCCTTTTGGACTCAAAAATGTAGGAGCCACATAACAAAGGCCATGACTCATATATTTCATGATTTTATTCACAAAATTGTCAAGGATTATGTTAATGACTTACTTGTAAAATCCAAACATTACTAAAACCATGCTACTAATTTATAAAAAACATTTGAAAACTTATGAAATTTCAATTAAATCCCCAAAAATATGTTTTTATATTATCTTTGGGAAAAATCCTTGGGTATATTATTTCTTAGTGAGGCATTGAGGGTTGATCTAAAAATAGTAAAATCCATTGTTGAAATACCACTACCAACTAATATAAAGCAGTTACAATGTTTATAGGTCAAAATTTAGGCTATTTGGTGC